>CM048667.1:25800595-26273095 GCA_026401315.1 Dysphania ambrosioides
CAGATCCAAACAGGATAAGTGTAACATATGCTAAAAAATGTCATATTTTTTCACAAAAATCAAGTTTACACATACGAATCAACAAGTCAGCACCAAATTCAACAACATTAAACAACAATGCTAACAAAATTGTAACAAATATTGTAAAAAAAAAAAGTCATCTTTTCACACAAATCAAAAGTCAAACACAAATGCAAACAAATTCAAAAAATTAAACACCCAGAAATTATATCAAGCATATAATCTACAAAGAATTACCAACAATCAAAACACACATGAAAAAATTACCACAAAAAATCAGGAAAATTAAGGTTACAATTGCAGGAAAGTGGGTTGAAAGGGGAAGAAGGAAGGACCATTGGGAAGAGTTGAACTGAGGGAAAGTGAAGAAAATTTTTGTTGGGTTCATTGGCAGGTCCAGAATCACCTAATCCATGAAGCCACAGTATGAAGTCTTGCTCCGACCCGCAACCATTTGGAACGGGTTTGGGGCTGTTAGAATTGAAGATGAAAAGGAGGGTGATTACGAGAGATTGTGAGCACTGCAATTGGCTTTGACAGTAATGAGATTGACAATGGTGTTCCTGCTACATTTATATTTCTCTCTTGATTTTCCATTTTTTGCTTAACCTTTCTCGAATATCTAAACTACCCCTATTGTTAGGCCTAGATTTATTTAATTTTTTTTTTGCAAAAGTGGGGAAAACACAACAAGATAGAAAGTAGAAAATAAAAAACAAAGAAACAAAAACAAAAACAAAAACACCAAACTAAAAGAAAAAAACCTAAGCATTCTCAACATGAATCAATATAGTCAGCGCAACTCCACTTAAATCCTCCAACAAAATAGCACAAAGGCCAATCAGAGCCGCCTCGAACATGGCAAACTTCTCGTCTTGGATCACACCCTGGTTAGCTAACCAGTCTGCTGCTCTGTTAGCTTCCCTGTAATAATGATTAATCTCAACAGCCAACTCCGCCCGAGCGATCAACGCTCTGCACCAACGAATAATATGAATAAAAGGAGAGGAAGATTCATTTTCATTAAAAAGTAGCTTAATAACCACTTCCAAATTAATGGAAAGTTGAATCTTCCGATGCCCAACATCCCAAATAATAGTAAAACCCTTAAGCACCCCTAAGAGTTCAGCTCTAGCACACGAGCAAATACCACAATTTAACGCAAACATTTCGTGAACTTCACCCTAGCAACCTCTAATAATTCCTCCAGCTCCAGCAGGCCCCGGGTTTCCCTTAGCCGCACCACCAGTATGAAGCGACACCCACCCCATGTTAGGACTCAACCACCTAATAAAACACCTCTTGACGTTTCCCACATTGCCATGCAAAACATCTTTCTTCAAAGCTCTCTAATCATCCCAACTCTAGCCAAGATAAATCCCATTTGATCCACTGTAATTTCCAGAACATCTTCAAAACACCTCATGTTTCTCCACTTCTAGACCCACCAGAGAGTGACAACAAAAACCATTGGCCATTGCTCATCTCTTTCGGAGTAAGAGGATCAAATTATCTACAACCCATATCATAAAAGGTTTCCTCACTAGATCCCTTTCCAACAAACCACGAAACCTACACCCCTGTTGCTTGGATGGGTACTTACAAGAAGCGAAGGTTGAATTGGGAGTATCATTTATGGCCTAAATTGCAGAATTTAAACTAGGAACATAGAGAGTAAAAAGAACACAAGAATTTTTAGCATGGAAACCTTTGTGCCAATCCCAAAGGAAAACCACGACTCTTCTCCAAGATTTTAAAGCTCTTTCACTAATGGAAAAATCCTAATACAACCTATTGGGAACACTTACTTCCTTTTCTCCACTCATGTTCCACTCAAAACACTACGCTCCTTGGCACTCACTTCCTTCTTACTCTCTTACCTTCCCTGAACTTAACTCTAAGTCCTTACAAATACACTCAACCCCTTCCCTAAGTATTACTCAGTACTAAACTCTCAAAGAATACAACTCAAGATGTTGTACAAGAGGATTACAAACTGATACAAGGATTCAACATAAGTTGGAAGAAAACTTAATTAAGGTTTAGTGGAAACGTTGAAGAAGCGATCAGGTTAACAAATTAAGTGATGAACAAATTCTTTTATACTAGGTAATGATACTTGCTTGCTGTCATAAAATAAGCTTAGGATAATACTCAAGTACCCATTGCAACCTTGTACAGCTTGCGTGTAACATCAACTAGTGTCAAATCTTTTACTGCAAAACATATTTTCACAAAGGCATGCTTGCATTGTGATGTTGTCGTGGGAAATAGAATAGCAAGCCGTCACTTTTCAACAAGATTTGATTCACTGTAAAAGCAATATTTTAAAGAGGATTTTATGATCAAAGTATAATTATTTGGTATTTTGGTGACTCATTTTATCCATAAGCTTAAAACATTTTTCTAATGACGAATTCTTAGTGACTAGTGGTTATTAACCAATTGCCTTTTTGGATTAACTTATGCCTTGATTGTATCAAATTTTATGGATCCACTTGTACTTACATAAAGACCAAAGAACACTTATCCTAAGGCATTACACATACTTCTACTCAGAAGGTTCAACCGAGAATTCTCACTCAAGAACACCGTATCTCTGTAGTTGGAACTAAGTTATGCAGAGACTGGAACTTGGACCTCTAAGTTCCAATGATAGATTTTCTTTAGATTTTCTTTTCTTCATAAAATTTGTTAAACTTGACATCTTTATGTCTAAGAGTAATTTAACCTTGGACATTCATACTCCTACTATGGAACTTGCCTTTGGACCTTCACAAAAGCTTATTTGCAATGTCATCACCAAAACATTAGGCGGTACAACAATTTTTTCTCCTTTTTGGTGATGATAAAACTTGCAAACTTAAACAAAAACCATGAAGTTAAAGCAAGACTTGAAATAACTAAAATAAAAGTACTAGGAGTTCCAAACTTAAAATGCCAAAAGTTTAAATAAGTTTTTATGATTCAAATTAAATAAGGAAATAAAACCAACCAACTAAAAATATGCTTAAATAAAAACATTGTGATTGGTTGAAAGAACAAGTAAACTACCTTAGAATCGACATGTTGAAAGAGTTCGAAACTAGCATTATAGCTTCTTCAAAATTGCACTATCTTTCTCCCTTTTTGGCATCATCATAAAAGGACAAGTGCAAGAAACCATAGACAAACATCTCATTAAGTAATGAGATTAATCGGGGTACAATGCCAAGTAAAGTTCCAAAAACCAAGTTTCTAAACAGGACAAATGCACAAACACAAGCATAATAATATAAATCAGGCATCGTCAAGAGTTGGTTAAGTACAACACAATAGAGTTCATCACACAAAAAAATAAAAATACAAATAAAAACATACGTCCATCATAGAGTTTCAAGAGCAAGAGTCTTAAATGAAAGTTACAAACGTTCAAATAAAGCATAAACTTAAGGGCATAAGTAGGTGGAGGAGTCTAGGCTTGGGTGGTATCCTGCTGAGGCTCCACATCAACTACTACTTCAACCACAACTTCCTCGAGTTTCTGGAGCATCACCTTGTGATCAGATGAGATAGAAGAGGAGAGATCTCGCACGGTGTTTTCCATATGGGTGATCCTCACATTTATATCTCCTACTGTTGTAGCGAATGCCCCAATTGTGTTGTGTAGTTGGTTGAAGCGTGCATTTAAACTCTCAACCCCCAGCAACACATAATGCATAATGTCATCCATATCACCCATCTTTTTGTCTAGGCTAGTCACCTTGAGATTGCTGAAGGAGGAAAAACTGAATGGAACATTACGAGAGTTAGGTTGAACTTGGGAGTTAAGAGTGACAGAATTGGTAGGAACTTCTATCTCAGTAGGCAAGGGCTATTCTTGTGCAACATCCGACTTCTTTACCCTAAACTTCCTAATTATCCGCTTCACTCTAGGTGGGTTAAAGATGAGTTCAGTCGCCTCACTCTGTTCTTCTATACCCTGTGCCTCTCCCTGTGTTTCTCCTTCTTGAGTTCCTTTCTCAACAATGTTCTCCTCTAACCTCTCTTTCTCAACATCCTCCGGTTCGTTGTCTCTAGCTTCTCCCTCTAGCTGATATACAACAAGGACATTCTCAACCCATTTTTCAGCATTTTCTTGTTCCCTTTCTTCACTCTTCTCTTCCTCAATTTGTGGAGATTCCACCAAAATGGATTCCTCTTCCTCTTCAATAGTCATATCAAGATAGACTACTTTAAATGGATTTGAGAGACCCTTGGTGGCCACCCTCAGTTCCTTCTTTTCACCGGAATATTTTTTCTCCTTTTCAACCTTCCTATTTTCTTTCCCTTTCATCTTAATCTCAACCAATGTTTCTTCCTCCTTTTCCCTCTCATATTCTTGATCTTCTCCTTCTTCAGTTTCATGTTTCTCATCACCCTTACCAACAACCTCCTCTTCATCATCTTCCTCTACATCATTCTCCTCTTTAGATTCAGATACATCATCCTCTTGCACTATGACATCTTGGATAGCCAAAGGAGGATCCCAAAGCACTTGATTAATCAAAGGAGTTTTAGTAGCCCACTTATGATGCCAATAAAAAGTTTTTTTTACCATTTCCAACTGCCATGCCAACACCTTGCCGAAGGAGATCAACATTCTCCACAATACCCCTCCACGCTTTAGAGCTTCCTTGACTATGCACGAACATATCTAAATCGCAACGACCCTTATAGAACTTATTCCTCAACACCCTAGCCCATAAAGGCGTTTGGCTTAGTCAGGTAGTTAATTAGTGTTTTTTTTAATTATTTTGCTTGTACTAGAACATTACAAAGGCTCTCTTTAAATAAAGAGCAAAATAATCAGAAAAGTAGAGTTAATGAAAATTTGAAAAAAAACCTTTTTGGCTGAGAAGGCACACCCACCATTTGATTGACGTGACTGTCTTAACCAATATTAACTAATTAGTTCAACGATTCTTGAATCAAATTGCATTGCCAAACAATCATCAACCATCTCTCAACGGCCAAAGTCTATTTCTCCCACCTAAAATAGTTTAGATAAGATAAATTTTGATGATTTTTTAAATTAACATTTAAGAGGCATATGATTGATCAAACAAGAAGTAGGGCCCGCAAGAGCAATTAGTTGTAAGATAATAAGAGCAATAAAATATTTTTAGAATAGTCATAGTTAGAGATGTTAGTGGGGTGGGTTAACCCTACCTTGCATAGGGGGGCATGATATGAATTTTGGCGGGTGGTAGGGCATGTACCAACACAAAAGTCATATTCATCAGGGTCATGGGGAGGGTGATGGATTTTATATCTAATCCACTCATACCCATCCAGTCCACCACACTTCAACACACCACACCCCATATATGCAAAATCTGGTTAAAATGCAAACATTATAGATTTATAAACCAAATGAATTCAAAAGTTAGCTCAACACCTCAACTTTATAAGTCTAATCCTAACCAAAGGTGAAATCCACGAATACAAGGAGTAATGTGATACAAGAGAAGATGTGGTGTGGTTTGAGTTATTTGACTTATGATTGAATCGATGCATTACTTTGACTTGAAAATTTTATGTATTTGAATTTGGGTTATAAATTTTATGTATTAATAAAGTATAATTTATATATTATTAGTTTTGTAAAATTATGTTGGCATAAAAAACCTAATTATAAGAGTAATTTTAGCATATTTTTCTTTATTTTTAGCGACGGGTGTTAGTAGGAGTGACAAAAACTGATCCAACTCGCCAACCCAACCCATTTATAAAGGGTTGGGTTGAAATTTTCAACCCGATTAATTAAATGGGTCAACTCAACCCAAACCGATTAATAAACAGGTTGGATCAGGTTGAAATTTTCAACTCGACCTGACCTATTTATCAGTGGGTTTCATTTTTATATATGGGTCGGGTTTAATTAATGCGGGTTATAAACTCAAGTCATAATTACCACCAGCCAACCCTAATTTCTACTTTCTATTTGCATTTTGCCGCTCTGCCTCTTCACTCTTAGTCTTCGATTTTCATTTTTTTTCTCTTTCTACCTTCTTTGGCACTTGTTAGTGCTCTCTACCTCTACTTCACTTGTCAGTGGTCTCTACCTTTTTCTTAACATATTGTGAAACTTTTTAATTTGGTTGTATTTGAAATTATGTTAAGATTTGAAAATTTTATTTTGCATTGCTTAGAGTTTGAAAAATTTAAAACTCAAATGACTTTTACTTTTTAAATAGGTTGGGTTGGGTTGAAATTTTCAACCCATTTAATAAATAGGTTGGGTTTGGGTTGACATATTTCAACCCAACCCATCCCATTGCCACCCCTATGTGTAAGGTGAAAAAAGTGGGTTTAGATGGGTGAGGATTGGTGGAACATGTTCGGATTTTATTTTTACCCATAGATGCAAGGACAAGTAGGGGTGTGCATAAACGGTTAACCGTATCGTTAAGCCTTAACGGTACGGTTAACTACTGTAACGGATATTGGATAAGCTAACCATTAGTATAAATCGATTATACATGATTAATTGTTACAGTTATTTTGTACACCCATAGGATATAGGCCGTTAATATAGTTGGAAATGTTTTAACGGGTACGGGTACGGATATGAAAAAGGGTCAAATCGGCCCCGACCCATTTCCATCATAACACAGTTTGAACCCCTCTCTTTTGAGTCTTTGACATTCTTCTCTTCTACAACAGACCAAACCCAGACACCCCCAAAAAGCAAGGAGAGAGAATCTCATCTTTGAAGAGAGAGACAGAATAATCCATAGATGGCGACTTCAAAGCTTCAAGCTTTATGGAATCATCCAGCCGGCCCTAAAACCAGTATCCTTCTCTTCTCTATCTCCAAAAAAAACAAAAAAATTAAATCTTGTATATATATATATATATATATATATATATATATATATATATATATATATATATATATATATATATATATTTGCTTATTATATCTTTGATTCCCAATTCAGATTTGTTTTGCAATTGATTTTTTTTATTATCCACTTTTTAATTTGATGTGATGTATAAAGTTATGAACATTGATTATAATTATAATCGCATGTTTAATTGAATTATGTTTGGTAATTAAATTAGTAATATTTTGGATTTAATTAACCTTATTTTTTTTTATCAATTAATGCAATGAGTTGATATTAAAAGGAAGGGTCTTTGATGGGTAGTGTTGGGATTGTTGAGCTTAATGTAGGATTGTTGGAAACTTGGAATCCTGAGTGAAGGGCATCTTGAATTGAAATGTCGTGTGAATTGAGTTGTTGGGAGGCTGTTGAATTGTTGTGATTGAGATATTGCATTATAGAATGAGATTGGGATAGTGTGTGAAATTGCCATTAGTTCAACTAGTTATGCTGCCTTTGCTTTTAGTGTCAAATATGGGTATGTGTTCAAGTGTATGATAGTGGGAGTCTGGGAGACTCTTACTAATTTTTGAAGATTTTGGATTCTTTTGTCCGAAATTAAACACTATTATGAATCTTAGAGTGTTGGGCATCTGACACTGATACTTGAGGTGCTATGAAAGGCCTGATAAGGTAGATGTTGAACTGTGTATATTGGTGGGCTCTGTATTATGTTTGGAGTTAATGGAAGCTGATTAGCTTGATAACATGTTGCTTTGGTTAATAACAAGAACATGGTCATTAGCAAAGTCCAAGTATGGTTTTGACAAATAGAGTCGTAATCTTAAGCTTGACATAGCAGAAGATCTTTCATTGTAGAATATACTTGGTAAGTATCGTTCGATGCACGGTATGATAGTTAATCAATTTGTTAAATATTTCAATTATAAGAATGTTTTAATTTATTGGTGAAAATTTATAGGTTTTTATGAAATTATATATAGTACTCCATTTCTTTTAGGGTAAAGTAGAAATTTTAATTGGGATAATATTTTTTAATATATCAAATGAATTGACTATTATAGAAAAAGGTAGAGAGGAAATCATGATATGAAGTGAGAGAAATAAATGGAGTTTTAAATAATTTAGGAATTTGTATTTTCATATAATTTTATATGTATGTCGTTTTCCAATTTAGTATTAATGCAAAGTAGGAAAAAAGAAGATGACATTATCTATAAAAAAAGGCAGGAAAATTTCTTATAATAACTTGGCATGTGACTAATATGATATCAATAGGAGTTTTGCTTTAGTAATAGTTATGCCAAATTTGTCTACTTTGGGGAATACTTGGCCAAATAGATCTTGTTAAAGTAGCTATTTTGCTGATTGCTAAACAATTGATAGAACCGATTTCAGGATGCTCTAGTTGAAACTTGAAACTCTCTTGTCTTGAAAACATTTTTGAACAATGATATATAATTTTTGATGATTATAGTTATTATATGACTCCTTTTGGTGATGATTAGAAACAATGTATAACTTTCGTCGGAGATAGAAGAGAAGGTTATGTTGTGGTTGGTGTGGCATATAAAAGTTTATGTACAGACCACGTTCTGCTTCCCCACCAAGATAGCATATTGACAAAGTAGGTTAATTCTTGTCAAATCAATGTATATTGAAACTGTCTGTTAACAAGGAGTATGAGCTTACTGTGTCATTTGTTCAGTTGAGATTCTTGTATAGAAGTTTTCGTAACATTCGTCGACAGGAAAAAGGAGAATTTCCTGGACTGGAACTTGTAGTAAAATTCTGATGTGTCAATCTGCGAGTCGTAAATTAAAGGGCAAAGATTTTGACTATAAGTAGACTCATGGTCTAGGTATTCAAAATAAGAACTGGGAAACGAGGTTGTTTAAAGGCAATAGCCCAAATGTGATGACTTTCTCATGTTTCTTGCCACTTTTTATGATTGGTGTTTGCTTCTGAATAAACTCATTACTTAACATAAGTTTGCACTTGACTGATTGATCCAATAATTTATTTGTCATTGCAGTTCATTTTTGGGCCCCAACTTTCAAATGGGGCATCAGTATAGCCAATATTGCGGATTTTGCTAAACCTCCAGAGAAAATATCATATCCTCAACAAATTGGTATGTGTCTATCTCTCCTACTATTCTCAGTCACCCAAAACTGCATTATGTTCCTTTTGATTTGAAATTTTTTCTTCTTGAAAGTAGTTTTGTTTCTAATTTGTTTTGTTCTTTATACTGATCAGCGGTCACAGCCACTGGAATCATATGGTCTCGCTACAGTACTGTAATTACTCCAGTGAGTTTTCTTTTCCTTTGTACTGCTACATATCAAAAAATGTCTTGTTGATTGCTTTTATTCACTAGTTAATTCCATTTTATAGTTTGTTGATACGGAGTAGAATGGATATAGCATACTTAAACAATATGTGTAAATATACAAATAATGATTTAACACTTGTTTTCTGCGGTAGTATTCTAACTTTTTTAGGCATTTGAATACCTGATGTATACATTATGTTATTTTGTCTCCTTGTTTCCTTTTCGGTGCTTCATTTCGAAAATACAATTAGCCTTATCAAGAAGATTTTGATTGCAATTTCTAACTATGCTATATTTCTGTTATAATTGCCTAAAGTGTTCTAAAATTTGTAGCCTATCTCACTACCTTAGACGTAGGTTGATCTTGAAATGTAGCACGTATGTGGCTATGACCGAAATTACCCAAACTGACTGCTCAACAGTGTGTTTGCTTAGTATTTGTGGTGGGTAGAGGAGGGAAAAGGGAGGAAAAGAAAGGGAGGTGAGGGTGGATTGAAAGAATGAACTTCCATTCACTTCAAATCTTTCATGAAAGGGATTGTTCCAAAGTCTTTCCTTTCCCTTACCCTATGTCATATCCTTAATAGGGAATATTTATGCCTTTTCTCATATTTTGTCTATATTGCTGTGATATTGTCTTATGGGAATAGAATTCAACCTTGTTTTTTTGTATTTATGGGGAGGGATTGACTTTTCAATGCTTATTGCATATGAAGTTCTCAAGCCTGAATGTTTTGGTATACATTTTAATTGAGAATTATTTTTTGTTTAAAGTTTGTCTTAAGAAGTTCTATCAAATCCATTAGGTGTTGTTAAGGCTTAGTCTTATTTAGGGGTGCTTAATCAACGAGCCAAGCCCGAATAGTATTGGGCTCGACTCAGGCTCGATAAGGATATTTTGGGCTCGAGCTTGAAGCTTGACAAGCTTCTGAGATCTTTGATTTTTTAAAAATAAATATAAATTATATATATGGAGATGACTGAACCTGACATCTCTTCAAATAATTTGGAGTTTGATGTGTGGCCATGTGCTATAATTGATGATAGTGGTGAACTCTTTGTTTCTATAATCCTGAAACTTTGACCGTGTGAGACATATCATCTCAATGCTTGTGCTAGTGACACATGAAGCTACAATATGATAGAAACAAACTTGAAATCACCGAACTCAAACTTATCCAATGCACATAAATAAACCCAACCTTATTTTGTATTGATCATTGCTAAGGGAAGCTTTTCTTTGTTTTGTGTTCAAAATTGGAAGAAGTTCTCTCTTCAACTATCCTATGAAACTGTTGGATTGTACCCTTGTTTATGTTCCATGCTTATGCTGACATTTATTTCTACTGGTTACAGAAAAATTGGAATCTTTTTAGCGTAAACGTGGCAATGGCTGGAACCGGCCTCTACCAACTTTCCCGCAAGATTAGGTAAGTCCAATCTTTCCTTTGTTTCTGAATAATTTATTTGAACTTATGTTATCTGAAATGGTCTAAAGTTACTATAGCACAACTTATATTGATGACTGTAGGAGTCACTCAACTTATCCAAACTTGAACTTATTTTGTCTGAAAATTTGAACTTATAGTCCAAAATAATTTTAAATCAGATTGTCTAAAACAAGTTGAACAGAATAAGACCTTTATTCATCCTCCATCTTTGAAATATGAGTATCAAACTTCAATTTTTTTTGGAAATTTCAGGCATGATTATTTCAATGATGCCGAACCGGTTGCTGCAAAAGAATGATTACATAATGCTAAAGAACAATGAACCCAAAAAAAGGAAGAAGTTCCATGCCATGGATTCAAGACCTCTCTTAGGCTTCATCCTTGGCTTGTTCTTGTTTATTTTTGTACTAATGAATATGGCTGACGATGATATATTTGCTTTTCCGTATCCCATTTGAGCACAAATTTTGATGGGGCAAATCTTGAGCAAAATTGTGCATTGTGAGGCACTGAGGCCCTTGTAGTACATTTCAGTATCTTATAAATGTGAACATACAATACAAGTTCCTCATGCCGTTGTTCAACAGTAGTAGAATTCTTCAATTGCATGTCTTGTGCTTTCATCTCATTTTGATTCTGCAAGTAGGACTTTGGAAATGTTCAATGTTGTACATTTACACTGTCCATCACAAAATAGGGCACAAGACTCACACCTAAATGTTAAGGTCAAAATATTTCCAAATTAGACTGATTTAGTTTATTAGATTGAGTATAACAAATATCCTCATACTAGTGTATTACAATCTAAACTTCAACCTCAAACGGGATAGATTCATTCGTCTTTACCCTAATATAGCAAAAATCAAACTAAGGCCAAAGTATGAAGTAATTGTCACAAGCTATGTTGCACCTGTACAAATCCGCATTTGGATATAGGTACGAAATACGACAAATTCATTTAATTCCTAGTGAACAATGTAGTACCGATATGAATCCAAATACGGATACGGATACGAGTGACGAACAATGTCCAGCTCTTATCTTGTTAGACAACGTTTATAAATCATTCAAGTCATCTTAACCATCATTATTTTGATTCAATCATTTTTTAGATAAGTTTCCAGCAATTTCAACCATGTTCGTGAGATTGATTTTAATTACATAGTTAAAAATTATACAATCCCAATCCCAATTACATGATAGAAATTGAAGATAAAGAGTGAAAATGGTAAAACCATGAAATGTGGCATCTTTCGTGTTTCGTTCTAGGGTTCTCAATAGCTAACAATTTTAAAGTTGATCAAATTTTGTTAAAAAAATAAAATTATTTGGTGGTAGCAGTAGGCGACTGAGCGGAGCGAGGGATATAATAGGGTCGAGGCTGAAGTGTGATTGACAATGTCGTGCCGTCCCCCAAAAAATGTGGCCCAAGAACGGCCCATCAATAAAAGGCCAAATTTGATCCAATAGCTATTTGAATAAGTAAATTTGGGCTTGAACTTAATTATAGCTCCCTACCAGGCTTACTACAAAAGCCCGAAAGATCCACATGCCCAACCCGTGATCTCCATAAAAAACCAATTCACGCTTAGTGAAAAGCTCTAAAGAGTTAACGCGTCTCCTACTCTTTTCTTTTTCCGGCGGCATCCTCTCCTCCAAATCCACCGTCGATCCGCAAGCTCGCCGTCTCATGGAGGGCGTGGGAGCTCGATTAGGGCGATCTTCTAGCCGGTACGGCACAACCACCGTCTTCAACGGCCCCGTCAGAAAATGGAAGAAAGACTGGGTCCCAATCCCCTCCCCTTCTTCAAACAATAACAACTCAAACCACCATCATCATCACAACAACGGCCTTCATCATCACGCTTCTTCGAATGGGTCTGTTAATGGCGGTAGTAATGCTAGCAACAACGGCAGTGTGTCCCACCTTCGCCTCTACAAGTGGACCCCGCTTAACAAGGAGAATTCTAACAATTCTAATAACTCCAATGATAATGATAGTTATAATAAAATTAGTAATAGTGATAGTAGCGTTGTTGTTGCCAATGGGAGTAAAGACGACGTCGTTTCTGACGAGCCTCCTAGAAGAAAGTTCAAGTATATTCCGGTAATTTTCCCCTTTTCTTGTTGTTTATTTATTTATAATATCTTTTCTTTTTATTTCTTTCTTTTCACTTTTTTTATATTTAGAAATTTTCTGATTTGGGTTGAATTTTGTGTTGATTTTGAATTCTAGATTATTTTTTGAGATAATACTGGGTTAAAGTTGTTAAAATTTTGGTATCTGGATTGCATTTATTGCAGTTTGAACCGATTCATTGAAGTGGGTATGACTTGAATCTGATCTAGTATTTTTGGTTGCAAATTGGGAAAATTTTATTGGGATTTGTGCGATTTTAATATTCAAGATTTGGGTTATTTCGTTAGGCCTTTATTGCATTCTTAGCTGATCCTATTGTTGAAGAGGTGGGTTTGTTCTCAATTTGGTCTTGATTAAGGTTACAAAATCTGATTTTTTATTTTTTATTTTCTTTTTATTTTCTTGAGTTGTGTCATTGTTTTATCTTATTCGTATGAATAAGGAAAGAAAACCAAGCAGACAACTCGATACATTGTTCCGGTAGAATACTATACCCTACCGTGATTGGCAGAGAATAGATCAATTTAAGCATAAAGAAGTTTTGGAATTTCAGTGCATGTTATTTGATGAATGGTTGGTTTCTTTGTAGATAGTGTAAAGGCAGTAAGGTGACTGGTTTCAGCACTTTTGTATTGTAGGATATGCTTTTTGTTTCGTGTGTAAGGTATGACACTTGGCGATATTATGCTGTACCGTGATTTCATTAGTTTGTGGATTGTAAAAGATATCTTCTTGCTTTAAAAGTTTTTGTACTTTGAGCTCTTTTTCTTATGAAAGGGGTCAAGGTGTCAATTTTCTGTGTTATTATGTTATATCATGTGCTTTTGTACGAGGTCAAATGTTACTCTATAAAGTAAAAACAAGTTTGAGTTCTGAAATAATCGTTTAATGCTGATGATTCTGTTGTCTTCTAACATCAACAGTTAAATCTGGAGTTATTGAACGGTTGATCATAGCTATATATGGTCATATGGAACTGAATGTTAATCTTCTGCGTTTACTCTGTATGTTGAAAGGACTTTTCTGGCTATTGGGATATATTTGGGAAGGACTTTTCTGGTTGTAAGGCCATACTGTGGGGGTAGTTGTACTTTATTATTCTTTAACTTGGGGGTAGTTGAAGGTTTTATTTTTGCTGTTCTCTCTGTTGGTAACCTGAAGTTGCTCTATACTGTATTTCAAAGTATATTAGCGCTCTTTTCCATCTTTTCCAACATTTTTTTTGGGGGGGGGGGGGGGGGGGGGGGGGTGTATTGTGGAAATGACAGAGGGAATTGGTGAGATGGTGAAAAAAAGGGGCGGAGATCTTTATGGTTCAAGGAGTTTCATTTTGTTAGTTTATGTTGATGGTTGAGGTTATTAAAGGTTTACATGGATGTATGGTGCTGCAAAATTATCATCATTAGGTGGCCTTAAAACCATTCTTTTCTTTTCTATTCCTGTAGTTTTTGAGTCTTCTTTTTTAAGCTATTGGTTGCACTTGGACGGTTTAAAAGAGAAGGTATTAAAGTGATAGAAGTGATGGAGGCTATGGATTGTGGATTTATGATAATGTTGAAAATTTTTATGCCCAAAAGTGCCTTTCACCTAACAATGAGTTGAAACTTGAGAACATCTGAAGACCAAGCTTGACTTTGTGATTGTAGTGGCAAAGTAGAACAACTGTGTGTTCTTCTATGCATACATAAACCCTACTTATATGAATTAAGGTAGGTTTATTGGGTTGTGGATTCTGTTGAAGTATCTTGGAGTTCGACTGCATGAGTATTGCTATTGCAAAATGGAGACTTCATATAGACATCAACTGCTAGAAATTAATGCACTTTGTATATTAGTTTCTAGTTGTATTTTTGGGCTGTCAAACCAAAAAATACAAGTTATAAATGCTAGAGAATTCGCCAATTACAAATCGCCACAAATGGTTTGGAATACGGTTTTGTTTGAATGTGTTTTAGGATGTTTTGTGCGTGAATGGAACAAATTAAAAAGGGATAGATTAGTTGATTAGCTTTAGGGATTGTTTGGATACAGATTCACCACCAAATAATCCGAAAAGTTTCCTCAGAACACCACCAATTTCATCAATGATTGAAATAGGCTAGCAAAGGATGAACACACTAAACTTTAATCTAAAAGCTTAGGGAATTCAAAAAACTCACGAAGACAAAGGGTTTAATTCATCAAAATCTGATTTCTTTCAATGCCATTCGACTCCTTTATGTAGTAGGAGCTCCCTAGGGTTTATAAGAAGTTTAAAAACACTAAGACTCTAGCTAAACACGTGAATAGCAGCCTAAATACGTGATTAACAAGTAGTTTAAGCAATGATGACTCTAACACACGTGAATCCCTAGGAATGAAGACTTTAGCTAACTATACCTAAGATAAACTTAACTAGAAACATTAAAGAACCAACTTCCTAAGAGAATAAAGCGTAGAAATTCGAAATTCCTATAATTGGCTAGATATAGTTACATTACAATTGAAAAGACTCAAAAGATAAGACTTGTCAACTAGCTAAAACTCTATTTGCTTTATCCTTGAAAAAGTTGAACCAAATGGCTCTCTTATCCCTTGAATGGCATGCTCCACCTCTTAGTTTCCATCCTCAATCAAACTTTTCAAGTCTTTTTAATATACCCAACTCTTCAAATCATCAAGAATCAACAAAACTCTCCAATTCCCAGCGCCATCTTGGAATACACGAACATGGACCAACTCATTTGGTCAAACTTTGACTTTCACGTTGACCTACCTTTGACCAACTTTAGAGCAACTTTGACCAAGCCTAGATTCAAGTCATACTCCTAAAGTTCAAACCTTTATGGGTTCAAAATGTTTTATTTAATCCCTACTTGCATATTAAGCAAATTCCATCTTCCCTAACTACCACTTTCCCAAAGTGGAAAGTTTCTCAAAGTAGAAAGCTTAGTTTAAAAAGGCGCGAGGCACCAATCAAAAAGGCGATAGCCTTTTGGTATGAGGCACTCCCAACTTTTGATGCACAACTTATATGAACATTGTATTAATCACTTGATACATTGTATATAAACTGTATATATAATATCCCCAACTATACTATATTAATTTCATCAAGACTTAATTAGTAATATCTGACAAGTTAGTGTTTGAGGAATAGTCCTCATCAATTTAACTAATTTAATTAAGTTGATTTGTAAAATGAATAAACTTGACAAATCAAAGATATTGAATTAAATTTATACCCACCACATGTACTTACACAACTACAAATCGAAACTTCCCTATAAATTGCTAAATCACCGACTAAACAACCAACCATTCTCTCCCTATAAATTCATTATCATTTAGTATCTAACAAATTATTTACAGAAAAATAAAATTAAAAAAAGCCCCTAGCCCTGAATTGAAAACCAGAAAAATAGAAAAAAAAAGAAAGTGGGTACTTGGGGAGGAAGAACAAGACTAGGAGGAAGAAAGAAATTTAGTGAAGGAGGAGGAAGAAGATAAAAAAAATTGAATTAAAAAAAATTAAAACATATGTGGTGGCTGGTGGCTGTCGCGGAGGTGGCCAGGTGGGTGGGTGGCTGGGTGCTTGCAGTGGTGAGTCGGCTTTTATTTGCTGCTTAGGGTTGAAACTTTGAACATATACTGTGAAGAAACTTCCCTCAGGCTTTTGAACACTGAAAGCTGTCCCCAAATATTAAAGCCAGCTGTCTCCAGTTATCTACTCCATGAAACGCACTCCTTAGAGCTTCAGCACCTTCGTCTTAGGCGCTACAAAGCGCTCGCCTCTTGGTTTCGCCATGCCCGACCCTTCCAAGGAGCTCCACCCACCCACCGCCTCGCCTCGCTTGACCGCCTTAGGTGCGCTTTTTAAACCAAGGTAGAAATTTTCCATTTTAGGAAAGTCAATCCAAGTCAACGCTTTAGGAGACCATACTAAACTGTTGACTTTCTACCAAGTTTGCAATGCACTGGGCTACCTCTTTGATAATTAAAGGATCTTTTGTAATCTTCAATTGCATAGCTCCTTGATCCCCCACATTTCCTTATATTTGTAGGATTGCATTTAGGAAACTAGAACAGTTATTCCTCATAAATGAAATGCAAATTTACCTAAATCTAGTTGGAGACTGGATTACTTTATTTTTTTTAGTTGACTATGAAATGCATGTCATGAGAGAATAACTTCAAACACAGGTTCGATGGGCAAGGTCATGAGCAGCGGATCTTGTATTTTCGGTGATTAAGTTTCGATCTGGAACTCTTATGGGGTCTTTGAGAGCCTTGTAAGTTGTAAGTTACCATAACCGTTTCATACACATCATTTAAAGTTTTATTGCATTGTTCGGTGGTTTTCAGGTTTTCACGTAAAATCTTCTTGTGTCATTTTTTGATTCTCGTGTTTATTTCCATGTTATTATTGCTTACAAATAACTCGAAAAGGTAGTCCTGATACTTCCTGGTCTATATATTTGGATTCAATTACCCAAAGAAAATATCTTTTCTTCTCTAGGACTCGGACTTCAAGTTGGAAGTATTGTTATAATTGCATTAACGGTTGATTGTGTACTGGTACAATTTAGTTGACAGTTAAGAAGTGTTGCCTCGGTCTTTGTTTTCCTACTGATATAGACAGGAAATTCTTGATTATAGGGGCTTGTATTACTTCTAATGTAGCCTGTAGAAGATTCTGGTGTGTGTGTTGTGGAATATATAGTATGAATGGCATGATAATTGTCAGCATATTATGATAATGATGGTAAAAGATCCTGTGAAAAGGATTTAGTGTAATGTATTCTCTACTCTTGATAGATATTCCTGTCCAGTTCATTTTGACCTCTAGGTGGGGGAAAACATTGTGTACCCTAGTCTAGATCTCCCCAGACCTTGCCAACACTGTAATCCATAATTGGTTATTGTGTTTTTGGCCCCCTTTCATTTATAGTTATACACATTCAGATTTGTGTTAGCTAATCTAACTATGGATTTTAAGGCTATGTTTTCCTTGACTCTTTTAACAAGTTTCCACAAAAATAAAATAAGTGGACCTAAATTTAATGTTCAGCAAAAATAAGTGAAGTTTAGCAAAAGATAAGTCAAAGGCAAAAGTACAGCAAAAATAAATAAGTTCTGTAAGAATAAGTTAGTTTCAGCAATGATAAGCTGAGGAAATAGAGGCTTAGTATATCTAGTTGTTTACCTACTAGCTTTTACCATCAAATGTGATCTTTTGTCTCACTTCACAAACTACTGATGTCCCCTGTTGTCGTTCTTGAGTTTCGGATCCTTGAATTTTACAATATTGGTGTATTGTGTTCTAGGATATTTGACAAGTTGAATGACCCTTCAATTTGGATAAACATCAAGGACAAAAGGTTAATGTGAAATGACCTGATTACATAGTTACACTTGATATCACTCAATCTTAGCCATTGCATGGTTATTAGCTGTTCTTTCATTGTGCTTCTTTGCCTTTCTGTAGGATTTGATTCTGATACATGTTAAATTCTTCCCCACCTGGCCCAATATAATTGAAATCTTGCCTTTTTGCACCGTATTATTAGGAAGGGGAGAAGGTAAAAAGGACTTGCAATGTTTCACTTATTTTGACCCAGACAAAGAGGGAAACTGTTACAATTTATTGGGACAGAGTGAGTAAAGCATTATGTGTTATCTAATTCAGAATGGTTATGGTTTCAATAGAACAACTTGTGAAAATCAGTCATTCCTTAAGTCTGGCAACAATTGTTTGGTATTAGTCAAGTGGATTTTGCTAGGTATACCTTTCTTATTTCTTCTCAATCTTTGTGTTAATAAATGCACATGCCTTATGGCTTTTAATATGAACTTTATTGTGGTAAGTAAATAGCTGACGTTGCATCATTCATGATTTTGTCTTGAGACATGTTCCTGTGCTGCAGGCTTGTGTGGAAATTAACTATAGGAACTAACTTATGCCAGTTGCTGTAGAACTTGCAGCTATGACTCTTAATCTCTCTAATGCACACATCTTTTGGGATCAGCAATATGCAAATGATCCCAGCAACTATTTAACTTGTAACATACTAACACCACATCTTAACATGGTGGTCTCCTGGTCAGCTTTGTTGTGTTTTGTTTTTTTGAACCCTTTACTTCCACATTGACTTGCTGTCTATGTTGTATGCTCAATAGCTTGCCATGAGCATCTCATTAAAGTCACGTTCAAATATTCAAGGTCCTCGTAGTTTCATCCAACCTTTTGCTTTACTCTTCATGCTTGCTAGTTATAGGAGTTATGAGCGTTCCATGAGTATAAGTAGTGCAGTATCAGATATCAATATTGAGCTATCTTGCCTGTCGGTAGAATTGATGTGAGTTTGATTGTGAAAATCCATCTTTATTATTCATTAGCTAGTAGGGTTATGAAGTTTGATCTGTATTGTTTGTTATGAGACTTATTTTCTGTCTGGTGGACGGTGATTCTGAAGACACGTCTGGAGTTTACAAACCTTAAATGTGTTAAACTTATCAAAATGACTTCTTGTTAAGGAAAAGTGGGGAGGAGTATAAAAACGATATAACAAACATGGATGTAACCAATTGTATTTTTTGGGGAGACTACTTCATTGGAGTTAGGTTACTTGGATTCTTCATGGGTTTTTTTTGGCCTGAAGTCACTCTCACTACTTACTCAAGTTCTTTGTTGAGCAAAATAAATAATGTCTTTGCCAAGCACTTAGGCAGATTATTAAATTTTACCGAATGTTATGGCAGATTGCAGTGCTAGAGGAACAGAGTAAAGAAGCGGAAGAAAATACTGATGATGATGAAGCTAAGCCAGTAGAAAGCGATGAAATTGCAGGTGAGCAAGCTTCAAAGAGTGATGATAATGATGAAAAACCTGACATCAACGATGTGCCCATGGAAGAGAACCAGGTAATTAACTAACTACTCTAATTAGGTTGCATATACATTTTGACTCTGGTCATAGTCTTTGTATCTTTAAATTATTGAAACTTGTTCCTGCAATTGTCCAGCCAAATCATCCTTGTTGACTATTACAGTTCAAAGTCAAACGTTAACAATTGTCTTTTACCATTTTATGTTTGGAGCACTTAGTAAAATATGTTCCTTTGAAAATATATTAGGGACATATAGATAATAGTATTTTGAATGTTAAAAAAAATAACTAGACTGAAAGTGCTGTATATTAATGAAAAAGAAAGTGGACTAGTATGAAAGGTGGAATATTCTTCATCAGCCTAATAATATAGAGGCCGCATAAGTATTTTAATAGAACTTTGTTTCTGGCTTCTGCAGGCTGTGGAAGAGAACCAAACTGCACCAGAACGACAAGATTTGAATGAATTGGACTTGAGCCTGGGCTTGAACTCCCATGACGAGGAGCATGATTCTGACCCTAAGTCAAACCCGAAAACAGTTGTCCAACTAAAATAAGCAAATTCCAGGGCATGAACCAAAGTTTAGACACCCGATAGCCAGGAAATCGCTGTAGCATTTGGTCCTTGATCATCATAATGTACGTCCTTTATCTGCTTGTTACGTTGATATCTTCCACAAGTCAGGGAAGTCTTCTGTGAATGTGAGGAGTGATTTTTTTTTTTAGTCTCTATCTGAGTTTTTCATTTGCTGAGCTGATTGTATTTAAAACGGTCACTGTGTACTAATAGGAATACTTCATTCTTCCATTTTTCATCTGATTGATGTATTTCTGAGGTTCTTTCCAACTGTTCCAGAGAAGATTTAAGAAAAACTGTAGAATGTACTATATTTATTTAGTTAATACTTAATACAGTAAACATTTAGTATTTATTTTCACTTTGCTATATTTGTTAAGGATCCCTCTCAATTTTTTTTATCTTCATATTACCTTTATCCGATACCAAATGTTACGCATATGTCTATATAGACTCCATGTGTCTCTTTAAATGTTTAAGAAAATGGGGCAATCATTGGAAGAACGGAATAAAATGAAAAATGAGGCAAAAAAAGGGGGTAGAGGGAGTATTAGTAGACAAGACATAGTTTCTAAAGATGGCTTTTGTCACTGTCTTCAAGGAACATGTCTTTTTTCAGTATTTATGTAAAATATTATTTCAATCAAAGATATGCACATCTTTAACAATTTACTAGAATTCCATATAAAATCAATTGTGATGGTATGAAATTGCTTCTAATCATGTAATCTAATATTGGCAAGCTATGCAAAAATAATATCAATTAGGAAACTAAATTAAAGGATTTGATAATGATTTGTACAATTGCATAAATAGTATAAATCTAAAATCTTATACTCATTAAAATAAATCATATCATAGAAACTATAGAGAAAATCCTTGATACTGGACTTGATCCGCCATGGATAATGGAGCGAGCATGTACGAAATGATTGATCATCTACTTCTCTTACATGTGCAACTTTTTCCTTTCTAAGATTTGTGCATTACCTCTTTTTTTTTCTTTCTAGAGACATGGATTCATTCACCCAATCACCATTCAAGAGAGGATTTATTCAATTTTAAAATTCAATGATTAATTATATGGAAGTTGAATTCGAAATTACAAATATGTAAATATAATTTATTTTTTTGAGATGGTACACATTGAAAATAACAAACATATCACTCCCTAATTTTTTTACCCTTCTAGCACTTTTGTTGAACCAAATTGAAAACCCTTATATAATGATGTTTAGAAATTCACTATATAATACGGAGTACTCTTAAAAGCTTATATGAATTTCATTCATAATTTATTCCTTCTCCTTCTAAGTTATTATTTAACAATTGGGGTTTGGATAAAAAAAAATCTTCAAATATTTGTTTTCAGCTTCTAAGATTGAAACTTTTGCTTTAGAGCATGCAACCCTTTTCATAGTGTTTCAGTTGTTTTATGGCCTACTAACGTGATATGAGTATACATATTCTTCTAAAGTTTCATGTTCTGGTAGCTGATATTGTAAATATTTTTACAAAGTAATAAATTTGTTAATGTAAGTGAATTCAATATGGATCAACTTATTCAATTAAAATATAACCCTATTTCAAAGATATGAAGGGGTTTGGGAGACAAAATTGGCAAACTACCTCTTTAAAAGGACCGCAATCGTATGATGGTATCCCATGCTAACATCATAACATTCATAAAGCGCAGGCTAACTTTTAGCACTCTAAATTCTTCAAAGTAACAATTCTAGAGGTACAACCCAATTAAGAATAGAGCACATTGGCAGTGAAAGAGGAGAGATGGTTGGTGCACACCGCAAGGTGGACCAATCACATATTTAAGTTGTCTGAAGGATTTATCTTGCTACTCAGTAGAAATTGTACTTCAAGGCGGCCCTTGCAGCACAATCACATTGTCTTAGCCTACAACATGTTCCCTTGGGGGTCAAAGCCCCTACTGTAGGAAGGTAATTAAGCAGCGGCTTTTGGCTCGGATTATGACTTAGAAGTGTTTAGTCATAATTCAATACATGATAGCTTTACACTACTAACTTTTCAACTAAGCGTGATGACCAATTGTGTGAATTAATAGTTCATTTCTTGCTAGATTATATTGTGGTAATAATAACCACAATAAATTGTTATATTTTCTCTTTGAAAAAAGTTGTATATTCCTACTATATGTGCGGGAGATGTTTTGCAGTGCAATATCTACTAGATATTTTGTGGATTTGATGAAGGAAGTTTTTGTTTGAATCAATTTTTTACATATTTGTTAAACTTAAATTGTTATTATAGTTGTTGTATGACTTTTTCTAAATAAATTATTTTCACTATAAAAAATGTTATTTACAACTAAACAATATATATTTTTGTGTTTTAATAGAATTCTGATGCTTCAATTGTTCAATTTAAATGTTATGGATAAACATTTCATTCGTACACAAATGAGAATATCTTTCACAAATACAATATTAACATCTCTTGGATAATGTTAGAATATCTTGGCTTTATCTTTGTGTTTGATGCTTTAGACGTGGAATATAGTTTATAGCTATGAACAAAAGGGAGACAAGATTTAATTCAAAATATACAAAATACTTCTTATAAAATGGTTGAAAGTATTCCTATAAGATCAACTTATATATTATAGATGTGTAGTGTAATAAAAAAATGGAGAAAAGTAACCACAAATGTTTAATTGCTCCGAAGCCTTTAAATTGGGTTTGTTTGATGGGTATTTCAAACAAGTGGCATGGATAGTAGTCCATGTGACCATCATCAACGAACCTTGTGTCGTGTCGGACTGTGTCGTGTTTTATCATTCTTTGACTCGTCTTGGACCAATGGACCCCTCTTTTACATGTCTCGTAATAACCCAATTCCCCCATAGGCCCGAATTGCATGTCTGAAGAATGGACATAACATCAAAGGAAGTTTTCTTAAAATCCCCGAAGTCCAGCCAAATGTGGAAGGACAAAAGAAAAAACCGATGTCCAAAGTCGCGCACTCTCTCATAATTTGATGCACTTGTAACCGAAGAATTGTGGGGTTTCATCTCTTCTTATTAAGGTAAGTGTACGATTTTACTCAAATACCATCCCTTTTATTGATTGTTGAATTGATGGGTTTAATCAGATTCTTTTGTAAACTCTGCTTATTTATGGTTATGAATGTGATTCTTAGCTTTGGACTTCATATATATACAATTATAAAACATTGGGTTATAAGTTTATTATCATTATTGTCTCAATTTTAATGGGTTTAAAATTATTGTGGTTGATTTCATTTTTTTTTTTGTGTCATTTTGTATTATATATAGAGTTTGATTTGATCCATGATTTTTAACATCCTTGATTATTGGGTATTGGTGTTATAAATTATGGAATACATAAAGGTGGAATCTTGGATTTTGACTTGTTTTAGGAACTGACATCGTTTTGTTGGGGTTGCTTGGATATTGTTTGAGGGGTATTGTTAGTCTTTTTTATATGCTATTTAGTGTAATTGAATGAATGTATGGGCTCTTTGATGATTCTATTGAGTTGATCATTTGGAGGGAAGGTAAGTTGCTGCCTGCCCAATTACCGGATGGCGGCTCCTGGTTGTGTATTTTGAAGTAATTTGTTTGGATCTTTATGTGTTTGCGTGGAGTTAGAATTCGGAATATTGGGCTTGTTAGTGAGACTCTAAATTATTTTGAGCGGGAATAGATGGTGATCAAATTGTTTTGCTCTTCAGTTGGTTGGCTGTTGGTGGATTGGAATGCAATGCAAATATATAAGGTACATCTTCAGTGAATATAAGAGTGCAGTTTGGTTGTGCTTATCCATTGGCGTGTAATCATACCGTGGTGGATGCTTGGTTGGGGTGCTGTGTTATTCAGACATTTGACTGTTGTAAATGTCTTGATTGGATATCCTGAAGAGTGAAGTGCTCAAAGTGGGAGGTTTCAGATGTTTGATCTAACTTGCTTTTCGATGTTCCTGAGTGATAAATACTTGTAGGTTGGCCTAAAGAGACCTATATTTTCCTACGTAAATAAATTGGGACCTATTTTTTGTGATTTTGGAGTGTTAAAGCACTTAGAGGTTGGCCTTGAGAGACAAGTGATCAATGAATGTTCTTCAGGTCATGCTCTATTTTCCCCTTCATAATTTACTCATGTTTAGTATTTCTTTGTTGGCATCTTTACTTGTAGCCTTGCTAGTCTCTGAATATGTTAATAAGCTTTGGCCCGGAGTTCCGTATATTTACCATTTTCAGCTCTATTAATTGTTTTCCCATCAGAGTGAGGAAAAGACTGAACTTCAACTTTCTCCTTATCCTACTTTTTTGTTTTTTGCATCCTTTGAGGACTTTGATGAGCATTAGATTTCTTCCATTTCTATTTTGTGTATATAGTTGATCTTAAATGATTTCTTCCAGTTGATAACTGTATAACTTCCATGACCTTTACCACCACCTAGAATTTGTGAAAGCTGTTGTGGAGTTTTGGAGGTCAAGATTTATGCTGGATTGCAGGGGTAACATTCACCAACTCAGATTAGTTTCGAATCTGTGATTTAGTAAACAAACTTTAATTACTAGGTATTGAGTGAAGACACCAAAGCAATGTTTGGGCCTAGGGGTTTAATACATGTGTTTTGCTCTTTTGTGTTCATATGTCTACAAATTTGTATCATCTGTTTGAATCTCATAATTACTTTACTATTTGTTTGTAGTAGCTGCTTTAACGTCAAGGAACTGGTTCTCTAAGTAGTCAAAAATTGCGTGAAGATGTTTATTATTAATTTTCTCTGGGGAACTTAGCATCATTCTGTCCTTTATTTCTTTCTCTGTCAGTCATTGATGGTGACAATATCTTTGACTTTTTGAACGGATGATGCTTGTATTTTCGCTCTGAAATATTCTATATTGGTTTTATCTTTTCTACTCTTTGCTATTATCAGCTTTTCAACTTTAATGGGTTATACCCCTCTCCCCCCCCCCCCCCCCCCCCCCCCCCCCCAAATCGTCTGTTCTTGATCTCCCTCAAAGGTTTAATAGTTACTTTAATCTTGTTACTTTTTTCTCTTTATTGTTCCATCGTTGCTACCAAACTCTCATTACAATCATCACACCCTTGATTTCAGTTACTTACAGGGAAACCTATCCTTTAGGGTTTAGACTGTGTCTCCATGATTATTCATCCTCTTTCCATTCAGGCATACAGTAGCCTTTTAATTTAGGTCTCTTAACTCTTTTTTGTTGTTAAGCAATACATTACAACTCTGTTTCTTGCCTGGACAGTATGAGACTCATCTTTTACTCTTCTAATCTCCCTGAGTTGATCATGTCTGAAGTTAGGAAGGTCTGAAATTATTGTTATTATTTTTATATCTGGAGTCCATGTTCTGTATCTTTTTGGGATTAAGGCTTGGCTTTGTCGTTGTTGGAGTCCATGTCCCTCTACTGTGTATACTTATGGATTTTTTTCTTTTTTTTTTTTATGGTGTCTTCATATAGTATGCAAACAGTTATCATAATGCATAGTCAGTCGCATCAACCTATTTTTTCTGCTTTATCATTCAGATTCCGCTGACTAATTTACAGGGACATAGCTTAATGACGAGATTTGATGTTTCTGAACCTGCTGCAGTTCTTTATATCTATAAAATTTTATAGCAGCATCATTAGATTATTAAGTTGGGTCATTGTTCTGGGATATTCTTAGACAAAATTGGAATAGATTTGTTTAAGGAGTAAGAAAAAGGTGGTTTCACAAAATTTCGGGACAATTTGGTGTTAGATTTGGTTTACTTCCTAAATATAGCAGCATGTAAAGAGTGTTTGGATTTTAGAAGAGGAGAGAGATAGAGAAAAATTAAAAGAGGAATCCATTTGATGAGGAGAGAGATAGAGAAACAATGTACAAATAAGACAATGCTGCAATATTTATGAAACTTCTCAAAAATGTTGCAAAATTTTTGGGACGGTGGAAGTAGTATACTTCCAAATCTACCTAAATGGACAGTTGTCAATGGGCTTTTGAATTTTGGTTTGTTGTGCTCTTAGTTGTTGCTCCAAATGCCAAATGTTTTGGTCCGCCTTTAGTACTTAACTTAATGTACAATTCAGTTGTGCTTCTTGATGAATGATAAGTTATAGGTAACTGAGGAAATGTTTCTGATGATGGGATTCTGTAACTCTCAGACATACAACAAAATTTTCTTATTGGACATGCTGAAGAGTGAAGTGTCTAAAGTGGGTTTGTCAGGCTTTAGATCTCATTTGGAGTCGGTAAATGTCAATTTGCATAAGTGTATCGAGGGTTAATGAGTATAGTTAAGCAGTGTAAGCTGTGGCAATTTGGCAGTGAATTTCAGTAAAATATGGTTGCTACTTTATGATATGCCGAAAAGAATCCTGTAATTTGCTACCTAAGGATCAGGTTATGCAAACTTGCAACCATAGGATAGAATGGCATCTATGACCCCTGAATTATTGGTATTAGCCCTTCAAATCAACATATGCATTCAGCAATTTTCTTTTCTGGCATTAGTGGCATTTTTACTTCTAGACTATGACAAGCTTTGATTTACACCTTTATATCTTGTTCTCCCTTTAAGAAGTGAAAGTCTGCCCTTTGATTCTCTACTCTTTCCACTTTTGTTTTCTTGTGATTTTAGAGGCTTTTGATTATCAGTAGATGGCCAAGTAGTACACACTACACAGGTATACTCCTTACCAATTGAGACCTGTAAGAGCCTGTAGATATTTAAGGGATAAAAAAATACAGAAGATTCAAGGATAATGAATATCTTGGCTGAATTTTCTTTTCTTGCATTGGTCAAGTTTGCCCTTTTCTTTTCTTTGTGCTGAGGGATGAGGCCTCTCTGTTTCTTCTGTTGTTAATTATTGTATAATCAGTTGCATTTATCTTTTTGGTGGCTTCTTTATCATCTGCAAACCAATATACTCTGTTAGAGAACCTTTTTTTTTTTGAAGATATGGACATAGTCTTTTCTTTATAAAATAATTTACATTGAATTTTATCTTTTGATTTGATATCTAGCAGATCGTTGAAAAAGTGGTTTTAGCTTAAGGCCATTTTACTAGAATTTCTAGAGTCTAAATTAAGGACTAATGTATGGGGGCCATTAAAAAGGTTTTTTTTTTTTATTTTTTTATTAAAGCCCTGGAGTCCTTTTTGCTTTGAATGCCTTTCTTAAAAAGGACTGGCAACATTGACATATATGACCTGCTATTCGTTGTTAGAAAGCTATCCTTATAATATTTGGATTTTCTTAAGTTTCTGCATCTCTCTTTTGTTGGATGTATTCACTACTGTTTTGTGTTTTCTTCTCTTCATGTCTTCTTTTTCTTGGAGAATTTTCTTTTTGTAAAATCTTTTGGCCGTGGGCTCCTTAAGAATTGCATCAGTTCATTGTTCTTTCATCTATCATCATTGTCCTTAATTCCCTGTTCTTATGAGTAGCATTCTTTCACTTTGTTTTTAATCCATCATGTCATACTAATATTTTTTAGATTTTGCATATACAGAAATAATTGCATCACACTTTTTGTTTGTTGCTGTCAAATTTTTCTTAATTAAATGGTTTCTTCTATTTCTAACTCTTGGTGAGCAGGTTGCTCATCATTATGGTAGTGTTTATATTTTTACTCTTGGTTTGTTTCTTGGACTATTTATACTATTATTACAAGGAAAGATTAGCATAAATAGAACCAACTATAGGTTGGGTGCAAGGAACAACACCAAGTAAAGCGGGCTGGTGCATAGAACAACATGAACATTAGTGTTAAGTACACTCAATGACATGTTAACATAAATTTTTTCGTATTGTGGTGAATTTTTGTATTTGTTGGCGAGGTCAGAAGCATGTAGGGAGTAGGAAGAGTGCAAGGAGGTTTTTGAAGGTAAGAAGAGAAGAAGGGATCTAACAAAAAATCTAGTGGTTTGTCACTGGGTGCATCAAAATTAAAGTTGGTGCTACCTTATGCACTCCAATTCTATCGTTTGTGTTGTTCTATACACCTGCTTTAATTGTTGTTGTTTCATGCACTTAGGTAGACTTGTCAAGTGAGATAGGTCAGGTCATACCAGTTTTCTCCGAGTTCAGGTTATAATCATGTTGCGTTGCTTATTCTTGACCCACCTATTCCGAATCGGGTCAACCCAATGGGTTATGAGATTTTATAACGCCTATTTTTTTTTTCCAATTTTTATTTCAATAAACAAAGCATTTCATATTTTATTATGAAGAGGTTGTTGTCACGTGCTTTTTACTTCAAAATAAGAGGAAAATTATAATTTATTATCATAAACAAGAATTAATAACTTCATTGAGTGACGAATAAGATTAGCAATGGATTAGAGCTAATACTTTGGTGCTATGAATATGTGACGAACCAATAGTGAGGTTTGAATAGAGTGAGGATTTTGAAATGATTGTCAAAATATGAAGTAAAAAAATGACTTCAAGGTTGCATATTTTGGTAAATAATTATATTTATTATTTTTAAGGGGTTGACTTATTTTTGACCCGTTTTTTTTTTTCTGGTCATTCGAGTTCGGGTCATAAAATCTTACTTGAAACTCGCTTTTGGGTCAGGTTTGGGTTTGATCGATTTTTACAAGTCTACACATAGGCCATAGTTGAGATTTAGGCTAATTTTGCTTGTTAAAACTCCAAGGTTCAACATGATATCTCTCCAACCTTATAATCAATGAGTAGAGCTTTTAACAACTACTCTATAACATGACTTATGACATTAATTCAATTAATAATATAGTAAACTCATGCTTGTTAATTTGAGAGTTCAAGTGCTCTAACATCAAATTAAATAAAAGGTAGACTCATACTGGATAGTTTGAAAACTTTAATGCTCATAATTAGGTACCATCATTTTTTTTTATTATGTATATAATAAAACAAGTTCAATATCAACCGTAGTACTACGTAAAATATGCGACTACTTTATAGCTTGTTTAATTGAAATGAAAAGTAATTTCAAATTACGTGCATGAGATACTGGGCATTGCCCTAGCCAAATACTTGTTATTAGTTTACAGCTCATGCTTCTTAGTACAGTATTTGCTTTCCTACATTCTAATTTTGGGTCATGAAATCATGATATCTCTGTTTATCTGTTTTGTTAAGTTTTCTGTTTATGTCTTGACTATTTATTTAACTTTAATCTTTGATTGCAAAATGGGAAAAAATATTTCTTCTATGTTGAGTTTTGGGCCAATTTTTGCAGGTATAGGGTTTGGAGATCAAAAAGATCTTTAAGGTTCAAAGAAGCAATTTATAGAGTTTATTCAATCGATGGAAGATGAAATATCAAACTTTTGGGGCCCGGTTACATCCTCTATTGATTGGTGTGAGAGCAATTATGTTTGTTCATCGTATATTGCAGAGTTTTACAACACAATATCAAATATACCAACCATCATTTTGGCAATCATTGGCCTCATAATTGCCTTAAATCAGGGTTTTGAGAAGAGATTCACTGTTCTGCACCTTTCAAATATGATACTTGCAATGGGGAGCATATTGTTCCATGGAACCCTGCAACGTGTGTAAGTATCTGTGTTTCATTTCTCCTACTCATCATCTTGTTTCTTACCCTAGTTATGTAACTAAGTATGATCATACAATATTGCAATTATGGAAAAAATTATGGGACGTATTGAAATTCATCACCTGCTACTAATAATCATCTTGCTTCTTACCCTAGTTCTGTTACTAAGTTATGATCAATACAATAAAAAATTATTGAAAATCCAGGGGTGTTTTGAAATTAGTCCCTTATTTGGTCTGTCTAATTGACGGCTTGGGGCGTGTCTATGTGGGCAGGGGGCTGTTGAGGCAGTTTTACGAGGTTTGCTTCGCACTTATTTATTAGCGGCTAACTAATAAAGAAATCTTTTGATGACTATGTAAAATTTTTGCTATCAATGCTTTAAATTTCAGCAATAATGAACTTACAATGACGAAAAAACTGCTGTAAGAACACTAGCAAGCTAGATGTGGCCCAGCTGTGGGACTAGCTGAACCCAGAACAACCCAGAACTTTAGTAAACTTCCTCTAAATGGTGAAGTTGGCTATGACCCTTATGTTTAGATACAGCTCTAGTGTAGAGCTCTGAGCCTCAGACCATATGATATAGCAAGTGCCTATTCAGATTATTTGTTATGCTCCCCTCCTCATCACACACACACTCAGAGGATAATAGGTTTGTACCTTTCCATTCTTCGGGTAGTAACTCGAGGATTAGTATATGAAATTTTCCTGCTGATTGTTTTACAGGCAACAGCAAAGTGATGAAACTCCAATGGTTTGGGAAATGCTTCTTTATATCTACATCCTCTATTCTCCTGATTGGCATTATCGAAGCACAATGCCTACCTTCCTCTTCCTCTACGGTGTTATTTTTGCTGCTATCCATTCACTGTTCCATTTCAGGATTAGTTTTAAAGTTCATTATGCCATGCTCTGCCTCCTTTGCGTACCTCGGATGTACAAATACTACATCCACACAAAAGATCAAGCAGCCAAGCGTCTTGCAAAACTTTATGTGGTAACTTTATTTCTCGCAAGCCTATGTTGGCTTTGTGACCGTGTTTTCTGTGAGCACATATCTAGATGGCCCATCAATCCACAAGGACATGCTCTGTGGCATGTCTTCATGGGATTTAACTCCTACTTTGCAAATGCATTTCTGATGTTTTGCCGTGCTCAGCAGCGAGGATGGGGCCCAAAGATTGTTTATTTCTTGGATCTTGTACCATACGTGAAGATTGAGAAACCAAAGTCCCAATGAGTCAAGACGCAATGACATAAAACTGGATTAGCCATACCCAGCAATTTGAGGGATCTTACTTCACAGTCGCCAAATTCATGATATACGGAAGAATTGTTGACCAAGCCTGTTCCTGAAGTACGGCTTGCAACGTAACCATCTTATTAATTACATATGCAACAGTAGGTCACTGGCAATTTTGTAAGAGCAAATATATTCTACATTGTCTTGTTTTTGTAGTAGGTCTAGTTCTCTTGAAGTTAAGACAGTTTTTCTGTTAGTAGTCATGTGCAGGATCTACAGCTCACTAAGTTTATGTCTTCGCATTTAGTTGAAATTTTAATTTCTTGATTCACTTGTCAGCTTAATGTTACCCAGATTCTAAAACTTCTTGCTTATGCAAGTCTTGTGGTGAATTCTCTATTACAACAATATACAGCTTGATTTATTGTGTTAGAGTTTTTTCTATGCTTTTGTTTTACTAGCTCAATTTTTTTTGAAGTTACTCTTCTGTTGGCAGTCTGGATGAGCTTATAAGAATGATTCCAAAACTGTGTTTGCGGGCTATATCTGAAATTGCTTTAATTACTACAATAGACCATGGGTAAAAAGAACACAAAAAATATAAAGTTATTTTATTTTTTTGAGGGAACATCTTATGTTTATTATGGGTCTTATAGACTTATATTAGGCCCTAAGAACCATATATTTTGATTTCAAACATTTATTTCAATCATTTTTATAAATTCTTTTAATAAGGATTGAAACTCGTTTTTAAACTTTTAGATACCAAATATAATACAATGATTGATCTTCATAGCGTACAAGAAACACAGTTAAAATTTAAGCATATTTCTTGTAAGGGCTTTTTACGAGCTACAAAAATTATCTAAAAAATGAACTAGTTTAATACATAAGAAATATAGCTTCCGTTGATAGTAGAGAATAGAGATTCTCACTAATGAAGTGTGGGGAAAGAATCACAATAATGATGGGAAAGAAGACTGCTCTGTTTTGGAAAGTAGAACTATCTTTTTTCTACTTTTGATTAACAAGCTTAGTAAACCCCGCCAATATCAAAGGCTGTTTATTTATTTATTTATTTTTTTTGTTGTTGTTGTTGAAAACTTCTGACAGATGTGACATAGTTTCTCCACTTGCGAGTCTTCTACTGTCCTACATCTTGTCATTTATATTAGACATTTAGACTTAGAGACTTAGAGGCTTAAAGCCAAACCCATAAAAATACGAGTGCATAAAAACCCAACTAATTGTCCAGGATCCTTTGAACATATAGTTTAATACCACAAAAACCATTAAAAATAGTCGAATGGCAGGCAGTCTGTAACAGTAGATACAGTCACTTATCCACAATTTTTCTTTGAACAAAAGGTTATACTCTCCAGTCTCCGCCACAATTATCATCCACTTTCAATCAACTTCAGCAACACTTACAAACTGACACCTTTCAGTCTATATCCAAAAATGCAAAAGAGAAACAGTTATAAGACATCCACTTTGGATATAAAATAAGACATCAACTATATGACTAGTTTAGTCAGCATAAATATTGTATAGCATTACAAATGATGATCCATTGCCTTAAAAGTCACCATCAAATGAAACCTCATTTACAATCAAATGAAACCTCATTTGCAGGGGTACTGGGGGAAACTTTATTGTTAAATGCCTGTATTTTAGTGGGCAAAGATCAGACCTATTTGCCCCTTTCCCTTAGCACGACGTAACTCTTGTTATCACTCTTCTGTATCTTAGAGATCCTTTTCATAATTTCAGCGAAAGCCTTCTTATCCTGCAGAGAAGAATATACAGATTTAAGGAACAGAAAACCAAAAACCCTGTTAATTTAGCATTGTTAGTAAGTATTTCAGAGAAGTTTACAGCTACAACAGTCATGACAAGTTGACAACTACATACTACAATTCCACGTATAGACAAAAAGGTGAGGGGAAGCTATCCAAAGAAAGATACCAGAAATGTACCCAAGAAGTAACTAGGGTTCATAATTTAACCATGTCACTGACATTTTAGAACACACATAGCATATAAACACAAACTACCAACAAAAACAATCAAATCAATCATGGAAAACAGCACATAATCAAGATTAAGATAACTAGCGAGGTAACCTTTCTGTTCAGGGAGGAAAAAGATCACAATTACTCCATATGAGTTACTAGAGTATTTAGAAAGATTAGGCTAATTATGTTTAGATATAAATCAGGTCACTAAAGAATACTTCAGATCTGACTTCAATGATACATCAACTCATCGAGTAACATATCTCAAGTAAAAGGACATAATATGTACCTCTGATGTCTTTAGTCTTGCTTTAAATGTGCCCACAAGATCAGAAGTGGTTACAGGCGCTCTTTGCAACAATACTGCTCTGATTTCCTCTTCCGAGACAGGACCCTGAGCAGATGTAACTTGAGTAGATTGGCTGGCCTTTGCAGATGATAGCGGCGCAACTTTTGCACCATTTTTTGATGCATTTTCTTTACTAGTTGCTTTCACATCCTACTCTCCAACAGATCAAAATCAATCAGAAGAATAAAGGAAACTGAATGACAAATTTCTTGCACAGTTTATCAAGAAAAAGCACATTAGGTCAGATGACAAAGAGACCCACATTTTCAGTCTTAACCTTCTTTTGAGGAGCTGCACTAGCAGATTTTGTATCATCACTGTTTTTCCTCTTTCCTTTTGCTGATTTTGAGGAAGGAGTTGCCCGCGAAGATCCCCCAGAAGCTGGTTTTGCAGGGCTGCTATCAGCTGGATCTACTTTAGGGTCCTTCATCTTTGGAGCTAAAACAGGAGAAGGGCGATCTTCCTCCTCCTAAATTACATGTAGTGAGTAGATGGAAAGAATACAATGGAAATCACAAATAAAAGAAACGGACAACTAGTAAGAGATTAAATATGCAGCTATTTACTTACTTCGTCATCGTCATCATCCTCATCTTTCTTTTTTCTGCCTGAGCTGTCATCATCTTCATCTCTGTCAGAATCATTAAGCCCATTGGCCTGTCCAAGCAACAATTTTTTCAACTCTTTTCCTGATTTGCTCAGTCCTCCCTCCTCTTCATTAGCATCATCATCATCATCATCATCCTAAAAAAATTTAATTATATACAAGCATCTTCCAAATCTGGACACTTCCATTTGCCAAATTACAAATGACCCAACTTCAGTAAAAGCCAAAAGAAGCTATTCTGATATCCTTGTTAAAACCATTTACTCAAATAATCATATTATAACCCCTAATTGAACTTCTTCAGAGAACAGACTCAGGGACCACTAATATAATTTACCAACACATATCTGGAGTACTCAAATAAGCAAAGGAAAAGAGGATATTGGATTAAATTCGTATTGCAAATAATTTAAATGTACTTCAAACCTAGTAGCACAATGAGCAAAGGCTGCAGAACTAAGAAGCCAGCTCTTCATTACCACTAGACTTTTACTCGTGCCAACAATCTAAAGTTAAACTACAACATCAAAAACCAAGTCCAAAGAAACATATAACTACTACAAAAAAAATTACAGAATCAAACAAAGGGAGAGGAATATGATATAAATAAAATATTTGCAATACTGGCACGCCTAATGCTTAGGCCATGTCTACTCAGATATAACAAGCCAACAAAGTAAATAAAATCGAATAACTCAAGCTCACTGCTTGAAACAGCTCATCGCTACAAACCTGCTTAATCTCCGGAGGTGCAGGAAGTTCGGGAGCCAGTAGATCTTCCCGCTCCTCAGGATCATTACCAACAGCTTCATCATCGTCAGTGAAAATTTCCTCATGCTCCCAGTCATCACCTAGATGATACCATACAAAGCAATCAGATACATGATTTGCTACTGTTAATTTTCATTTTACCCCTATATAATTTGTTCTGATGAGAAGACTTCACATCAATGAGACAAGTAGAGGAACAGTACCAAGGAGCCGAACCACACTACCTTCCACAACCAACACCAGGTACTCTAAGCACAGGGGGATACCCATACAGCTCTCATCACTGACAATATCTCTCAATCTCCTATGAAACCTTACCACCTTGCTTTGAGCCAAAAATCCAAAGGTAAGGAAATTTTTCATAAAATAACAGTGTCTGACACATATTTGTTGGAAGCATACTTGTGTCCAACACTAGAGACTAATATAGCTTCTTAAACTTCTTGGTGGGATGCAGCCAAGCTTAGAGGCCTAAGACGGCCAAATGACAGTGGACTCAGTACTTCTTCATACCTCTTCATATATCATTCACTTCATAGGTAATAACTAATTAATTAATAACAGCTCTACAGTACGACTCCAGTCTAAAATAAACTCTATCAACCCCAACATTAGCCAGCTATCCACTTCACATCCCAAAACATAATTAACTTTCCCTATTTGATCATTATCATTGTATAAAATTGACAACTTCCATATAAAGGCTATACTTGCCCTCAAGACAGGAAATTCAGAAGATGAGATAAATGATCCCACAAAGAAGAAAATCCAAAATCTAATAGGGAAGTCCTCTATCACTTCATCACTAACTTCTACCATTTGTTGTAACATATTGATACATATCTTTAACTAGATCGATATACTTACATGGTATGCCTTTCTTCGTCATTATTCATCAAAGTACTTCTTTTGGTACCTTGTCATACACTTTCTCCAAATCAATGAACGCCATGAGTAAATCTTTCGTCCTTGCGCAGTGATGTTCTATATTTTGCCTAACAAATTGTTTTGCCGAAATTCTAGCACACTTTCTCAATATTTACTCAATCACTCTTTCCCATAATTTCATAATATGCTCAATAGTTTAAACACTCTTTGAGCATTTCCTTTTGTTCTTATTTATAGGCACCAGAGTGTTTATCCTCCAATCTCGTGACATCTTACTTGGTCTTTGAGTCTTTTTGAAGAGATCTATTAACCACTGCACCAATTTTCCTAGGTGTCTTTAAACCTCAATAGGAATACCATCTAACCCAACCACCTTCCTTAGTTTCATCCTCTTTGATGCCTCCACTAATTTCACTTTTTGTATCCTCATATTACTCCCAAATACTTCATTATCCTCAAGAGTAGAATCACTTGAGTTTTATTGAACAACTCGTCAAATTACCCATTCCCTCCCTCTACCTGGCACAAGAACCCTTTGGTTTTATCCTTCAAGCACTCAACCATATAACGATCCTTGCGAAAAATCTATCTCATCTTAGCTATCCTTTATATCTTTTTTCCTCGTCTTAAGATTTCAATTTGTCGTAAAATTCTTATACAACATGTCCTTGCCATCTTGATCCAAAGTCAAGCCCACTTGCAAATTCCTTGGATCAAGAACCGGCTGCCCTTGTTGTATCAAGGCTGAATTCATGACATGCCTCACTTAGCAAGATACTTAAAGCCCACTTCAAGTTGTTCAAATTAGTTCTATTTTTGTTTGCTTTTGTGCGTGCTTTTATTAGAACAACCCTATGTAGTTTGGATTAGTTCATTTAAACTCTAATTTGTGTTAATGTGCGCATGTAATAAAGCCTAAGAGTTATCCCTAAAAGGAAGCACTTAAGGACGTGATTAAAGGGGAGTTTGCACTAACTAGTCTCTTTAAGGACGAGATGGGGGGGGGGGGTGGTTAGCAGTATTTAGTAGTCTATTTAACCAATAGTTAGTAGTCTCTTTAATCAGTAGTTATGAGCATAACTACAGCTTAAACATGGGGTGTGAATTAAGGAGCATTTGATGCTTCCTTTGGCTCTAACTCTTGGACGGTTTTCTGGTGTTTTTCATCTTCTTTTTCTGCTCCTATTCTTTATATAAGGAGAGCTCACGATAATGAAAAGAAGATTTGAAGAAATACACAAAAACGTGAGTTTTAGCAATTTTACTTTGAGTTCTTCTCAAGTTCAAGTGTTCCCTTATTACTTTGAGTCAATCTTGAGTGATAACTTATGAGAAATTGAGTGAGTCTTATCTCTGGCCTAAAACCCCAAAGCTTTGAGTGTGTTCTTTATCCAAGCTCGAGACCGGCAACAAGTAATAACCCACTGACAGAAAAACCTCCATCTAGAGGTGGTAAGGTAGGGCAAGGGTAAGCTTTAGATAGAAAGTTGATCATCTGCTCCAATTATGACCAAAACATAATACAAGGTTTGTGCTGTTAGTCGGATGAGGCTGATTCAATATTTTTGAAAATGCCATGGATATATAACATAATTATAATGAGAATTAGGAAAATGATAGGTACCCAGAACTAGTAAAATTAGATCTGCCTTTAAAAGACAAAGGCATAACTAAAGAGTGGAACCACAAAAGGATGATAACGGAATTGACAAACATAAATAAGCTAAGAATAAATTCAAGATGAAAAACAATGTAAAATAATCACCTTTCTCAATATTATCATCATCATCATCAAAATCACCTCGAGCTGGGCCTTCATCATCATCGTCATCACCAGCTCCTTTGCTAGGTCCGACTTTTTGCTTTCTGTCTACGTCTTCTTCTCCTTCATCATCTCCCTTGTCTGAAGCATTATCATCATTTTCAGCAGTTTGTTTCTTGGAACCTTTCTCTCCACCCACAGTACGTATATCTTTCATGAGACCAGGAACAAAGTTAGGAAATGCGGCAGCCCCATTGCTGGCTGTTTTCATCATCCATCTTTCATAACCATCAACAAACTTTCTCCTATTTTTCATCTTCTCCTCTGCCTCTTCTAACGTAAGTTGCTTATATTGTGCAACTTTATTGAAGTTGTACCTGATGTAGCCAATTTAGCTATAATTTAATCAACATAAACAAGGCCTTCCCAAGCAAACCTAATTTCTCGCGCAGGGGGAGAGGGAGGGAAGTCATGCAATAAGAAACCAAGAGACTCAAATGCTACCAAAGAATCATATTTCAGCCACATCACGCATTGTAAGGGTTTTAGAGTTTACCATGATCAAGATCACAATAACATCTTAGAATTAAAGCCCTGACTGCTATTACATTACTAAATGGAATACTTAAAATACAGGCATAGAAGAATTGGGTACTTAAAGTAAGATATTACTGAGATTATTGATGAACAAAGAGAACTTAAATTACATATTCAATTACGGCCAAGTTTGATAGAAAAATTTGAGAATATTCTAGAAATGCAAAACTTCATAAAACATACCATGAGCCAGCTGGTATTGCAACAAACTCTTTTGCCTGCATCATTAGGAGATAATAAGTAGCTGATTGCGCACCTTCCAGAGGACCCTGATACTGTGATTGACCAGTTTCATCTTCCAGCATCCAAGGCTTATTCTTGAGCTTCTCCTAATGAAGAATATAAATTAAAGTTATAGTTCCCATGGAACAAGCAGCAAGAATGTGAATAACTTGTCCAACATGACTGCACATCAGGTAACCTACAAACACAAGATGAGAGCCATATGACGCATTGTTTTTCAGATAAGAAGACATAGTACAAGATCATTATCACAGTTGCTTTCTGATAGTAGAAAGTAAAGTAATAGACACCAAACAGTTCCAGCACCGAAGATCTTCACCAAAAAGATTTGAAACTCATAAAATATCTTTTAAGTGCAACATAAGCAAATGTAACGTGGGCCACTCAGCAACATAAGACTTTGAAACTAGATTTTTTTTTTTAAAACAGGCTCAACCCAAGCTAAACATACATGTAGAAGATCTCCAATCCCCAGACAAAAGCAAACAGCTAATATTCTCCACATTAAAGTGCTGGAATATTTCAAATTTTTATGATTAAAACTGTTCAAGAAGAAATTCCCAAGCCCAGATTTGCACTAAGCGGGTGCTTATAAAATGACCAAAGCCAGGTCAGTTTTAGCCCAGTTTCTGCTATTTTCTACACCGACTTTTCTCTTAATCCTCACTTATTCACTCTCATAACCCGATTCTCTTTCTCCACCTCATCATTATCCCACCCAAAGCTTCATCATTCTTCATCAATATTCATCCCAAATTAAACCAAACATCAAATTCTTCTATACAATCCATCCAAATATCCACCAAAACCCCTAATTCTCACTCTCCACACTAAAAGCCCCCATTCAAACCCTAATTTTGCTTAGTGAAGGACAAGGTTGAAGAAGGTTTTTAGGAGACAATTGGAGTATTTCAAACTTAAGAATGAATATTTTAAATTTGTATTTCAAACATTTGATGTCAAATGATCGGTTTCTTCAACTTAAGATTAAAAAATAGCGACAATGATGTCAAATTCACGACCTAACTTAAGATTCAAAAATAGCGACAATGATGTCAAATCAACAGCCTAATATATCTAGTGGCTTCACAAGTATTATGCTTGGATATCATGCCCACAAGTTACAACAGTCAAATCCATATTAACAAGAGTTCCACCAAAATGCAATCCACTTCTTAGTATAGTTGATTTCAAAATAAATGTGCACATTCAACCCACTCAAACTCTCTGTGACATTAGCATAATTTAACTTTCCAGATAAGAGAACAAAAGTTGAGTTCTCATTGCTATAGAAAAGATAGCACAAAAATAAATTACAAATTGTAATTACAGCAACATCAATCTCCTTGGTATAGCAAATAAGCTTCTACCACAATAAATTAAATAAATTTAATGATAGGAGCCATTTTGATTCTTGCAAAAAGAAATCTAGGTCTGTCCTAATTATGGGCTAGTATAGTCCACTAACAAGGCCAAATAGCTTCCCACTACCACTTTGGTATGCCTTAATATAAAAACTTCACATTTTCTTAAGAGTTAAAAGCTCTAAAATTGCATAAAACTTTTTTCTTCTCACTCCATCTCTTATTGATAGGGATCGGGCCAAACCAACTGTCATCTTCACCTACAAAAGAAGGATGACTGGAAGGAACAGAGAACAGAGCACAACAAGAGGAACAGGAGATAGAGAACAAGAAAGCTAAGCATCAGGAATACGTAGTATTATTATGAGCATTGTAATTATGGAGATATAATGTAATTAGTAATTACAAGATACAATACAACTAAGGGGGAGGGAATATCTTTTTGTTGAGAGTTTGTTATTGGCAGAGAATATTTATATACAAACGTTATAACAAGCAAAAGGCATCAATGAAATTATTACACAAAGTGTAGGGAGAACTCCTGCTTCTCGATCGTAGGAAACCTTTATCCTTCTCTTTCTTTCTCTTTCTTCTGTTGCTGTCATTGACCACTGCGTTCACCATCTGATCCTATCAACTGGTATTAGAGCATGGTTGTCCTCCGTATCGAAAAAAAAATTGAAACAGAAATCATTGAAATGGCACCCACCCATTCTCAACGTATGGATCAGTTGGAAGGTGAGGCGGAGACGATGCGAACAAGGGTCATCGAGCAAATGACGAGGATCATGGAGAGTTTGGAGCGAATGGAAGGGAGATTGGAGAGAAAGATCAGGAAGCCATGATTTCAAAGTTGAGGTTGGAGCAAAAGGAAATGTGGGAGAGGTTTGGTTTACAACCCCCACCTACATGGGTCCACCAGGTAGTGGAAGCACAGGGGGAGGAGCAAACCCATCGGTGACGAAGGATGGAAGTGGAAGCACAGGGGAGGAGTAAAATGGAGGTTCAAAAAGTTGAAGTTACCTTTGTTTGAAAGGCTCAACCCCAAAGGGTGGATATTATGAGCAGAAAGGTATTTCGAGTTCTATAAAATGAGCGAAGAGGAGAAAGTCGAGGCGGCAGTGGTGTCGCTTGAGGGGGATGCATTGTTTTGGCATCAGTGGATACACCGGAGACGAGCGATTCGCAGCTGGGAGAGCTAAGAGAACTCTTGCTTAGACAATTTAGAGCTAAGGGACCTAAGGGAACACTCTATAAGCAATGGCTTGACCATAGATAGGATGGCAAGGTGGGGTAGTATACTCGCCGATTCATTGAACTTGTGGCTCCATTAGAAGGGTTATTGGAGGAGGTGACACAAGGGTAGTACATTACACTCTATGAGTTCTTGGTCATGCCATTTGGACTCATGAATGCACCAACTACTTTCCAACTATATTGCACCGATATGAATCCAAATACGGATACGGGTACGGAAAGTGGAAAAATCAAATTTTCTAGATACATGTACGACATGGGTACGGTAAAAAATAAAAAAAATAAAAAAGCATTCAAAGGTAACTACTATTAATTAAAATATAACATAATAATATTTATATAAGAAATTAGTTTCTTTATATTTTCATTTATGTTATATTAAAAATATTTGAATTAATTAATAACACCAAATATGTCTACTATGTAAAAGAAAAAAAGTCAAAGGGACAAATAAAATATGCATTGTTTGAGTGGAAGTGTGGAACATAGCTACAATCTTTATTTAATAGATAACTGTCGCAAGCCAGCTGTAACCCACGTGATTTCTTCCCTCCATTCACCAAATCTAGCTTTCATTTATGTATGGAAACACCTTCAACCCTCCACCTCATTCCCCTAGTCGCACATGCCACACACACCCATGGCCAGTTTGTTCATTTGCATGCTCAAATCCATGTCGGGTCATGTCAAATCGGGTATGTGGTCTAACCTTATCACCCAAATTATGACTAGTTGCCTCCTTTAACTTCTCCGGTTCCACCTCAAGCCGAGCGATATGGAGTTTCGGACATGAAGACCTTAAATGTCGGCAGAGCAAAAGAAGAGGAGAAGAACATTTAGTTCTTTGCGCTCCACTGAATTGGTACGTCTATATTTAACCCAATTGTGCCCAAAACGTAACCAAATCTAGACTCACCCGTACCCACTTTTTGAAAACATTTTGGGTACGTATTTTGGCCGTACCCGTACCGTATCCTGCCTGTACCCGTTTTTGGTATGGGAAAAGTGGCGTACTCGTGCTACGCAGCTTTCCAGGCTCTCATGAATGAAGTATTTAAACCCTTCTTGAGGAAGTTTGTTTTAGTGTTTTTCGACGATATATTGATTTACAGTAAAAATGAGGAACACATGGAACATGTAGCAGCAGCATCATTCCCTTTATGCCAACAGAAAAAAATGTGAATTCGGGAGGGCACAAGTGGCTTACTCGGGGGACATTATATCTAGCCAAGGGGTAGCAGTGGACCAGGATAAGATTGGTGCCATCAGGGAGTAGCCTACTCTTAGGAATCCGAAGGAATTACGGGGCTTCTTGGGCTTATTTGGCTATTACCGCAAGTTCATTGCTAATTATGCTTCGATCACCACTGACGAAACAACTTAGAAAGGATAATTTTGGGTGGTCACCAAAAGCAACTGTAGCGTTTATGGAGTTAAAGGAGGCTTTGATGAATGTCTAGTCCTGGCTCTACCTAATTTCCTTCTACCGTTCATTATTGAGACCGATGCTAGTGGTTTTAGGGTGGGGGGTGTCTTGCATCAAAGTGATCACCCAATTGCATATTTTAGCAAGGCCTTAGGGGTTAGAGCTAGGAATAAATCTATCTACGAGAAGGAGATTCTTCATAAGAACGGATCAAAAAAGTTAAAGATTCTTAAAGCAACAAAGAGAGGTAGGGTCCGAGCATCAACGCTAGGTTAGCAAGCTTATGGGTATGATTTTGAAATCAGCTATAAACATGGCGCCTCTAACAAGGTAGTTGATGCCTTGTCTAGAGAATTCCCTACTGTGGTGAAATGTGGGGGAATGGTCAGTAGCAATGGGTTATTATGGGATAGCATCAGGGAGGTGATTGAGAAGGATGATTTCATTTCGAGGTTGTGAGAGGACATCATTAAAGGGGTACAAGGTCCTAAGGGATATTCGGCGGAACATGGAGTACTCAGGTACAAAGGGAGAATAGTAATTCCAACATCTTCTTCCCTGGTCTAGGAATTGCTATATGCGTATCACGATTCTCCTTTGGGGAGTCACAAGGGAAAGCTCAAAACCTACCTTAGTCTAGCCACCGAATGGTTTTGGGTAGGCATGCGCAAGAAGGTAGTTGAGTATGTCAGAGCTTGTAAAGTGTGCCAACAGCATAAATACTCCACCCTTGCCCCAGCTAGTCTTCTTCAACCCTTGCCAATTCCATCTAGGATTTGGGAGGATTTGTCAATGGATTTTACCGAAGGGCTACCTAAGTCCATGGGCTTGAATGTAGTGCTAGTGGTGGTTGACCGATTGTCCAAGTACGCGCATTTTACAGGGATTGAAGCACCCCTTCATAGCTAAATCAGTAGCAAGAATGTTCACCAAAGAGATTGTGAGACTTCATGGTTTTCCCTATACCATTGTCTCCGATCGTGATAAAGTCTTCATGAGCATATTCTAGACAAAGCTTTTCAGACTCCATAATACACTTTTGCGTAAGAGCACGGCTTATTACCCTCTGAGAGTGGAGAGGTGTTTCATAAATGGGGTTCCCAAATCATGGGCTCAGTGAATTTATCCACACCATCCTAAAATATGAAAAGGGAAGTACTTCAGTCCAGAGTTTGGAAGAGCAACTGATTGAAAGGGACGCCTTGCTAGATGACTTGAGGGCACAACAAAGGATGGTGGATCAAGCCAAGGAGAGATATGGAGTTTTCTGGGTGTATTTGAGACTTCAACCTTATCGCCAATAATCATTAGCCAAAAGACCTTTTGAAAAGTTGGCCCCGAGATATTTTGGACCCTTTAAGGTGCCGCAAAGGATAGGGTGTGTGGCTTACAAGCTGGATCTTCCAAAGAATGCTCGCATTCACCCTGTTTTCCATGCTTCACAACTCAAGGTAGGGGAATCACCAGCTAAACCAAGCCTACCTACTTCAATAACCTTAGAGCTAATATGTAGAACCTAAAACTATCCTAGCTGTCAGAAATGGCTTAGATGGAACTGATACAGCAAATGTGAAAGTCTTGGTGAAGTGGAAAGGGTTAAAAGACTTTGAGGCCACATGGGAGGACTACACTGCCTGGACCTTTACTTTCCCTCTTTTCACCTTGAGGACAAGGTAAATCTTTTGGTTGGGGTATTGATAGGGATCAGACACCTGTCATTATATACAGACGTTGTAACAAGCAAAAGGCATCAATGAAATTATTACACAAAGTGTTGGGAGAACTCTTGCTTCTCGAATCGTAGGAAACCTTTATCCTTCTCTTTCTTCTGTTGCTGTCTCACCATACCATCTGTTCCTATCACTTATCCCCAACACTATATCTTTCGCTTTTTATTATACTTTTACAATCATCCTTAATCTTCATCTACAACCATAATGTTAAGTTCATAACCAGATTTCCCAATTTATGTTCGATTCAACCTTTTATCTAAACCCATGATCTTGATCAGTTTAAGAAAAACCTCGAATCTATATCCTTAATTGCGTTCTCTCTCCATGCATTTAACATCATCAAACAATTGAGATGCAATCAGCAAACACCATAAAACGTATACACATACACAAGCAATAAAATGATTGCATAAATTAAATCCTAAATATACTAGTTCATCTAGTATCCACCAATCAGTCCATCCATTATCATGTATCCCAACAAGAATTCAACCACTCGAGGAGTAACAAATATGATGAGAAAGTGTTTTAGGTCGAATTGTATTTTAATGCTTTAGTATATTTTGCTGTTTTGTATTTTTGAGTCTTAGGATTTTACTGACATGTTTTACATTTCACTGGAAAGGGTTTTCATGTTTTAAGCTTTAGGATCAATTGGGCTGAATTAAGGTTCCAAAGTTGTAATTTTATTAGTTAGTTAAATATTAGGCCGAATCTAGGTTTATAAATTCAGTTTCAGGTTGTAAGTTAAATAAGTTCGAAAATTAGGAAGATAAAATTCGGATAATTAGGGTTGGAGTTTAGGTTAATTCTATCCTAATTTTATCCTAATTTAGTTTAAGTCATTTAAGAGTCTTAGTTTGAGTTAAATAAGGAGTCATAGTTGGAGTCAAACTCAACTAGACTTGTATATAAATAGGGGGTTAAGCTACTGATTTTTAGCAGATTTTGATGAATAAGAATTGAAGTTTTCAGAAGTTGAGCTTGCTTTTTAGATTGCTTTTAAGTAAAGTGATAGCCTTAAAGCTAGGAAACTAGGTTGCTTGCCTACTTCCAACCTAAAAGACGTGTTTCCTTTAGTTCAATCAAAGCCCCACCGGCTTCCCAAATCACTTAGGTAGCAGAGCTCCCAGATTTTTTCTTTTGTTCAAGAAAGCTTCAAGATCTTTATCCCAAGATTTCGGGTTTCTACAAAGTTTGATTAAAGGAGATTCCTTACTTGATGGTTTGGACAAAGAAAAATCACCAAGATCCAACCTTTTGATCCTGGTTAGTAGTACTACCTTCTGCCATTATTGTTGCTTTTTCGAATTTCACTAGGTTTGTAGTGATTCTCTTCCTAGTTGATTTTAGTTTAGTTTGTGTTGCCATAATCACATAGTAGTGGTGTATTGCCCTACTAGTGTTCGACTTGTGTTTGTGTGGCTTCTTCCTTTTCCTAGTTGAAGTTGGAGTTATTTTGTTTTCGGTCTTGGATTTGGATTTGGTTTTGGTGTTCCTAGTCCTATTCATATTTGGTATTGGTGCAATTTCTTTTCCTTGTTGATATTGGTTTGTGGGATTCTTTTACTACTTAGAGTTCGGTTTATAAGTTACCTTTATCTACTTCGGTTTGGAGTTGTTTTCAAAATCTGTTTTGGAGGAGGAATTCGGTTTAGTGTTGTTGGGTTGTTTTGTGCATGTTTTTGGTGTCTTTACTTGGTAGTGGGGATTTCGTGGATTGTTTTGAATTGGGTTTTGTTCGTGGTTTTGGTGTCTCCACTTGATATTGGAGTTCTGATTGTTTAGGTTTTGGGTTTTTGTTCGTAAGTTGGTGTCTCCATTCGGTGTTGGAGATTTGGTTGTTGCTGCTGTGCTTTCGGATTAGATCATCATGGCTGCTATGACACGTGATGATTTTGAGGTCGTCCTCAAAGCTATACGGGATTTAGCCGAGGATGTAAGAAATGTGAACAACAGGACTGATTCTCTATCCATGAACATGAGTGATCCTCGATGTGATGAGATTCCTAGGGTTCCTTTCAATAGTGATAGAGACCTAAAACTTATTGACATCCACGAATTCACTAGGGATGGAGATGTTGAAGATTTGATGGAGTTAATTCGAAATTTTGAGAAGGTAATTGAGTTTAAGGGGTTCAATGATCATACGACCTTCACAGTGACATATCTTAAACTCACCAAATATGCAAGGATTTGGTTTGATAGCTTGTGTGCCAAGAGGGTGAGGGAAGATGAACCACATAATACTACTTGGACAAAATTAAAGAAGTAGTTAAATAGGCGATTCATTCCAAGAGAGTATATCCAAGATCAGTTCCTCAAACTCAAAAAACTCAATCACATTCAACTAGGATCTCGATCTGTGGCTTCCTATGCAAAAGAATTCAAGAAGTTGTACAAACTTTGTGATCTCCATGAGAAGGATGAAATGAAGATAGAGTGTTTCATATGTTTTCTTTAATGATGTGCCTTAAGAAAGTTTGAAAGGTAGAGCAATCACATGCTAAGGAGAGGATTCCTTTCAAAGGACCTTACACACCTCCCTAAAAGCATACATTTATGTATGAGCCTCCTAAAACTGCCATTGCTTCTAGTTCTTTAAGGGTGAATCCAACGCTTAAGATTGAGTTGAACGAATTTCAAGCTGCCTTGGCTAAAAGGCAATGTTTCAAATGTCAAGGTTTTGGGCATATTGCTAAGAACTGTCCACGGCGTTTCACGGTTTCAAAAGAGACCCATAAACTCCTCATATCTTATATGCTGCAGCAAGGGGAGGAGGAGGAGGAGGAGTTGGAGGCCGAAAGGGAAGCCCAAGCTATGATAGCCAAGCAAAAATGATATATAGGGCTCAAAGCTAGTGGGTACGACGCCGAAGATGCAAGTGAGGCTTGAAATAATCAGGTCTTTGATGGGATTGGTTCACTAGGATTGGTTGTGAACCAGTGGAGGACCATGGGGAAACTTTGATTGGGGTTGAGGCTGCTCCTTTGAAAGATGAAGCTCAAAAGGAGAACAATCCGTACTCATTCCATGGTGAATGATATAGCTTGTAGTGTGATTATTAATAGTGGGTCTTGCACCAATGTTACTTCTTTGAAGATGGTCAACACCCTTAACCTTCATACCAAAGTTCACCCCAGGACGTACAAACTGAATTGGCTGAATGAAAATGATTCAATTACCGTGAAGACTCGAGCCTTGGTCATGTACAAGAAAGGGGCTTATGAGGATGAGTTATGGTGTAATGTGATCCCCATGACTGCTTATGCTCTTTTATTATGGAGACCTTGGCAATGGGAGAGGAATGTTAGACATGCTGGCAAAAACAATGTCTATTGGGTGGAAAAGGGAGGAAAGAAAATTGGAATCACTTCCTCCACAAGTGGTGTCAATGAAGCATACACCTCCAAAGGCTAAGGAGAAGACGGCTAATGCATCAACTTCTAGTGCATTCAAACCAATTCCTCCTGATGTGAAGAAGCCTAGCTTGTTTGTTGACACATACTGGCCCAAAGAGGTTGATAAGAAGGTTAGAAGGGCTAAATAACAAGATCGAGTGTTACTATAGCTAAGGGAGCTCCATTTGAGGTTGGAGATTTTATTTAGTTATCTTTGGCTGTTGAGAAGGCATATGAAGATTAGCTTGAAGAGATGAAAGCATTAGAAGAGCAAAAGTTTGATTCTTATCAAGTGCTACTTGGAAAGGGAACGTGCATAATACTTCATGCTAGTGCCTTGCTTTGACAAAACTTGAGGACTCAAGAGGGAAGGGATAATGAGAAAGTTTTTAAGGTCGAATTGTATTTTAATGCTTTAGAAGATTTTGCTGTTTTGTATTTTTGAGTCTTCGAATTTTGCTTACATGTTTTTACATTTCACTTGAAAGAGTTTTTCATATTTTAAGCTTTAGGATCGATTGGGCCAAATTAAGGTTCCAAAATTGTAATTTTATTGATTAGTTAAATATTGGACCGAAATTTTTATATAAATTTGGTCCCAGCTTGTAAGTTAAATAAATCTGAAACTTAGGAAGATAACATTGAGATAATTAGGGATAGAGTTTGGGTTAGATTAGGTTAACTCAATCATAATCTTATCTTAAGTTAGTTTAAGTCATTTAAGAATCTTAGTTTGAGTTAAATAAGGAGAGCCATAGCTAGAGTCGAACTCAACTAGACTTGTAATAAATAAGGGGTTAGGGCGGTCGATTTCAGCAGATTTTGATGAATAAGAATTGAAGTTTTAGAAGTTGAGCTTTCTTTTTAGATTACTTTTAAGCAAAGTGATAGCCTTAGAGTTAGGAAACTAGGTTGCTTGTTTCAACCTAAGGGATGTGCTTCCTTTAGTTCAATCAAAGTCCCACAAGCTTCCCACAGCAAAATCTTAATAACTAAATGCCATAAACCTATTGCTTTCCCAATCAACATACTCTATCCCTCACCAATCACACACTCCCGTATGTCAATCCTCTAAAATACTACACAAAACTCAATCATGCTCCAAGGAGCAAGTTGTCAATTTAACAATTGCCAAAATTAGACAATTTGTAAGCAAATGACCCCCCTAAAAAGTACGGCTGATACCAAAATTGGACAAAACAATCCACTGTCTTTGAGAAAAAATATAAGCCCAAAAGGTATCTATTCTACATTTATACCAAAACAATTACGGAGTAAAAAAATCAACAAATTCCTGATAAAAAGCGAAAGAGAAATAACCTTGGCCTTCGCAGCATCAGTAATCTGACGACCCTGAAGACCTTCTTTCTGCAAAGTCCACTTATTCTCAGCACTCTTCTTCTTCGAGAAGTTCGGCAATCCAGTCGGAAACCTCCCAATGAAGTAATTCTTATCATTAGTGTTGCTCGTCCTCACATTATACTCCTACAAATCAAACAATCAAAATCAGAATCCCATTTTGCAATCCAACACAAAAAAGTCATCAATAAAAAAAAGGGGAGAGAAAAATAGCGCACACGAATCAATCGAGTGACGGGAGTGCCGCATTCGAAGCACTTGGCACGATTCTCAGCCATATTTTTGCCGCAGCTGGCGCAAAGCGTCAGATGCTTGCAATTGCTTCCGTAAAGATCGTTACTTGAACCGCATCGTCCGCATGTTGGCTTCAAGATCAAATCGAACGACATCGTTCCAAGAATTTCCCGGAATTGAGAGTGGATTTTGAGGAATTAGGGTTTGCAAATTTTGCATGAATTCAAAAAATTAGGTTTTAGTTTGATTATGGGGGGAAGAGACAAGAGAGAGTGAGAATTTTTACATAGGAGGCGTCGGGAAAAGAGGGGGAGGCGTAGATAATTTATTGAAGATCTCAATAAATTATCATTTTAGTTAGAGAATCCGTTAAATTAAAACAAGTGAGTTAGATAGAAAGTCGAAAAATGTAATTTGATTCAATTTCACCATATGATGGTTTGATTGTGTTCTATCAACATCTATTATAACATGAACCGTATTGATTGATTTGAAAAGTATCAAACATATATATATATATTTTATATATATAAAATTGGTATAAGCTAAACCATTCTTCTCGAGCACGACTAAAGAACCTTTTGAAACATAAATGGTGTTGCTTTCCTAGTTTTCCTGTTACTATAACCTCACTTGTTGCTTTAATGTCTGATTTGTCAAAAATCAATATGAAAATTTCATGGCTTAATGATCTTGTTCTTGCAACTTACCTTGACTTTTGGGGTTCAGGTACTGGACTTTGACTCAAAACCTTGCTCATCATTCAATCAATGGTTGCAACTTAAACCCTGGTGGGATCTCCTTAGGACCAGGACAATTACTGGTCTTGTAAGTGATTGTTATACCATGATCTTAAACAACTTTTCCAGGCCAGAAGGCTGAAGGTTGTACACTTGTCCTAGTACTTGTGCTTAAATTAGTGGTCTTGTAGGCCTTGTTTTCTATGGCCTGATAAAATCTCCACAGTGCTGTTTGGTATGCTTCATGTTTAGCAGTTAAGGTGGGTGCCAGCCCTGTCTAGGTACGAATATGCGGGAGGTCTACTATTAAACTTTTGTATACTCAACCATCATGAGTAAGAAAAACGCTTGTGGTGGTACAAATGCATTTGGTTATGATAAAACATATTTTGTAGGTCAAGCATATGCATACATTTATCTTCGACATGGGGTCCAGAAGCTTAACTGTTACGTCTTCCATAATTTAACCTTTTCCTTTATGTAGTTTCTACGGTCCTCTGCATCATTTTCTGCCCACTTCCTCTCTTGTCCATCATTCTCTTTCCCACTTTTCTCAGCCCTCCGTCGGTGGCCATGAAGCCCAACAGAAAAGCTCGCTTCTCACCATCCTCAACATCAACTGTCACCCACCGAAATGACAGCTCTTCTCTCCCCAAACCTGCTGAAATTCCGACCAAGTGCCCAGCCCCTGCTCCCATCCCCATCACTGTCCATTTCCATGATCACTCAGCTGCAGCTTCTAAGATACAGGCAGCCTACCGTTCCTCCGTGGTCCGCAAGCTTTTGAAGAAGATCACCACCGTCGGTGCAGAGGTTGATAAGCTGGAGATGCTGATCCAAGAGCAGGAAACTGTGGATGCAATGAGGAGCAGTGAAAAGGAGAAATTGAGGATCAACGAGGCCTTGATGGTTCAGTTGTTGAAGTTGGATTCTGTCCCTGGGTTCAACCCGGGTGTGAGGGAGCTGAGGAAGAGTGTGACCCGTCGGATAGTGGGGTTGCAAGAGGTGATGGATGGGATTTGTGGCGATCACAGAACATTGGATGGGTGGGATTTGTGGAGGGATTGGGATGAGGGGTTTGGTGGGATTGAGGAAAAGTTTTGTAGAGAAAGAGGTGGGGAGGAGTTGGAGAAGTTTTGCGCCCACAACTTAGGGTTTCGATGTTTGGAGAGATTTCTGCGTGAGTTCTGAACAACAATAACAGTACAACCCAGTATGTATCTCATTTTTCGTTATTCAAAGGGCTATTACGCGAACCACTAGTTTTGAGAAGCTAAGAGCCTAAGATGAATGTCTAGTATACTAAATGGCATGGTTAAAAAGTTTTGTGTGAACCATGTATCAACCAAACCTTGGAACTTAATGTATACGATGGATTTATTTTGGTAGTTAGGGTTGTTATTGATGTATACAGATGTCTAAATCTTTGTAAAATCTAGTAGGTCTCGTTCATGAGGCACATGAAGACATAGAATTGTGTACGTGGGAAATGAGGATGCCAAAAATACAACGCAGTTCATGTCTTACACTAAACGTACACTACTAATATAAAGTCGATCTATAGAACGCTATGTTGTTGTGTAGTGGTTATTATGTCGTTTTACACTAAAGGTTTCTGTTCAGTTGATTCTTGGGTGGGCGGGGGTTAATCGTAAATGAACATGAGTTCCATTATTGCGGAAATAAAAATGAAATTTCGGAAAGTGTAAGAGATTTTAGCATGGAAACTCTTTGTACCAAACTAAAGGGGGAAAAAAATCATAACCAACTTCGGATAGGATAATCCTTATATTACAATCTACTTTTGAACTTTCACAACTCAATTAGTTTCTCAACGAACCTAATCAACACGACCAAATTGATGAGACCTATAAACAACCCAAGCCGATTGACCAAATTGATAATGACCCTAATCTCATTTTAACTCGATACAAGATCAACATGTTAGCAACTCAAGGGTCGATTTTACCCCACATCATATGTGATGACAATAATATTCAATTCTTAAACGTTAAGAGTGTTCTTACTAAGGGTGTGCAAATTAACTGTAATTGTTAATAACCGTGTATAATCGATTCAAATCAAAGGTTATTTTACCGAACCGGTAATTCTTAATGGTTCAGTAACTGTAACGGTAACTGTTAATTCTTAAAAGTTCGGTAAAATAACCGTTAATATGAACCGGTTATACATGGTTGACGATTACGGTTATTTTACAACGGTTACGGTTACCGAACCGATAAGAATTAACAGTTACGGTTATGGTAATAAAAAAATTTATGACGGTTAACCGGTATTATTATTTTAAAAAAACTAAACCTAAAAGGCTAAAACATAAATGAATGTCACAAATTTTTTAATGCATGATCAAACCTTGTATAAATATGTGTTATTACTATTGTAGAAGACCCAAATGAGCTAAAGAATCATATAAGTAGTTTCACAATATTAAGTGTACAAGTGCATAAAAATGAAATAAAACAGTTAGCGGCTAACCGTTAATCGTACCATTAACATACTTGATAACCGTTTATTGGTTACCGTTACTTAACGGTACAATTCCAGTTAGCCTTTTCCAATAATCGTTAACGGTTAATCGTTCCGTTAAGGCTTTACGGTAAGGTTTATCGTTTGTGAACACCCCTACCTAAAAGGCCCCAAACACGTATTTAGGATTCAATTGTAGGTATATTAGAAACAGTTATAATTGATATTTCAAGTCAAATTAGATGGTTCTAATAACTCTTGTGTGCTAATATGACCCTGTTAAAACAAGAGTAAAAATTTAAAGGATTGTGACTGAAATAAAAAATGTTCGAAATGACGAAATTTTAAAGGTTACAAAACATCAATTTCTGTTAATTCCAATAGATTTTCAAAATTTGAAGTAATTTTCATGGGTATCCCCTGGGGTCATCTAAATAGGTTTAAAACTGACATTTTATTTATTTAGCTTGGACCTCCAATGGCTTTAAAACTGTATTTGGAATACAATTGTAGGTATATTAGAAACGGTTATAATTGATGTTTCAAGTCAAATTATATAGTTTCAATGACTCCTGCATACTAATACAATTCTATTAAAATTAGGGGGAAAATTTAACGGAATTATGAGAGTGAATTCAAAAACGTCCAAAATGATGACATTTTTAAGGTAATCCTTATAAATATTAAAAAATAAAAAAATTATAGTGGGAGTCCCCTAGGGTAATATTAATATGTTTTGGACAAACATTTCATTTATGTTGGATCTCAAAAAGCCCAAACATCTATTTTGGATCCAATTGTACGTAAATTATAGATTGTTTAGATGTTTCAAGTTAAATTAGATAGCTCTAATGACTCTTGTGGCCTAAGTTGATCTTGTTAAAGTTAGGGTAAAAATTTAAAGGAGTTCTACGACCGAGTTTAAAAACGTCCGAAATGACAAAATTTTGAAGGTTATAATACATCGATTTTGTGTAATTTTGGTAGATTTTTAAAATTTGAAATAATTTCATTAGGTGTCCCATGTGGTCATTTAAAAAGGTTTGGAACAAACTATTGTTAATCATAGACCTCAAAGGCTTCAAAAACTTATTTAGAATCCAATTGTTGATATATTAAAAGCAAATATAATTGATGTTTCAAGTCAAATTAGATGGTTCTAATGACTCCTACAGGCTAATACATCTGAAATGACGTAGTTTTAAAAATTTTCTAGTAATTTTTGAAAGTTTTCAAAAATAAAAATAATTGCAGCGGGATTCTCGTAGGATCATAGAAAGAGGTTATGAACAAAAATTTTATTTATGTTTGACCACCAAAGGCCTCAAACACCTATTTTTGATTCAATTGTACGTAAATTATAGATTATTGTAATAGATGTTTCAAGTCAAATTAGATGGTTTTAATGACTCATGTAACCTAATTTAATTTGATTCAGTCAAAGTTATGTAAAAATTTAAAAGAGTTCAACTACCATATTTATAAACGTCCAAAATGACGTAATTTTGAAGGTTTATAATACACCGATTTCAGGTAATTCCAGTAATTTTCAAAATTTGAAATAATTACAGTGAGTGTCCCACGTAGTCATTAAAAAAAGGTTTAGAATCGAGTTAGAATCTTATTCTAGACCTCCAAATGAAACATATTTAGAATCTTATTATAGGTACATTACAAAAGGTTGTAGTTGATGTTTCAAATTAAATTAAATGATTCTAATGACTCTTACATACTAGTATCACCCTAATAAATCATGGGTAAAAATTTAATGATATTGCATAATCGACTTCAAAATATCTTAAATGACGTAATTTTGAAGATTAATAAACCAATTTCTGGTAATTCTTGATAATTTTTAAAAATAAAAATAATTTAAGTGGGATTTCCCTAGGGTCATAAAAAAAGGTTTCAGACAAACATTTAATTTATGTTGGACCTCTAAAAGCCCCAAACGTGTATTTTGGATCCAATTGAACGTAGATTATTAAATGTTATAATAAATATTTCAAGTCAAATTAGATGGTTCTAATGACTCATCTAACCTAATTTGATTATGTTAAAGATAGAGTAAAAATTTAAAGGAGTTTTACAATCGAGTTTATAAACGTCCGAAATGTGGAATTTTTGAAGGTTATAATACACCGATTTCGAGTAATTCCAATAGATTTTTAAAAATTGAGATAATTTTAGTGGGTGTCCCATGTGGTCATTTAAAGAGCTTTATAACAAACAATTCATTTATCCTAGACCTCCAAAGGCTTCAAAGACGTATTCAGAATTCAATTGTAGATATATTAAAAATTGTTGTAATTGATGTTTCAAATCAAAAGAGATGGTTCTAATAACTCCTGTTGGCTAATATAACCCAGTTAAATCTTGGATAAAAAAATTTAAATGAATTCCGCAACTGACTTCAAAAATCTGAAATGACGTAATTTTAAAGATATAATACACCGAATTATGTTAATTCTTGAAAATTTTCAAAAATAAAAATAATTTGAGTGGGATTCCCCTAAGGTCATAAAAAGAGGTTTCGGACAAACATTTAACTTATGTTGGACCTCCAAAGGCCCCAAACCCATATTTTGGATCCAATTGTATATAAATTATAAATTATTGTGATAGGTGTTTCAAGTCAAATTAGATTATTCTATTGTCTTATGTTCCTAATTTGATCAAGTTAAAGTTGGGGTGATAATTTAAAGGAGTTTACGACCGAGTTTAGAAATGTCCAAAATGAAGAAATTTCGAAGGTTATAATACATCGATTTCAGGTAATTACGATAGATTTTCATAAATTATATAATTTCAATGGGTGTCTCATGTGGTCGTTTAAAGAGGTTTTAAAACAAAAATTATATATCTTAAATTCCAAGGGCTTCTAAGACGTATTTAGAATTCAATTGTAGGTATATTAAAAACGGATTTATTTGATGTTTCAAATCAAATTAGATGGTTCTAATGACTCTCGCGGGCTAATATCACCCTATTTAAACTTGGGTAAAAATTTAAAGGAATTCCACGATCGACTTCAAAGACATCTGAAATGACATACTTTTGAAGATTAATACACTGATTTCAGGTAATTCTTGAAAATTTTTAAAAATAAAATAATTTCTGTGGAATTCCTCTAGGGTCATAGAAAGAGGTTTTTGACAAACATTTTATTTATGTGTGACCTCTAAAGGCCCAAAACACGTATTTTGGATCTAATTGAACATAAATTATAAATTGTTGTAATAGATATTTTAAGTTAAATTAGATGATTTTAATGACTCATTTAGCCTAATTTGATCATGTTGAAGGTAGGGTGAAAAATTAAAGGATTTCAACAACCGAGTTTAAAAACATCCGAAATGAGGAAATTTTCCGATTTCGGGTAATTCACGTAGATTTTCGAAAATTGATATAATTTCAGTGGGTGTCGCTTGTGGTCATCTAAAAAGGTTTAGATCAAACAATTTATTTATCATAGATCTCCAAAGGCGTCAAAGAGGTATTTAGAATCCAATTGTAAATATATTAAAAAACGATTGAAATTAATATTTCAAATCAAATGAGAGGGTTCTAATGATTCCTATTGGCTAATATAACCTTGTTTAATCTTGGGTGAAAATTTAATTGAATTTCACGATCGACTTCTAAAATATCTAAAATTACGTAATTTTGAAGATATAATACATCGATTTCTGGTAATTCTTGAAAATTTTTAAAAATAAAATAATTTAAGTAGGATTCCCTTAGGTCATATAAAAAGATTTCAGACAAACATTTTACTTATGTTGGACCTCCAAAGGCCTCAAACCCATATTTTGGATCCAATGGTACCTAAATTATAATTGTTGTAATAAATATTTCAAGTCAATTTAGATAGTTCTAATAACTTATGTGGCCTAATTTGATCCTATTAAATTTGGGGTAAAATTTAAATGAGTTTTATGACAAAGTTTAAAAACATTCGAAATGACGAAATTTTGAAGGTAATTCAATGGGTAATTCTGGTAGATTTTCAAAAATTGAAATAATTTCAATGGGTGTCCTATGTGATCATTTAAAGAGGTTTAATATAAACAATTTATTTATATTAGATCTCCAAAGGTTTCAAAGACGTATTTAGAATCCAATTACTCATCGCAATTTGAGGCCGAAAAAACAGTCGAAGCACCGTGACTCTGATACCATGAACAAATCAAGCGTAGAGATGGAGAAAGATGGAGACCTAGAGAAACCCTGAGAAAGAGAGCAAGAAGAGAGAGATCAAATTTTATTAGAAAATCACTTAACCCATTTTGTTGTTCTGTTTTGTATTTATATTTACAATGCCAGCTTGACATGATTAGTTACTGCTGTAACAGAATATTACAAAACCCATATTATGATCTAATATGTAAGGTCTTTGTTTTTTTCGTTAATTGTTCATGCTTCCTTTGTTTATCTTTATGGATAGGATTGGATTACCGAGATGGTTGCATATTTCAAGAGTTTGGACCAGGAGCATCTAGTTAACATTTGCCTTAAAGAGTTCATGGATCCAAATTAAATTCCCGAGAAAGCAAAAGAAAATCCTGGAGAATGGTCTGCCTCGAACAGATTTCATAAAGAATTCAGCTGTTAATGGTGTAGACTTCGCCTCATTTCATGAACACCCTGACAGCTGGCTAGTGAACTGGATATGTAATATTTGACTTCTAGAATGTTCAGATTTCTTTCTTTTTCTTTATTTAACATGTTATGTTGTAGGATGAACATGCAAATCCTACTGTATAAATTATAATTAGGGTTCATTTCGCAATGGTGGGGTTCTCATATCAGTGATGGTGAGACTGTACTAAAGATAAACTGTTTTGTTATTGAAATTGGCTACCCATTACACAGAGACGGCATTACATGTCGAAGGTGAAAGAGTTCAGTATGGAGATACTTTGCTGAAAACTGTCATGATTTTGAGTTGGCCAAGAAGGGCCAAGCAGGAGCCGAGTCTTTGGTATGGCAGTTATTGGTTGAAGAAATGGAGAAATACAGGTACATATTTTCTTTAGTAGCATGGAACCTATTAGGATAGGATATATTTATCTTATTAGGAGTTTGAGTTATCTTAAAAGTTTATGTGGTCTAATCCTACTATAACCCTAAAAGAGTATGTGTATGTATTATATATATGGGGTTGTTTTCCTATAATCAAAGTACAATAATTTTCTCTTAATTCTCTCTCGCTTAACATGGTATCACGAGCAAAAATTAGGTTTTTTTTCTTCTTCTTTTGGTCTTCTTCTCTGGTGTTTCTTCTGTTTTCTTTTTCTAGTGCTTGTCCTCTTCTTATGTTCTGTCTCTTATGCTTTTGCGCGCAGTACATCCATTCAACGTTGATCTTTTAGTTTTATTCGCTGATCTTCTGCTTTACTGCATGAATGTTCACAATCATGCAGGCTTAAGAGTATCATTTGTGTGGGAAAATATAAGATTAGAATAAACAAAAGATAAAGATCAAATTGAATGTAATCTCGTTTAGCTAAAATACATGTAAAGATAAGATAGAAGTATAGGAAGTGTAGCACGGGTGAAACTCTTGTATACATGGGACACATAGCATATAAATATCAATCTGTACAATTCAGAAGAATATAAGAAAAATCAGTTTTACTCAAATCTCATGGTATCAGAGCAGGCATAATTGAAGGTGTCTGTTCAGTTCTTTGTTCATCATTTACCACGCTAATACTTACCTGAGACACTAAAAAAAACCAATAACCAAAAAACCAATGGAGATATCAAAAAGGATTCAAATGATAATCATGTGACTATGACTCAACTGTTGCAAATCTTAGAAATCTGTTCAGTTGTTTGTTCATCATTTACCACGCTAATACTTACCTAAGACACTAAAAAAAACCGATAACCAAAAAACCAATGGAGATATAAAAAAGGATTCAAATGATAATCATGTGACTATGGCTCAACTGTTGCAAATCTTAGAAAAGATTAACAGCAACAGGAGCCAAGAGACCCAAGGATCATCACTGCATGTTTCAGAAAAAAATGAATAATGGAAACTATGCAAAGTTGTCCCGATTAATGCTAATGGTGATTGAAAGAAGGGAGAGGCTTGGTTATATCATCACCATACCCCCCTCTACTGACACCCAAGAGCATCATTAGTGGAGCCAACATGATGTTATAGTCAGAACCGGGATCGTTGAAAATATCGAGCCGGATTTGGTAAATTAGTTCCTTGATTTTCCAACGGCTTGGGAGGTATGGAAGGGGATTGAGGCAGTCTATAATAGTGGAAGAGATGGGTTGCAGGTGTATGACTTAACCACAAAAGCTAACACACTCAAGCAGGGCCGAGAACCAATCGAGGTTTATTACGGAAAATTAGTCACAATATGGAAAGAAATTGATAGACATCTACCAAACCCAATGACTTGCTCAAAAGACATAACAACATACAACAACCTCATTCAACAGAGGAGATTATACCAATTTTTGGCCGGCCTCGATGAGTCCTTTGACAAAGACCGCAAGGAGTTAGTGAATCAAGACCCATTTCCCACCGTGGAGGTAGCTTACAACACAATTCGTCGGGAGATCTCAAGGAGGGAAATAATGAAAATAAACTTACCTTACCTACCTTACCCGAAGAATCAAGGCGTCGGAAGTGGGCTCGCCACTCATAACCGGTCAAATACATCATCCCGGTGAGAAGACGAGAAAGCCAACCTTAAGTGTACCCATTGTGGTGGTACACGCCACACGAGAGAAGGGTGCTTCCGGTTAATCGGATACCCTGAATGGTGGAAGGAAGGCAAGAAACGAGGGTCACAACAAAGGACCCGAGGTGAAGAGACCAAGAAAAAGGGAAACGTAGCAGCAGGGAAAGGAGGTGTGGAGATCGAAGCCAAAGACAGAGAAGGGGTCGAGGGACCTGAAGACAGTGAGAGGAAGAAAGTCAGGAAACCTCAAGAAGGTACTAGAAAGAGTAAGAGGCAAAATAAGGAGATAGGGTTTGAGGGTGAGAGGCGTAATAAGGGGCGGGGGCTACTAGGGTTTCATAACCCCAAAAACCAACCTTATATGCTCATTCCCATGGACAGGCGGAGGCTACTAGGGTTTTATAACCCTAAAAACCAACCCTATATGCTCACGAACAAACCCAAAGACCAAACCCCCAAACACTAACCGGCCCAGATTTGGGCCCAGTACGTAAAAAAATTTTATAGCCCAAATTCCAACATACAAACCACTAAACCCAATTCTTGTACTACTATGGGAATTACAAGCCAAGTTGGATCAGGGGAATGGATATTTGACTGTGGAGCAACTCATACAATGACGTATGATGAGAAAGATTTTGTTAAACCCATTAAACAAAAAAAACCCTTATCCAAGCAGCTAATGGAGATTGTATGGAGGTCGTTGGAGTTGGAGTAGCCAAAGTTGGAACTGTTTTTACACTCATTGACTGTCTTTACATTCCATTACTTTCATATAAGTTATTATCTATTAGTCAGTTGACAAGAGAGTTGAATTATACAGTTTCACTAAATTCTGATTATTGTATTGTGTAGGATACTCAGATAGGAAAGATCATTGGACATGGTATTGAAAAAGATGGATTGTACTATGTGAAAGAGATGGCCTGACCTGGAGGTGCATTTGTTGGAGGATCAGTGGAGACCCAGCTCCGAATTTGGCATCGGCGTTTAGGCCATCCTTCACTTGGGTACTTAGAACATCTCTTTCCTTCCTTAGCAGGATCAAAATTAAAACTAGAGTGTGAAGCTTGCTATCTTTCTAAAAGTCATAAACATAGCTATCCTAGTAGTTTAAGTAGATCGAATAAACCTTTTTATTTAATCCATTCAGATGTATGGAGGGTCTGCCCAGTACTTGGTCAACATTGTTTTTCATACTATATCTCTTTTATTGATGACTGTACCAGGATGAGTTGGGTTTATTTTATGAAAAATAAATCCAAGGTTTATGATGTTTTTGTGAAATTTTATCACATGATTTTTACTCAATTTCATACTTAAATAAGCATTCTTCGATCTGACAATGGAAGAGAATATGTAAACAGTAATATGGCAACTTTCTTTCAAAACCATGGTCTTATCCACCAAACCACATGCACATATACCCCTCAACCAAATGGGACTTTTGAAAGGAAAAACCACACACTCCTAAATATAACTCAAGCTGTAATGATTGAATTTCGGGTTCCAAACTCCTTTTGTCCCGAAGCCATAGCCATTGCAAACTATCTCACCAACCGACTCCCTACAAAACCCCTTAATTACAAAACAACATTAGATGTCTTATGCTCCTTTTGGCCTGAATCCTCATTTCACTCCTTACCCCCCCCCCCCCCCCCCCCCCGGGTGTTTGGGTGTGTCGTATATGTTCATCTCCCTAAAAAAATCATCATAAACTTGAACCGAGGGCAGTCAAGTGTGTGTTTTTGGGATATGGGGTACCACAGAAGGGGTACAGATGCTATGATCCTATAGAGAGTCAATTGTATACATCTTTGAATTGTGATTTTGCAAGAGAATTCTTCTTTTAGTCCCAACTTAGTTGTCAGGGGGAGAAGGAAGATGACAACCTAAGTTGGTTGAACTGGTCAGTATCAAGGAACCATAACGAAGACCATATAGTACAGTCCATAAGATCAACACCTGCTCGATTGTCTAATCTGTCTGACAATCATGCGGACGAGGTAAGTTCTCTAGTTATTGAGAACTCATTATAGCCTAACAGTACAACTATTGAGGAAGTGGTGCAGGATAACAATGAGTTACTATAGGAGATTGATGTGGAACCTGGTGATAGAGCTGAGGCTATTGATAGGTGTTATCAATTGCTACCAAGAAGCACCAGGGGTATTCCACCTCGAAGATATGACCCAGATTATGAAGCAAGCAGGTCGAGTTATCCCATGAATGGTGGTTTGACTAATGCATCCATATACAATGAAAAAACTCCATCAACAGTAGATGAAGCCCTACGAAACAAGAAGTGGAAAAAGGCAATGGAAGAAGAAATTGATGCCCTCACTAGAAATGGAACATAGGGAAAATGTACTATTCCTGAAAAGAAGAAGGCAATAGGGTGCAAATGGATATTTACAGTAAAGTATAAAGCAGATGGCAGCATTAAGAGGTATAAAGCAAGACTGGTGGCGAAAGGATACACCCATGTATATGGAATAGATTATTCAGAAACATTCTCATCGATAGCAAAGATTGATACAATTAGAGTTCTCTTCTCGGTTACAACAAACAGAGAGTGGTCATTGTATCAATTTGATGTGAAGAATGCATTTCTACATGGCGAAATTACAAAGAAAGTGTATATGGAGGCTCCACCGGGTTTTTCAGAAAAAATTCTGCCAAGAGAAGGATACAGGTTAGAAAAGGCTTTGTATGGACTCAAACAGTCACCAAGAGCTTGGTTTGGATGATTCACATCAGCAATGAAAATATTTGGCTACAGACAAAGCAATTATGATCATACTCTATTCCTTAAAAGAAAAGGTGATTTGACTACGTGTCTGATCATCTATGTCGATGACATGATTATTACTGGAGATGATGAAGAGGAAATTAAGACGCTGAAGAGAGAACTGTTTTGGGAATTCGAAATGAAGGATCTTGGATTGTTGAAGTATTTCCTCGGAATTGAGGTTCTAAGAAATGATACATGACTCTTCATCTATCAGTAGAAGTACATTTTGGACTTGTTAGCAGAATGTTAAACTGTAAGCCAACATAGACTCCTATAGTAGTTTATCATGATCTAAGTACGGAGGAGAAAGCCGACATAATAGATCAAATGCAATATCAACGACTTGTGGGTAAATTGATCTACCTAGCTCATGCGCGTCCCGATATTGTGTATGCAGTTGGAGCCGTAAGTAGGTTTATGCATAAGCCGCAAGCACAACATATGGAGGCAGTGTATAGGATCTTGAGATACCTTAAAGGTACATCAAGTAGAGGAGTCTGGTTTAGGAAAAATGGGCACCTTGATCTCCAAATATATATAGATGCAAATTGGGCAGAAGATCGAGATAGCAGAAAATCTACCTCAAGATACTTTGCTTTAGTTGGAGGAAATCTGGTGACATGGAGAAGCAAAAAACAGAAGGTGGTTGCAATGTCAAGTGCTAAAGCAGAGTTTAGAGGAGTCATAAAAGGAATCTCTAAGGCCCCGTGGCTCAAGAAACTTCTCAGAGAATTAGGGCTTGACCAAAAGGGAGGATGTGAGCTGTATTGTGATAATAAGGCAGCAATAAGCATTTCCGAAAATCTCGTGTAACATGATCGAACAAAGCATATTGAGATTGATAGACACTTTATAAAAGACAATGTGAAGTCTAAAGTGATTCAGCTGAAGTTTGTTCGGTCAGAGAACCAGTTGGCAGATATTTTAACTAAGGGAGTAAACTCCAGAATGTTTGAGAATGTGTTTGACAAGTTGGGTATTGGAAACTCCAAAACTCAACTTAAGGGGAAGTGTGGGAAAATATAAGATTAGCATAAACAAAAGATAAAGATCAAATTGAATGTAATCTAGTTCAACTAAAATACATGTAAAGATAAGATAGAAGTGTAGGAAGTGTAGCACGGGTGAAACTCTTGTACACCTGGGACACATAGCATATAAATATTAATCTGTACAATTCAGAAGAATATAAGAAAAACCAGTTTTACTCAAATCTCAATTTGGAAAACAAAATCAGCTAGAGAACTCAATGAACAATATCGTTGCTCCAGCTTTGTGCCCTAGTGGAGAGGAATACATTAGAACCTCAAGTAGCTGCTGTGTTGGGTCCTAGACTCTCTGACTAGGGTGTGGGCGCTTGAATTTCATTTGGACCAAAGATATGGAAATTTTTTATAAATTGCCAAGTCTGAGTCCTGGGCAGGCACTTGAATTCGTAGCTGACACTAGTATCCAAGTCAACTCATTATGATGCAGAATCTTATGACCGGGCTCTGAAGCCTTTAGCTTGAAGGAGCCATTTATGATAATATTAAATCAATCAAAAGATCGATGTGTGACTGTTGAGGAGAAAATTGAATGACACAGAACAGCAGCGCGAGAATTAGTTTTTGCATCAATGTGTGACTCAGAGGCATCAGGCATGTGCCTTTAATCTTTTCCCTTCTCCTGTTTGCTTTGGTAATTGTATTTAGTGAAGTCTGGTTATAGTATAGACGTATAATCCATTATTGTGATGTGTGAGTATGTATATTCTTTCTGAATACCAAACTTACATGTATATGTTGGAGGCTTAGATTCCATAGGAGTTTATTTCTTGCCACATTTGTGTATGTCATGCGAAATAGCATTGTTCCTTTGCGTCTGCCATATATTTTTGATCGACTTATTGCCTCAGAATTATATAAATTTTAATCCTGAGTAATTTGAGAGCAGTGTAATAATTTGCACGTGCTTACTCTAGGGAAGCAGTGATGAGTTTGAGCTTGAATTCTATGGTTTGTGTCAAGAAATGGGGTAGAATGAAACTCATCTTCGTCCATTGGTCAGAAACTCAGAATGAGGCTTTGAAGTTTCTTCTTTATATGGTTTTACTTCGAGTTTATGCTAATTAAGCAGTAGTCTCTAAAGCTGTTTTATTCTAATGTGGTTTGTTTTGATTGAGCTCTTCATTTTACCTGTCATCTATGTAAAATGTATGACACATCATATCAGATTAAAGATCTGCAAATTTTCAGAAGATAGCCGAATTGGACATTTGGACGTGCATCTTGCTAGACACCACAAAGCAGAGTGTACCATAGATTGAGGACATGATCAGTTGATCACAAGGATCTCATATGGTACCTGGTGATAGACTTGAGGACAGACATGGCCGAACCCATGGAGTTTCATCTGATTAAATAATGATAATCAAATCATGTTGATCATATGAAACTCGTTGAATTAACATTGATTTATATAATCTTTACTAGTTCCTGGCTTTGCAGGTTCAACAAAAAACCATTTGCAGGGCTATCTAGGAAGCTACTGGGACTTCCAATCCAGAATAATTGAATCCAAAACACAGTAGTTATTCATCTCTATAATACAACTGAAATGACATTCAACTTCAAGATGGTCTGGCTGTCTACAGAATAAAGTGGCCAAAGTACAAAAATAGGCAACTTACTGATCTACACAGAACAGCTGCATCTGCACTTCGACATACACTTCTTGCAGTCTGATAGCTTCGGGTATTCATCATTGCAGTCACATCTCTTACTGCACTTGTTCGTCGCCGTTCCTGCCCATAGACATTTTGCCATGCAGCGGAGTGGTGTAACGCATGCTGGGCAATCATATTTCATCCTTTTAAGAATACAGTCTTTGCAGTCAGAGCCATCATTTGGACATGCTGATGCCGGTGGTATTGCTAGCCATGAAACCAGAAGCATAACTAACGCCAAATATTCTAATTTAAGCTTCATCTTCCCTCTCTCTATATTCCTTCCCCGAATAATTCAGAATGGAAAAGTTAAGCTTTTCTAAGGACTGCTGTAAGACTTCACCAACTTCAGTGATGCTTTTTCACAAGAGTTCTGTTATATAGAGTAGATATACAGCCGTAGTGGGCATTTATGCAGCATGAACTGCTTAACCACCATCTGGAACATAGAAAAAAGGGGGTTGGTTGCTTACTTCTATGCAGATATGGCATCTGTTTGACATAAATTATGCTTTCGGGTACTCGTACTCCCTCTGTCCTCCCCAAAGATTATTCCATTTATATATATAGAGTATTTGAATGGAATCTTGTTGAATGTATTTGAATGTAAACTTTCATGATATTAAGTTTTCATAATTTTTTCCATACGGATCTGGAGATAAAAACGTTAAAAAATAAATAAATCAAATGAGACAATTTTTAGGTGACGAAAGGGTACATAAAATAATTTATGGGTGTTATAAAATAATTTATGGGTAGTCTCATATTCTAATAAACACTTCAGAGAAAAAGTGGATTTGTCAAATCATTAAAGGTAATTGATGCACTTAAAGCAAAAAAAAACGGATGTTTCAAAACTTTGAAGGTAATTCAGCCATAAAGAAGATTTTATGGTTTCTCTAAAAATATATATATATTTTTTTTCTTGGTTTTAAAATGTTGTACCACGTATATTGCTTTACGGAGTATTTCTTATTCTTTGCTAGAGTTCAGTAGGCTACGACAGGAATGCCCACATTTAGAGTTCAGACCACCATAGATCTTGTCGTGGGCGACATTTGTAAAAACTAATATGCTGTGTTTTTTTTTTTTTTGATTTAAAATGCATCTATATAATTAGCCCTCTCTTTATCATAAAAACCAAGCTGTATGCAAAATGTAAACTGGATGAAAATCTGCAAGCTGGTTTCATTGATTGCTAGATAAAATTCCAGCTCTCGACTTCCTATATATTGGAATGCGCGATATGTTCATCTTATCAAGTTGCAGTAGCAAGTTTGTGGTCGTGGGGTGTCTTCAAGATGCAGCCAGGACTAGGAGTAAATGCAATCTAGCGTGGAACTAGCTACGATGGACCTCTACTTGAAAAAACCCTTCGCTACTTCGTAATTCACTTGATAAATAGACAGTGAAATCCAACTCAACTCTATTAAATGCTTTTTTTTTTGTTTATTAGTACTATGTAGCTTATTATAAGGTAGGTGGGTAGATGCAGTAATATCCCTGCAATCTGATTCAGCGAGATGTGCATTATTTATTATCTTTGCAAATTACTTATATATATTTTGTATCCATAGTTAATTTACACAAGGCAGACATGTATTGATATATGAGAACAGAAGCAATTTTTTTTTATTCAAATCAATAATTCAGTATTACGAAAACTCAACTACGACTGCTAGGCATGCAGACTTAGTATGTCATATATTGATCAGTAGTGTAATGGCTTGGGAAGTAGGGAGGACGAGGTGAAGGTGGACCGTACGTGGACTTGGTGTGGTTGGTTGTTAGACGTATCTAAACATAAACACCAATGCCCTGATGGCTAAGATGAAGAGGGTTTGGAATCCAAGGCACAGAATGGAGCGATGATATTGTATAGAGAGAAATATGTTCTTCCAATTTCACCACCAGAAGGACAAGGCAAACTTTATGGAGTCACAATCATGGCACTTTGATTCAAGGCGATGGTAAAGCTTCTGAAATGCCACTCAATTCCTTTTGTGTGAGAGTGTATGACCTATATATCGTTTGAAGGGAGGAACAACGAGATGAATATGCATGTATTATGGGCAACAACCTATGATGCACGGTTACGCAGAAACACACCGTACCCCCTACCGGTACGTAACGCGTACGGCCCGGGTACGTCTCCAAGACCTTGGGTATTGCTTGGTACGGGTAGTTGACTATGGGTACGGCTGAGTACGTATCAGGTACGATTGAGTTATACCCAACCCGTATCCAATTGATGTGGGTTTTTTGCACAACCCATCCCCCCCCCCCCCCCCAAAAAAAAAAAACAGCATTCTCATATAAGTCCAGCTCATCAAATTTCATATGTGGATTCATATCTATTTTTTTGAAGGTAGATTACAATGGTACTTAAATTTGAAAGTAATATCTATAACGTCTCATATAATCCCTCCAAAATTTCCCTCTAAACGTCTACTCTTACCCAGTCTCAATTGAGCTTTTAGTTGACTACGCTTATTTTTTAAAAGGTAGTATTACAATGTTAGTATGTGTTGTGCAAGTTATAGATATAAGCCCTCCAAATTCTCACATAAGTCTAGCTCCTCCAAATGTTTGCTCTTCTTATTTTATAATTTATATTTTATTTTTTTGCCGTACCCGTATCTAGAAGTTTTGGTTTTTTCGTTTTCCATACCCATATCCTTATATGGATTCGTATCGGTGTAACATAGGCAACAACATAGGCCCGTATATATAGTCGTATGTTGGAAATGACAAGTTGGACATGATGGGGATAAATGAGTTGTTGAGTATCAGAGTGATGATTGAATTAGGATTAGAGTTGTATTTGATTGTGTTCAATTTATATGAAAAACTTTCTCATTAAATTTCTTATTTCTCTTGTACAGGTATTTATACTACACGAACAACCAGTTTGACTTTGCCTAGAACTCTTCTAATGATATATTTTATCTATTTGTAAACTAATCATGCTTATTGATCTTTTATCCTAAAATCTAAGATTAGATTATTCTATCTTTTCTTATTTATGTATATCATTTCCACACACCCCCCCCCCCCCCCTAAGTTGGTTCGTCGAATCTATAACACCCAACTTGAAAAGTACATTTTTAAATACACTAGCTCCAAATACTTTAGTCAGGTTGTCTGCCATTTGATCACTGGACTGCACATACGGAATATCAATGATTCCTTCTTCTAAATTATCCTTTATAAAGTGTCGGTCCACTTTTATATGTTTCGTCCGATCATGTTGAATTGGATTTTTAGAAATACTGATGGCTGCTTTGTTGTCACACATGAGCTTACTTTGCCCGTTTAGGGAAAAACCTAACTCAATTAAGAGTTTTCAAAGCCAAAGAATCTCTAAGACACCCTTTGCAATTCCCCTAAATTTAGCTTCCGCACTTGACAACACAACTACTTTTTGTTTCTTACTTTTCCAGGTTACAAGATTTCCACCAATCAATGCAAAGTATCCTGAAGTAGATTTTTTACTATCTTGATCTCCTGCCGAGTCAGTATCTATATAGGCTTGAATGCCTAAATGAACATTATTTTTGAATAACACGCCCCTTATAGGAGTTTTCTTAAGATATCTCAAAATTCTATAGACAACTTCCATATGCTGAGCCTAAGGCTTATGCTTGAATCTACTTACATTTCTAATAGCATACGTAATATTAGGTCACATTTGAGAAAGATAAATCAGCTTCCCTACTAACTTCTAATACTACAACTGATCTGTAGATTATGCTCTCTCATTGATATGTAATCCATGATTCATCACCATAGGAGTGTCTACAGGTTTGCAATCCAACATGCCTGTCTCAATCAGAAGATCAAGAATGTATTTCCGTTGAGAGATAAAGATACCTTTTTTTTTATCTAAGTACCTCAAATCCTAAGAAATACTTGAGTCTGCCTAGGTCCTTCATCTCAAATTCTTGAAATAATTTCTCTCTCAAATGATAGATCTCCTCCCTATCATTCCCAGTAATAATTTGTCATCAACATTTATGATCAGACATGTCACCAGCCCCTCTTTCCTTCTTAGAAACAAAGTATGATCAAAATTGCTTTGATGATATCCAAATTTCTTCATTGCCATAGTAAACTTTCCAAACCATGCTCTCGGGGATTTTTTTTATTCCATATAGAGCCTTCTACAACTTACATCCTTCTCATGGAAAAAAAACATTGAGTGAAGCCAGGTGGAGCTTCCATGTATACTTCTTTTGAAATTTTTCCATGTTGAAAATCATTCTTCACATCTAATTGATGTAGAGGCCACCCTTTATTAGCTACTATTAAGAACAAAACCCTGATAGTATCGATTTTTGTGATTGTTGAGAATATCTTTAAATAATCCACTCCATAACTTGTGTATAGCCTTTGGCTACCAGTCTCGCCTTATATTGCTCAATACTACCATCTTCGTTATATTTCATAGTAAACACCCATCGACAACCTATAACTTTTTTCCCATTGGGAATTATGCACTTTGTCCATGTGTTATTCTTCTCAAGTGCATCTATTTCATCCTTCATTGCTTTTCTCCAAGGCTCTCTTCTTAGGCCTTCATCAACAGTTGAAGGAATTCTTTCAGATATATTGCAGCATTAAATGATGGGATAGGCCCCAAAAAAGTTAATAACTATTGAAGAGAACAGTGCGTCAGCAGGATTAGGTTGTTGTTTTCCGTTCGGCCTTCTCCCCGAAACATCAAGTGGAACAACATCCGGTAGCTATATGAGACATGCTACATACATCTGATATTGGATATCTGGATTTTTGGGACTCATAGGAAATATCATAACACTTTGGTGCTACTCCTTTTGTGCTTCTAGGGGGTAGCTGGTACTGTTCTAGGACATTCTCAACTATAGTTTCCTGCACATCCTTAATATTGTCTGTAGAAATAATATTATTACTATTATCATCCACCAGTGTCTTAGGGCGTACCTCCTCCTCTACTACCTGATGCTCAAGAGAAGATGTTGGTGGTGGTATTGTTATAGTTATGGATTGCACCACGTCTATAAATAATGTTCCTGCGTTGTCAGTATCACTTAAAATAGGGTACTTTAACCAACTTAGATCGTCCCTCAAGTTCTCTACCTGACAACAAACTCATAGTCTATAGTAGTATACAAGTGATTTGACATAGGGACGATGCACCCAAACACCCTAGGAATTAAGGAGTGAAAGGATGGAATATCTATGAAGGTACCTAGAACATGCAAAGGGATTTTATAGTGAAGTTTTTTCGTGGGTAAACGGTTAGTTAGGTAATTTGTTGTGGCAATAGTTTTGGGCCAAAATTAACCCTTTCTCGGCTTTCATCATATACCACCAAAAGCTTACCTGTGAGGTTGAGTGAACCACCTAAAAATTCGAGTGAGACAAACATAACCCTCACTCAACTATGGCAATTCTTCGAAAAGATAAATGTCAATAGGAGCATGAATCATGGAGGCTCAATTAGCATGTATGAGAAATTAAACACTCAAAATTTCACCAAATGGTCAAAATTAATGTAATTGACAATTGATGGGAGAGGGAGGCTCAATCATATCATAGCCAACCCCCCCACCAAAGAGTCCTCGGATTACATCCAATGGGCCCAAAGAGACTCAATGGTCAAAGCCTAGATCATTAAAAATATCGAACCAAAACTAGTGAATCAGTTCTTAGATTTCCCGACAGCCAAAGAACTGTGGAAAGGGATTGAATCCCTATTTGGCAGTGGAAGGGATGGTCTATATGTGTTTGAGCTCACAATAAAAGCCAATAGCATCAAACAGGGACAAGACTTAGTCGAGGTTTACTACAGTAAACTCGTAGCTATGTGGAAAGAGATCGACATGATACAGCCAAACCCCATGAAATGCCCAAAAGACATGGTAATATACAATCAAGACATTCAACAAAGAAGATTATACCAGTTTCTTGCCGGACTAGAAGAGGACCTCGACAAGGATAGACGGGATATGGTAAACAAAGACCTGCTATCCACCGTTGAGGTAACCTACAGTACAATCTGGCGAGAGATTGCAAGGAGATGGATCATGAAGAATACATTACCTGAACCAGTGACGCAAGGGTCGAGAATTGGGAGTGGCCTAAGCACAAGGAAACCGGCACCAAAGAAGGAAGACGAGTCTCACCTGAATTATAGTCACTATGAGGAGAGTCGTCACACCCGAGATAGGTGTTTCAAACTAGTGGGTTACCCTGACTGGGATATTCGATTGTGGTACAACAGACACGAAGTCCCATGACAGATCAGATTTTTTTACCCTAAAAAAGCTAGAAAAAACCCTTATACATGCAGCTAATGACGAGTATATGACTGTAGTGGGTGCTGGAACTATTCAGATTGGGCCTCATTATGTACATAATTGTTTATATATACCTGATCTTTTGTATAAATTACTGTCTGTTAGCCAGCTTACAAAAGAATTATAATGTACTGTTCTAATGAGGTCTGATTATTGTATTATGCAGAATGCTCAAACAAAAAAGATTCTTAGGCGTGGTACTGAAAAGGATAGACTGTATTTTGTTGATGATAGGGTCAGAATTGGAACTGCAATGGTTAGAAATTGTGAATAGAGGTGTTCAAATGGGAGGGGGCCCTATAAGGGCCCTTAACCGACCCGTTTGTAAAAAGGGTCTAATCAATAATGGGTCGGTCTCTTAAAAGGTCATGTTTTATTGGGTCTTTAATGGGTCAATAGTTTCCAAGACTTTTAAACACTATTATATAATAAATTATTTTCACATACTTACCGATGGTTTACAACCAAAGATTAAAGGTGATATATGTAAATTATCACCTTCTATATATAAAAACTACACTCTTTTTTATACGGCCCGGCCCGTTATGTATCTCCTTTGACCCGGCACGTTTAGCGTCTCCTTTGACTCGGCCCGACCCGTTTCAATGTGACCCAACCCGGCCCTAACCCGACCCAATGCACATGACTAATTGTGAAGGCCGCGTGCAATGTCCCAACAGTCTTTTTTGGTGGATTTTAACAAAATTGTGAGAAAGGTGGAGAAAGAGGGTGGAGTTCTTAGAAGTGATAGAGAGATGTATGGATCACGTTTAGGAGTGTGATTGATACATGCTAGCTAAGTGATCTTGGCTTCAAGGGCAAATATTTTTACATGGCAACAACAAGAAAACAAATGCTTGAATCGACTGATTAAACTATTTGGCTTGATGTATAATCAAATTGCAATCTAAAATAGGTTCACTATATTTTGAACGAATATGGCCTGTCCAATTTTTTATACGGGAAAAAAACCCTACTTTAACCATTAATGAGGCTACTGTTATGTATTACAAGAAGTAATACCTCGACAGGACTCTCCTCCAGCCATACGAAAACCTCCCTAAATGAGAAAGATAGTTTGGTTAGCGAGTGTGCTACTATGGCCAGTCCATGCTTAGTTTATTACCCATGGTCATATGCCCATTTGTGACATCATCCATCATTGTAAATAAAGACGGCAAGTAGGAGCCAAATTCACAAGAACATTTAGTTAAACTGAGGTGCGACCTCTCATGGCTCGGAGATAATAGGGGCCCAAATAAAAGCAAATTAGTTAAAATGGGTGAATATGATGGATAATACTTCAATATGTATGTGAATTATCTTATTAGATTAAAGTTTTATAATAACATTCGAGATTTAAAATTGAAGCTCCTTTACATCATTTATCGACTTGTTAATTGCCCCAATAGAATATTTATATACTTATATTAGTAATTGCAAGCAAGGCGACGTACAGTATACCAAGCAAGGCCACTTACAAATTTATGAGTGTTTTTAAATATACATGTATAGTCCTCGTCAACACCTCAGTGACATTTGGATCACTAGGATATGATATAATATATATACTGCGTTACGGACGAAGCGTTGCTTGGTGTTGGCAAACGGAGCGTTCCAAATCTAGTTTATGGTCCTTGGTCCTTGGTCCTTGGCCCTTGACTCGTTCCTCCTCGCTTGGTGATTGATTGCTTTAACTCTATCCTAGCTCATTAGTGTTTCTTGGGGTTGTGTATTCTAGCTCGTCAGTGTTTTGGGGGATCGATCCAGTACAAGCTAAGTGCTGTTTCGGTTTATGTTGTAGGAAAAATTAACCAGAAGCTAGATTAGTGGGATAAATAACATTGGTTGGTTCCAGATGAGCACATCAAACAGGGGGACAATTGGTATATATATCATTAGGCATTATTTAATTAATTAATTAGCTGCACTGAGAGCTATCAACTTTGTATTCTATACTCTCATCTGTACAGTGGTGGAATTTGAATAATATATATATATATATATATATATATATATATATATATATATATATATATATATATATATATATATATATATATATATATATATATGTAGGATTGTAGGCATTACTTGACGTACGCCCTTTAAATGTACGAACTATCATCTGGACAACTTTCTTTTTCAAGTTGTGTAGCCAGTCAACCCAATAGCTGCACGCCAGTTCATGATTACGCTGTCCAATTCAAATATCTACACCGATTCAGTGTAAATGCTTAGCAAGTTGCAAGTCAACTTAAAGGTATTCCATTTTTTATGCAGCAGCTAGGCAGCTAGCAAGTAGCAAGTCGCAAGTCGCAAGTCAACTTCTCCATGCACCGCACAATGGGCATATGGATAAACATGAAGCATGATTAGTCAACTTAATGTCGTACTTAAGTAAGGTATTTCCAATTCTCCTAAAAGATATTTTATAAATTTTATATCCTCATATAAGTCCGTACATTTCTTAGTTCTGTAGTTAGGAGCGTTCATTATAAGGTTTCACATACATTATCCGTAAATTTTTGGGTATGTCACCCAATTTATTTTATGATTTTCAAAGTCTGATCTTTGGTTTTGATTCTTCTTTCAAGTTCAATTCAAAGAGTTTAGTTTATGAAAAATGAAAAATGAAATATAGGTTCTTAAAGTGCAATTGTTATTTGTGATTGATGATCGATAATACTGCTGTTTTTTTTTTTTTAGCATAAACCAAAGGTCGTTGAATCATCAAAATCATGGCAACATTTTTCCGGATAACAGGTAATCCCACGTACTGTCATCTTCATGCTTTTCAGTTTTCAATACAATGGTTAAGTACTTATGTAGTTGTACGTAGGAACTCTAGGAATTATAACGTGTTTAAGAAATTTACAGCTCTCACCTCCATCTGCTTGAAAGGGTAGAAAAACTGTTTCGTTGATTGCATTTTTATGATGAGTGCAGGAATAATGTGGGCCGATTTTTTCGCCTATTATGCGTTGTGGATGATGATGATATACTTGACTGATGTTTGGAAGCTTGATTTCACGCATGCTGCTGCAATTATCAATATATGGAGAGGGTCAGCTTTAATATTGCCTCTTGCATTTGTCCATCTTGCAGACGCTTTTCTTGGCAACTTTTGTATCTTACTCCTAACCAGTCTTTCCTACTCAATCGTAAGATATTAATTTCTTAATTTTAGGGTAAAATCAGTACGGGAAAATCTCATTTCTCTTCGATCCAGGCAATAAGTGATTTGAACATAATGCAGGGACTTGGACTGTTATGGATGTCAACTCCGCCTGTACTAGCAAATTCAAGCAATAACTGCAAAGAATACAAGCCTGAATGCATAGGGGAACAGCAAAAGCAACTATTTTACGCCGCATTGGCGCTCATAGCTGCGGGAATAGCTGGTCATTTAACTTCTCTCGGAAACTTCATAGTTGACCAAACACAGAATATGTTGAATGATTTTCAAGAAGATGCTAACATGTCGACATGTTGTTGCATGTTTGCTGGTGGGTTCATGGGCGTCTTGATCCCAATCATCGGACTCATTATTGTCAGCTTGGTGAAGTCATGGGGAGTTCAATTTGGGATTTGTGCCTTATTTGCATTGGCTTCACTTCTAGTGTTCTTGAGTGGGGTTTGTTCATATAAGTATGTCGGACCAACAGGAAGCGCTCTAACTACCGTCTTTCGGGTTTACTTTGCTGCCTTGTCTAAGATGTTCTGCAGGAGTCCACAAGATGTGGATGAGCTCTATGAGGAACGTAATGTCAATGAAAACGATGCCTTATTGCCTCACACCAAGGGCTTAAGGTATTGTACATACAACTTTTTTCTTTTTGGTAACGAGTCATTATGCTTTAGTTTAATTGCTTTCTACTTCCGTATGTCATGCAATAAACAGCTCAAGTTCAAGTTTTAATCCATTAGATGATGATGACTCTAAGATTTTCGAAACTCACATTGACCTTAAATGTTGGGTCTAGCCGTGCTCAATTTGATGATACATAACCCAAAATTGACTAAACTTGGAGAATGTTTAAGAAGAAATTCCTTATTTATATTTGATATAAATATATTAGGGGTATTTTGTAATCTTATTTTATATATGAGATTATAATGTCTATACCTGATATTAATTTTTCTGTATTTTTATATCTTTTACATTTCTATATTTGATATAACAATAGTTATATCTGATATAACAATGTTTATATCTGGAATTTCAGGAAAAGTTTATATTTAAGTCAGTGAGTAAAACTTGACAAATAATAACTAGAAAGACTGATAATTTGTTGAAACTTTTCGTAACTCAGTAGGCATGTAGAGCACCCTTATTAAAGGATCGATAAGGATTAAAGAATAGAGAGAATATTGTTTATCCCTTTTTCATTCATAATATCCTTGATATATGCACATCATAGTTTCTACTAATGTAGGTGTCTCGACAAAGCTGCAATAATACTACCAGAACCAGCTTTAGAACAACAAAAACTGCGTAGATGGAAGCTTTGCAGTGTGACAGAAGTGGAATCAACCAAGACTTTTATACGGTCGATTCCCTTGTGGGTGACCTTAATATTTTGCGGGGTTGTATCTGCCATTGGCGACACATACTTTCTTGAGCAAGCAGCAACGTTGAACCCCAAATTAGGACGCATCAAAATCCCTCTTATCTTACTTTTGGGGTTCTATGACCAAGCAAAGAACCTCTTCAGTACGTTATTTGTTATGATAGCCAACGGTATTACTGGGCAGTCGAAATCACGACGCTTTGTTTCTCCTGTAGGGGTTGCAGTATCTATGGTGTTTTCGATACTTTGTTGCATAGCAGCAGCAAAAATCGAAACAAGAAGGCTTGGAATAGTAAAAAGTCATGGCTTGATGGACAAGCCAGATGAAAGAGTACCTATGACCATATTTTGGATCATACCACAATTTGCATTGCTCGGTGCCTTAGACGGAATTCGCGACTTGAGTGTTACAAATTTAGTTGCAGGTCGAGCTCCTCGCTCAATGCTTCAATACTTTAACTTCATTCTTCTGAGTATTTTTGGAATCGGGTGTATGGGGAGTGCTGTTTCTGTTTATGTTGTAGGAAGGATTAGCAAGAAGGTTAGTGGGCTGAATTGGTTCCAAAGCACATTGAACAAGAGTCGACTAGACAAGTATTATTGGGTATTAGCTGCATTAAGTGCTATAAATCTTGTTGTCTACATTGTGGTGGCATGCTTCTACAGCTTTAAAGATTCGGGTGAAGAGTTGGAAGTGCCAGAGTTCCAAGAGACTGAAGACAACATATTCAACCACATGGAATGAAAATAATGCTGAGATTGGACTTTAAATATACTCAGCTTTATTTTGATTACCATTCTTCTCTGTCTATGAAGATAGTTTGTGTATTGTTTTCATTGGCCTCTCGATTTAAAGGTATCTATTAGTGTAGATGATACTTGAGAGATAACTAGTAAGTGGGTATAAAATAGGGTTACAAAAATTATATTTCTTTCGTTCTTCGGATAACTACACAAAAATTTTCAGTATAAAGTTTACAAAAAATGTTGAGGTGCAAAAACAAAAAGTTACAAAAATAAGAAGCAAGGACAAGAAAACTGTCATCTGTTGGATTCGTTTTACATCTAGCCTACAAATGTATCTATCGATATAGATATTGTAGTTATTTGTACATCTCGACCATGCTAAGCAAGACTACGTAAGTCACTTGCTTGTCATCAACATGTTGCTCGGTCAAGTGGTATATACATTCTTGAAAATAAGCTAAGTCATCCTTGTAGCCGCCACAGTTGACGATATAGTAAGATCTATAGAAGAGATTCCATCGTTAAGATATATTTTGATAAAATTGTTATTTTTAGTTAGTATAAAATATAAATAGTAGAAAGAGAAAGAATAGTAGAAATTAGGATGAATTTTAAAGAGAATTACATTTTGATGACTATTCAAGTGTTAATTAGCTTATATGAAAGTGTTAAAGACGACGTTTATGAAGAATTTTACATTAACGGGTGAATATTTAAATGTTAGACTTATCTTTTGTTTGTTTTTTTTAATGTAAAGAGAGTTCTAAGCGATAAAAAAACAATTGATGTAGATGAGATTTGATCCCGCATCTTGAATATCATCTCCCAACACTACTAATATAGTTGGTACACGTAAATGTTCCTTATGAGCTCATTAACAAAACATATTCAAATCACGGTTAAAATCGTATCCAAAATTCCACATCATAGTTACTAACTTATCACTAGTGGCATAAAAGAGGCCCAGATAGCCAAGTAATAACTCTGTATATTTCAACTCTTTCAAACATTTAAATATATTTGCAATCCATTTTCCAAAATCCAACGGGAGGTATATATTCACAAGCACAAATACTAGCTACTTCATAGTAGTTTCAATAGTTTGGATTACGTATCCAAGAGTGTAAGGCCACAAGTAGCCGATCACTCATCGAAAATAATTTGCATACCAAATGGGTAGGAGGGGACACAAAACACAAGCCCTAGCTCAACAACAAATAACAAAAGTAAAAGTCCACCAATATTTTCAAATATGATCATCATCCATAAAACCTGCTGGCAATAGTGCTTCTGCTAATTCCGCACCTCCTGAATCCCTTGAACGATAGAAGCATATGACCACAATAAAGATCACAAGATTTATAGCAGCTGATGAAGCTAACACCCAATAATAGTTGTCCAAGTGGCTTGTGTTCAATGTGCTTTGAAACCAGTTCGTTCCTGTGATTCCCTGGCTAATCTTTCCCACGATGAGTACTGAAAGAACACTTCCTATGACCCCAACTCCGTAGAAGGCCCTTGCAAAGAGATTGAAGTACTTAATCATAGATGTGGGGGCTTGATCCAATGAGAAGCCGAAAGCACTCAACCGATGAATGCCATCCATGCAACCAAGCAACACGAACTGCGGCAAAAGCCAAAATATGGTCATAGGTACTCTTTCGTCTGGCTTATCAATTAAGCCATGATTCATGACAACTCCGAGTCTTCTTGTCTCAACCTTTGCAGCTGCGATGCAAGCAAGTGTACCATATATTATTGCAACAGCGATTCCAACGCGAGGAACATAACGACTGCTTACGGCAAATCCTGGTAAAAATCCGGCAGTGAAGCTTTTCCTGAAGTGGTCATAAAACCAAAAGAAGAGTATAAGAGGAGCTTTCGCCTTTCCAACTCGGGGGTCTAAGCTTTTTGCTTGCGCGAGAAAGTAGGTAGCACCTACGGAGGATATAACACCACACACAATGAAGGTCATCCATATGGGAATCGTGCGTATGAATGTCTTGGTTTCTTCCACTTCAGTTACTCTGCAGAGGTTCCATCTCCTTCTCTCTTGTTGCTCTAGTGTTGGCTCATCATTGATAATAGCAGCCTTTTCGAGAAATCTACAACGTGTAACAAATTAAGCTTAGTAACAATCTTTCTTCCCGAGTTTGTCTACCATGTTTAAACTTATCTTATACTCGAGTATTTTTAAAATCAAGTCTTGATATGCCCTTTTGTAAATTACTTTGTATGTTGAACTAAATTAATTAGACATCTTTTACAGCAAGCTATTATAGAGTAAGCCCTATACGGATTATGAGTAGTTTTTGTTTGCCAAACAACGTGTAAAGGAGTCAGATGTACGTGCAGTAATATTTCTAGATACAGGTAAATTTTCACTGTTCATCAAGTCAAGTAGTTTTTTTTTTACCTGAGGCCCTGTGTACGAGGCAATGAGTTTTGGAGAGAGTCGTTAGGTCTGTCAAAGAGCTCATTCGTGTCTTGTGGAAGCGAACAAAAGCTCTTTCTGGAAGCAGCGTAAATAACCCGAAAGATTGTCGTTAGAGGGCTCCTTCGTGGGCTTGGAACAGGGTTATTACACCCTGACACAACCCTTAGGATCAAGCAAACAAGAAAGGAAACCACACCAAGGATGGCACATATTCCAAATAGGGTAGCCCATGGCTTAACAAAGGTCGCTACTAGAAACGCAGCAACAGCGACCAAATGAGTGCGCCACCACCCCACTTTACGCATATTATTCATTAATTCCTCTTCTGTTTGAGGAAGGGACGCATAACAAGCAGAGAGAGCAGCCATACCCAATCCAGTAAAGACAAGCCCCGAGTAAAAGAGTTGTTTCTGCTGCTCGCCTATGCATTCAGGCTTGTATTGGGTGCAATTTCCATTTGACTTGCCAAGCACAGGTGGTGTTGATAACCATATCAGGCCAAGCCCCTACAATTATCAACATTTGGTACAAGAGAACTGTAAACTTAAGTTGACCTTAGTTTGTATCTTAGAAAAAACAAAAGAAATAAATTGTCTTTTATACGTACTGATTGGACGAGATACAAAAATAAATATTCATGGCCTCATGGGGGACCTCACACAAAAATTTATTGTACTTCGTATATTATCCGTTTAATTTAGGATGAGAATGAGGACGTAGGAGTATTACTTTGCTCTAAGTTTAATTTCCATTTTACTAGAATCATTACATATAATCAGGAATAGTTAGTCTTCTTATCTTAATGTATTGCCAGTGCTAATTTGAGTTCAATATAAAGTGTGGAAGACAATCAAAAAAATCGATCACTCACAATCATGGTGGAAAAGCTGCTATAGAGGACGACCAAAGAGTTGCCAAGGAAAGCGTCAGCTACATGAGCGAAGAAAATGGGCAAGATTTTGATGAGTCCCATCCATATATTGATAATTGCAGCTGCATGAACAAATTCGAGCTCCCATACGTCGGTTAAGTACACCATCATCAGCCATAGTATGTAACCGGCAAACAAATTGACCCACTTCTGCAAATATACTGCATACCCAAGAAAAAGACGATGTTATGGAGAGCAATATATATAAGTACCCCTAACTATGAATCGTACATTATCCTCTCTTAATCAACCCGTGATAAATGATTAATTGGATGCAATCACAAATTAAGTGTATTGTCACGGATTACAAACATACTCATTTTGCTAGTATGCTCCATCTTTCAAATCTTCAGTGGTTTTGCAACGGGAATTTGGCCTGAAGTCGATGAGCTAGGCTAATATCCACGCAGCCTAAGAAATTATACTTGTTACTGAAAAAGAAAATTCTCTAAATATCTAGCTTTTGGACATGCAAGAGAAGTGTATGAAATGAAGTATTAGATTGCTCTTGGCACAGTAAGAACATGCAAGAAACTAATTCTAAACCAAAAATAAATTAGAAAATTGAATTTGCTACGGATGATATTATTGGTTGGTGTACAGAAATTGAGCAGAGGAGGCCATTTAAATATAAGAACCTAAAATGATTACTCCATATGACATTATTTAATTTCATCCAAGGAAAAATATTCAAAGGAAAACGAGGCGGCTAACACCCCCATTCAAAATGTAAGAAATATATTTGATTAGCTACTTGCAAGTAGAATTTGCGTTCAGATTAACTCATTGAGGGGCATTAAATAAAACCTGCAGTGCCAAGCTGATCGAGTACAATCATATGCTTCGTGACTTGGTGCCACCTTACTACTATAATCCAGTTGTCCCTTTAACTTTAGCTTCTATTCATTTGGAAGGTAACATCTACTTGACAAATTACAATATATTATACATATATATATATATATATATATATAGACCTGTGCATTGAGTGAAGATAGGGCCAAAATATGTCACATGTAAAATGGGTCAGGCGGTCGATGGAGATGCTTAACGGGTCGGGTTAAATGAGATACATAACGGGCTGAGTAAGGGTGGGCCGTCCAAAGAGAGTATAGTTTTTATCTATAGAAGGTGATAGTTTATATGTATCACCTCCAATCTTTGGTAGTGGATTATCGGTAAGTATATAAAAATAATTCATTATCTAATAGTGTTTAAAAGTGTTGAAAACAATAAGGTCATTATTGACCCGACTTGACCAATTAAAAATTCTATAGAACATGACCCTTTAATAGACTGACATATTAGATCCATTATTGATTAGACCCTTTTTACAAATAGGCTGATCAAAGGCTCTTAGTGAGGCCCCTTCATATTATATATACATATATATACTTCATATTATATGAAAACATGAATTGACCCAATATTTTTTTTCCCCCAATGAGCCTTGTCAGGTTGATGTAACAACGATGCTGATGAGTTCGTTCAAGCCATTTTTTCCCTTTTTTTTTTTGAAGAAGTTTATCAAGTCTTTTTTAAGTAACTCAAGTTAGTTCATATCCTTTCTATTTTATTTTACGAAGGGTATATCTTTCAATTCAAGACATCAACTACAAACAAATGAAGAAATGGCTCGTTTAGCAAAGATGGCTCAAGGCAGAGTAGTTGCGATTGTGTTCTTGGGACTAAAAGGCTAGAAAATTGTTAAACACTCTCCACGAAACCACCCTATATATTAAATTATCCTTCTATCTTTCCCTCTTTCTTTCTTCCTCTCATTTCTCTCTACTCCTAATATTTAAACTAATAATTTTAACAATTCTAACTTATATTGTATAATGATTCTAAATAATAATATATAACAATAATAATTATTATTATTACTAATATCAACTAATCAATCAATTACTTATACTTAATAATTAGCATAAATATAACAAAAAATATCTTATAAATATCGGAGAAATAGGAAGAGCCTTGTAATTACAAGGGCCAGCCTTGAAGGGACGTCTACAAAAATAGCCGGGTGTCTTTATAAGACAACTCCCTATTCGTATGGCCGGATAAATTAGACCTCCTTCTTTCATTCTCCGTAATATTTTTTTTAAAAAAAAAAAGTGCCCAAGACAAAGACTTCAAAGTCTTCCTGGAGTAAAGTCAAAGATCGGTGTTCCCCCACGATGGTGGAAGTTGGACAGGCAGAAGTTAGAGTGGTGGTGGCGGCCGCGAAGAGGAAGAGTGTTAAATCTAAAAAGTTGCCACTTGTGTGATGATTATTTCAACTAGGCTTTGCTAGTTCATTGAACTAGATGAAGTATTTCGGTTCTCTCCCTTACGCCCCTCATATTATTAATTATGCTAAAATACAGATCACAAGGTTCACAGCAGCCTAATCGACTTGAGTTCATTGTGCATTGAATTTAATTTGTTCATGTTCTTACCTTATTAACTGATCTTCTCAACAACACTTCCCATGACTCCAAGTTGAAAGATGCCCCTACCGTAATGGTTGAAGTACTTAATTATGGAGTTAGGGGCCCGCTCATACTGATAAACGATAAGAACACAACAGATGAACAGGTCATCGTAGGGTAGAAGGACCATTCCATCTCTCCACATGAAATGCACCTCGAAGGATATTTTTAAATGATTGATGTTTGCTTATCTAAACAACTATGTACCAACTTGTGAGATGGTTTTCGATGAGTTTCTATGGCATTTTACCAAAATTGTTCAAAATCACATATAGCCTTTAAATCTAGGATATTTCGAGTTTTTCAATCACAATAACACCTCACAGTTCTTTACATAGGTCATAGGAGACATGAGGAGGCCTTCTAGTTTCTGTAAACCCTCTCAATCATCTCAAGAATATCAACTATATTTTGCTAACAAGTGTTGGAACTTGATCATTGCTTTCCCTTTTGGAAACTATTTTTTAGATATCAAATGGTTCTTAACCTCCTCATATAGCCTTATAAAATACCCAATATCATTAGTACAATTTCGGTGATTTTTTAAACAATGACTAAAAAAAAGTGTATTATAACAACTCCAATGGCAAGCTACAACCTATTGTGTCTACATTGTAACCTGCCTTATCATGTCACCCTTTGTAAGGGTTATAATTCCAAGCTAAAAACTCCTCGAATGATTAGCAACAATAATTGTAACTTGCATGATTTTTTAAATTGATTTAAATATTTTATTTTTGCTTCCTTCATTATTTTTAAAAATAGATTATTTTATTTATCTTCAGTGGTTAGCAAGTAGCTACACTAGATTTTAAGACAAATTAAAGTTGATTTTATAAACTTTAAAATTCGATCAATCTGGACAATACACACAGTGAAAGAACATAGTGACTTGATATCAATATAACTTTTAAAATCATAGTAGGCTATAAGAGTGATTGAAACCATCTACTTTATCTATAAACACTCATTTTAACCAACTCCAAAAATTACTACACTTAGATTCCAAACACATTTATAAGGCCTTTGAATGCCGAATATAAGATATTAGATGGTTCTTAACTTCCTCATATAACCCCTAAAAGAAGCCACTACCCATTATTTAAATTTCAAAAGATTTTCGAAAATATCTTAAACATAGTGTATAATAACTTTCAAATTTTTTTCAAAAGTTAATTGTATTATAGGCTAAAAAGTCTCTAAGAAAGATAGAAAGTCGGTTTTTAGTTTGTAGTATGCCGCAAGGATTTGCCTAGGTGTTGTATGCTGTCTTTCTTCAACATTGTATGATTTTCGCAAAGAGTGATTTGAAATTTGTTTACTTAAAATCGGTCATATTGGATAATTTTGGACTGGATTTGAGAACCCCTTAATATGTTTACCATGAGTTTTATAGTCATGTTAAACCATAGGAAAATTAAAATTATCTACTTTGACTCTAAACACCTATTTCTACTGATTATCAAAACTCTTACAATTGGATTATAAGCTCATTTTAATTATATTTGGAGACTACGGCATTGAACGGATCCAAATATTCTAACATGAGCATAGGAAATATTTAGTAACCTTATTTGTATTTTAGAAAAAATTTCAAAAATATCTCAATTACATTGTAAAGTAACTTCCATAAATCAACTATTCTAGACAATTAAACTCGATGAGGAACAATGTTCATACGCTTACCATGGAAATTAGGTCATATAAGCGTTAGAAATATATAAGCGTTAGAAATGATTGAAACCATCTACATTAACAGATTTTCAAAACTCCTACAGTTATATTATAATCTCATCCCTATAGTTATATTATAATCTCGTTTTCAAAGCCTTTAAATAAGGCATGTAATATCATCATTTTAGTTTTAAATATTTTAAAGATCTGTTTTACCCTATTCTAATTTATTTAAAAGTAGGATCCCCATTCTCATAGTATAAGCTAATATCCAAGTCTCGATCTAATTCAAGATGATTTCAACTTATGATTAACTTTTAAGTAGTTAGTCTTAATTTAACTTTTATATATACTATTCACACTATAGTATAAAAAATTTGAGGTTTACTAAAATAAAATATATCATAAATGAATCTTGTTTTGCTCCTAATCTTGTGAATCCCCTTGAAGTAATTTTGCCTTGCATAACAGTAACTCGGTCATACAAATATTGATAACCATAACCATACCTCACTGAAGTTAATCAGCTCATCTTCTGCTAGATCTATCATTATCTCCCTCTCTTCTGTGCGACTGGTTCAGGTGCCGTTGTCTCTCTTTCGGTGGTCTTTAGACTGATTGCCTCTGTAAGATTTCTGAAGCGCAAATTTTTTTTATCGAGTTAACACATGTTGTCGTTGTGTTTGATCATCTAGAACTTAGAACAAGGACCAAAAGAAAAAGTAGAAGGTGACAAGAAACAGAATAACCACAGTTTTGTCAAATTTTTGGCCAAATTTTGGACTTAAACAAGGACAGAGCATTAAAAACAAATTTTTAGACTATGGTGTTTTGTTTGGTGATTTAAAATGGAAATTTGTCTGATCCACATGTGAGCACAGAGATACGTTCTGCTAGGAATACAAAGTTGCAAATTAATGTCAATCATTCAGTTATTATGATGCAGGATCACATGATGCCGTACTAATCTTGTTGACACAAGAATCTAACTTCTTCCTGCGACATGGGGTCCGATAAAGATTCTATGTCATATGAACGACAATTGAAATTAGTTAAAAGAACCAAAATCAGGACATCCATTCAATGATTTAGGAGATGGGACTACAGTTTTGCTGCTGCCCATACACCTGCATGTATGCCTCTGAAAGAGCAACCATTTGAGGAAGTGTCTCTCAAACATGCAAGTCCTGCATCTCATACCTAAAATATTCACAGATACAAGGCACAGAAGCGAGCTGGAAAGAATAGACTATCTAGAACAGTAGAAATGATTGAAAAACAAGGCAGCCGAAACTAGGCAGAAAAGAAAACCAAGAAAGAACATACTCTCTCGGTCCCTTAATCAATCATAGTCACATTTCTCTAATATTGAAATTTATTCAAATACCAAGCATACAATTACTAGAAAGAACTAAGATAGCAATTCAGTAAAATGATGGTGAATCCTTAAACATAAGGACTACGAAGATGAGACTATTCATACAAAGCCAAGGAAAGAGTATATGGTTTCCAGAAAAAACAAAAGCGAGTTAAGAGAATTTAACAAATTACCATTGTTCCTCTGACTTCCATTGAACAAAGACTCTGCAAGACCCTTCACTGGGCTTTCCATCATGGAAAATATTTGCGATCAAATCATATTTTGAACGTGACTTCTCAATGTCTTTCTGCAGCGATTTCTCATCATCTTTTCGCCTTGATTTCCCTCTTCATTTGGAGAGGACAGAAGGATATAATCCTTTAGCTCAAGGTTTTTCAGGGAAAAGTAACTGGCAAGAAACGATTGTACGGACAAATCAGGGAACTGAATGATGATTAACTTGAAAAAGAAAAAGGTAAAGGTACAATGTGTACACATAACTTAGTCTATTATGAACATGTTCTGATTATTTACAACCTTTCCAGAGCATGCCAACACATGGACTATGACAGTTCTGTAAGGCCTTAGAAGACTGCAAGAAGCTGAATACAGGCAAGTGTTCCATCAAATATTAATTTAATTGGCTAAGCATACTCAGCAAGCAGACAGACTCAAAATTCTGTCCCAAGAGTAAGGTTGGCAAAATATTTCTTCAGTTCGAAATGCAGGGTAAGCCCAAGCAGCACAATAAAGAAGATAGTTTGCAGAACTCACCAGATGAAGACACCAAATACCCTATAATGCGCAAAAAGATAACAAAAAACAATGGCATGATACTTACCAAGAGTGGGATTCTTTTCAAAAAAGTTTTTCGTGAATCATCGCATATGCAGAATAATGTACGGTGCAGTCTGGTTACACGATATCTCATCCTAGCAATTTGAGGATGCACAACTTCTGTTATGGTCTCCACATCAAACTTCTTCAATATGTTGAAAAGTGGAACCTAGAAAAGACCACAGATGAGTCTAATACATAAGAACTTTAAGTGTAAACAAGAGGGTAAAGAAGCACAGCTATTACTTATAAAGGTTTAAGCAAAGACATAGGTGATGGATTCTCATCTAGAAAACAAGGCCAAACAAAAGTAACAAACCCCCCTCTCCCCTTCTCCTTTTAAGTTTTGACTTTGTCTCAAAAAAAGATATACATACTAAAGAACAAATTTAAAGAAATCGGTCGATTGTGCTACAACACTCGAGAATAAGGAAAAAGTCAAATAAGAGGGCATAGCAGCAACCTATGAAGTACCAATACAAGGACGGGGCGGAAAATGGCAAAATCCAAATTTCTAAAAACAGGTACAGGGCAAAAAGAAACAGAAATTATAAAAATAAATAAATAAAATAAAAAAGTTTCAAATATAAATTCTACAAAGTAAAGTATAGCATATTTTCTGGGCACTAAAGAATAAATGGAAGATTCCTAAAAATAAGCCGTAAATATAGAGAGAGCCCTTATTTTCTCTACCACTCTGTTGTTTTCTCTGTTGTACCATTTCTCACACTCTTATACATAAAGATGGAAGCCAACGTAAAACCACCTTCCAATTTCTCCTCCTCCATTCCGCTGGAAACTAATGCAAGCTGGTGCTGGAAACTAATGCAAACAGCCTTTCTTTCGAGAGGAAAGATCTCTCCCAGGTATTGTTTCTATAAATTAAGTTCCTTGCATTACCCGCCACCCAAACATTCACCTTGTCCTCAAGGTGGAAAGAGGGAAACTTGAGAGCCAAGGCATCCGCATCTTCCTAAGTAGCCTCAAATCAAACAGACCTTCCCAACGGATCAAAAACTCAAGGCCACCATCACTAGGTGCCACTTCCATCATCATATCCGAGGACAGCTGTGGAGGAAGAGTGGGAGAGACTTGGGCATTACCTAGTGCCTTCTTCAGTTGGGATATGTGAAAGACAAGGTGAATCTTGCTGTGAGAGGGTAGTACCAGCTTGTAAGCCACAGCTCCAATGCGACCCAACACCTCAAAACGGCCATAAAACCTTGGTGCTAATTTTTCATTAAGTTATTAGCCAAGGAACGTTGTCTGTAAGGTCGTAAATTGAGATTTACTGAATCCCCCACCCCAAATTCTCCTTCCCGTCTTTTCTTATCTTAATATTGTTTCATCAAGTTTTGAGAAAGAGCAAGATAGTAGTGTAAATCATCAAGTATAGCATTACGTTCTTTAAGATTTTCCTCCAAAGAAAAAACTGTTGTACTGTAACACTCGAAACAAAGCAGCTTAGGAGGATCCCTGCCATACAGTGCACGAAATGGACTATAATTGGTGGCTGTATGCTAGGAAGTATTATAGTGATACTCTGCCCAAACCAACCAAGATGACCACGACTTTGGCTTGCCACTAATAAAACAGCGCAAGTAGGCTTCCAATCCTTTGTTTACAACCTGAGTTTGGCCATCGCTTTGTGGGTGATACGCTGTACCAGTGTACTACGCTGGAGATTAGTACCCTGAACTCGAAAGAGTTCTTTCCATAATAAGCCAAGGAAAATCTTGTCCCTATCTGACACTATTGTTGAAGGAAATCCAAGTAAGCGAACTATCTCTTGTATGAAAACCCGTGCTACCTCCTAAGCTAAAAAAGGATGGTGCAGTAGAAGGAAATGTGCATCCTTGGTTAGTCTGTCTACCACAACCAAAATGGTGTCCCAACCATTAGACTTAGCCCTTCAACAAAATCCACATAAATATATAGTTAAACTTGATCCAGAATAGGTAGAGGTTGGAGTAGGCCTATGGGGCTCAAGGAGGATGTTTTCTGTTGCTAACAAACCGTACAAGCCATCACATACCTCGTAATATCCTTTCGCATTCCCGTCCAATACCATTCAGTGGCAATTCGTTGATAAGTTTTATAATCACCGGAGTGATCACCCAGAGGAGAATCCTAATATTCTCTTAAAATTAGACAAGTAAACTCCGAGGAACGAGGAATGACCACCCTTGACTTATACTTCAACACCCCATTGTCTAAAGTAAACCACTTAGGTAGTGGAAGGCCATCTTGGAGAGCCTGCTGTAGCTGACATAACCATGGGTCCTGAGCAATCTTGTTCAGCACTTGAGCCCAAGTTAAGCCACAAATGCTCATAAGCACGCAGCAAGTGGTGCTAGAAGGGAACTCCCAAGACAAGGCATCGACCACTCTATTTGACGCACCTAGTTTATAATATATATAAAAAGAATAGCCCACGCTCATTTCTGGTATTCGTGCCCCACTTCACATTTACTCCAATAAAACTTTGAGCTCCTCTAATATTTGCGCACTACAAAATGCCTTCCAGGAGAAAATGTCGCCATTTTTGAATGGCTAGAACTCCTCATATATGTGCTTAGTGCGAGCTCTGACTCTTAGAACCTTGCTAAAAACGCCAATGGGTGTCCTTGTAATAATACAACACCCAACCCATAGCTCTAGGCATCTGTGTCAAGGATGAAGGTCTTAAAGAAATTTGGCATAACCAAAACTAAGGCCTTTGTCATTGCAGCCTTCAAGGATGACCATCCCAACAAAAACTATCCTTGCGCAATTATCTGCCAGTGCCTTAACTATCGAGGCATAGCCCCGAATGAACTTGTGGTATATCCCGTTAAGCACATGAAGCCCCTTAACTCCTTGATATTCGTAGGTAATTGAGCATGTCCATAGCAACACCATGCTCTGAGATAACGTGTCCTAAGTACGCCACCTCCGTCTTTCGAACTTCTATTTTTTCATGTTTCCATCAGAATATTTAACACCACAATGAGATGTTGCACATGTTCTTCCTCCCCCAAACTATACACCAAAATATCATCAAAAAATACCAACACAAATTTTCTCAAATGTGGCCGAAAGATATCATTCATGAGAGACTGCAACTTTGTCGGGGCATTAGTAAGGCCAAAAGGCATTACGAGAAATCTGTAATGTCTTTCGTGAGTCCAAAAAGCGGTCTTATGCACGTCACATGGTTTCATCCGAATTTGGTGGTACCCTGATTTTAAATCCAACTTAGAATAAATTTTTGAACCATGCGATTCATCCAAAAATGGGAATGCGATAATTTTCGGGAACCATTACCTTGTTAAGGGCGCGGTAAACGACACAAAAAGCCATAAGCCATCCTTCTTAACCAAGAGCACCGGGTCAGAGAATGGTCTTGAGGAAGGCTGTATAATGCCCGCAGACAGCATACCGTGCACCAAATGCTCTATCACATCCTTTTGAAACTAAGGGTATCGATAGGGCCGAAGGGTTGCTGCCCTCATGCAACACTATGGAGTGATAAATAGCTCTTGAAATGGGCAACCCAACGGCATATGGAACACTTATTAAAACCGAGACAGCAAAGTCCTCAAAAATGGTGGGATATTCACCTGAAGAGCACAACTCACCCTCCAATTGATTTAATTCCTACAAGTATCACCCATTCTCCTGCAAAGTGTGAATCAAATCCTTCAATGATATACACGACCAGCCCAAAGATGAATCCCCTTCAGTGTTACCTTAACATCACCCAACCAGAACTTAATAGTTTGCGTTTTCCAATTGGTTGTCATCGTCCCAAGTTTCTAAAGCCACTGAATACCCAGAATTAAGTCTGAATTACCCAGGGGAAGCAGTAAGTAATCCTCCACAATACAGTGTCCTCCCGGCGTACTCGTGCTTCATAGACTGCAACAGCAACAAACAAAAAATACAAGCCTAATTCCCAAAAAGAAGGGGTCAACTTGCAAGTGCAATAAATCCGAAGTTTCCCATCCACCAAATAAGAAGCTAGACCCTCAATGCAAGAAGTGTGAACATTACAGAAGCAACTACATCATATTACTTATTGCACAAGCATGTTTTAAATTCTCCCACCAGCCTCTTCAACTCCAGGTTCAACAACCAAACTTCCTTCTAGACAATACTATCCTCCCATCAAAGTTCAAACTTTAATACTCAACCAAGACTTCCATTTTTACAACCAGCAACTAAAAGGACTAACACACATCAGAAAGGTGCATTGGAAACAAAGGAATACATCATTGACTTTAAGCACAAACATTCTTTCTTTTGTAGCTCTCTTGCAACAATTGAACAAAGTCAAAATCTACCAAATAAAATTTTCAGGAAAAAGGCCAGAGAATATTATATCACTTATAAAGGCATTAGGCAACATCATACTCGGTACCTCCAAAACAGGTTCCTCTTTCAGTACAGGACAGAAATGATGCCATGCCACCAATAAAATGCCAAACAATAGAAAGTTGGGGTCCCAATGGGTACAAAGTTTTAGTTCAGAGACAGACCATATTTTAAATATCCTCTGCATAACAACATGCAATTACCATCAACTTCAGGTCTTCGGTCCCCCCAAACCTAAATACATCTGTACTACCTAAACACGTGATTGAAGTAATAAAAGAAACTTAAGAAAACTCATAATTGGAATGCTTTCAGCAATCTAAAAATATGAGCTATGAAGCATTAGATACCTGAGGGATTATATTCTTTTCCATCACATCTTTAAAAAGCGGCGGAGGAGGCAAATCAAGGCCAAGCATTAGAAGTCGCATCCTGGAAGTTTCTCTTACAACATCAGGGTTTTCAGAACCGCCATTCTGGTCGTCACCAATATCTCTTCTCTCACCACTTTTACTCTGTATCTCTTTCACCGCCGATAGTTCTCCCTAGTGGGCTAACCAAGTTAGACATGACAGACAAACTAGAATAACAATGTTACCAAATTTAAAGATAGATGGAAAGGTAACCTGGAAGCATTGATAATGATATTAGTATTTTTCCTTGGGCTTCTGAGATCTGTGTGAAGACTATTAAGGAGCCAAGACATAAACTCAACCAGGTCAGATTGTGCACCTATTCAAAACCGTTTTACACTGGCTTTCATCACGGCCTGCAAATATTCATGGGGGCTAACCTGCAATGACAAAATCAAATTAATACACAGTGCATTGACAAGTGAAATATTAGATATGTGATTGTAGGACATGAAATATAACAATGTTTTTACCTGTCCCTTAAAATTTCTTGCATGCCAGATTTTACGATTTAGCTCCCCAAAACGATGAACCAGTGGAGATTTACAATGTTGGTAGTTCTCTGGGATAAGGAAGAAATTCCTTAAGGGTGTAATATGCATAAGGGCTTGAATTGTGACATTCACAAAATCAGCCTCCTTAATGTTATTGAGTCCTACCAGAAAACAGAATGGTTTGAATTGTCATCCAATCTGCTGCAGCAAGGCATGAAAATATTAAAATATCACTTTCACAGATAGGTGAAGGACAAGTTAAAGGTCATTCGTATAAGTTAAGACAGATTATACCAAAGGGAGGTAATCAAAACCATCAAGAGCTCTTGCCCACAGCTTGCTTCTATCTAGCTGCTCAACTTGTTCCCTGGTAAACCTGCATATAGAAATCAGAAAGATCAGCCATCTATCCATCGTATCATCTTGGAGAAGATAAATGTAAAAATGACAACCAGAAGACCATAAAAGGAAACAGAATACAGGTTTGGGCACATACATCTGTATGATAAGAACATACATCTAGACCCTAACATGAAATGAAGAGATGCATTATATAATGGAATAAATAACCAGAGCCAAAAGGAAAAGGAAAAGGAAAATATTAAACAAACCTGGGGTTAAGAACATGACGGGTGTCATATGGAGATGGGTCATTGATCTCATAACCATCAGGAAGGCAATAAACCCTCTCAATCTTTATGTTGATGAAGATATGATGCTCTGCCTCCAAGCTATGAGTATAAGCATGAGACTTGTGGCCCCTTCCTTGGTAATACTTACCACACACCAGACATGCGTATACATTCAAGTTTGTTAAAGAGATTGAGCAGAACTTTTCAAAGTCAAAATCTAAATCCTGCGAGAAAAGCAAGTTACTGTTACAAATCAACATAGCTTAAGCAGCTATAATGGCAGAATCAAGGGGGAGAAGAAGATGATTTGATTAATATAATAATACAGTAAAAAAAACCAGCATTCAAGCATTCGAGAAGCTTGATTTTGCCCAAACAATATCCTAAATGCTGAACTACATTCTTAACAATGCTCCACAAGAGTCCCCCTCTCCTGATTAGTTTTATTTATGGAGATCTACTATCCTGACCAACTATCTTCCTCTATAAGCTCCTGATTAGTGTTTGGGAGTGAATAAGCCACTTAAGCATGCTTACAGGCTACGTTTTACAGTAATTTTTCAGTTTATTTATCAAATAGACCATCTTTTTCCTTGCATTCTTCCATTAATTCAGTTATATTATCTCAGTTCATTATAAATCATTCCCTAACTGCCTTCTCCAATACAATGATTCTTAACCGTTACTAGATCAGACGTTCACCATGACAACACCACAAAGTACTAAAATTTCTCATAATGAGAAATTATCAAGTTCTAGAGATCCTCAAACAAATGGTCACGATAATCTCAAAACAGTTTTGAGGAAAGGAACAAGAATCTCAAACCCCAAAAGATGGAAGCATAACTACAAGTCTCACACTCTCACATGGTTCACAGCAATGCACACCTCCCTCTTGTATAACCAAAATCGCAGCAGCACATATTCCAGCATTTCAACAAGCAGTTCCATACAACTAATCTACTCTATCAAGAAAGGGTGTCACATTGTCCCAACTCATAATTTAGGACAAAAAAAAATAACACTAAAAGACCCTTCGTAATAGTTCCTCACACTCAACACACCACTCAACTTCAGCAAAGGTCATATGAAACTACCTGTCTGCTAACAGTATCAAGATAGGGGCAATCCCTCCTAACCACGTCAACCGCCCTATTCCGCCTCATCATCTTCATCACTGTCATCAACAATAACCACCTCAGCCGCCTTACCATTGCGACTCCTCCCTGTCGTCTACAACCTTATCGTCGTCGTCATCATCATCATCATATTCGTACGAAGCAAGCGAAATTTGTGGGTTTTCAAAAGCGTGCGCCTTACGGGACCCTACCATCTCCTCTTCTTCTTCTGGAACCTTCTTCTGCCTCTTAACATCACCATCTGATTGCTCTTCTCTTTCTCTCTTACAAACCATTGTTTTCTCAACCCAACTAGCTAAAAATAATCGCAATGATTTGACACTGGGTCCGTCAATGAGATTTGGAAGAGTCGCTTTTCTCTGAAGAATACCTGATCAATTATATGACGCACGACGTCGTCTGTTGATATCGACCGCCACAGGGGAAGTATTCGGCCTACGCGGTTACATTTATTGTATAAACAATCAGACCAAACAATGGCTCTGGCTCTGGCTCTGGCTCTGGCTCTGGCTCTAATACGTGAACCCCATACCAAGTAAGGCCACACCCCAAGGCTCAAACAGTGAAATGGATCGCCAACCAAGAAGACGGTTGTCGTTTCGTTTGCCAGATTAGATTTGTTTATTGGTATGACCGTATGAGTACTTCGCAGTTTTATTTATTTGGTGAATTTTTTCGATGGGTACCTAAATGTGATTTGTAACTACCTACATATAAAACAACAATTTATCCAAAGGCTAAAGTCGTAAGATAATAATTAATATAGATGTGATTTGATCCAATGTCTTATATATCACCCTTTAAGACTATACATTCTATATAAGTTTGAAGAAATAGGAATTAAAAGGCTTTTGTTTATAAAATCTCCATACACAAAGCATATTGGGCTCATCACACAGTACACATATAGTAGTATGTTGATACCTTAACTTCTACATGTTAAATGCGTAGTGTAATCTTTGAACTCCTAATCCTCCATGCCATTATGCCACAACTTAGCTTCATGCTTATATAGAAGGGCATAGGATTCCATGACATTACTTGAACAGCTGAGCATAGCAACCTTTGAAAAATGGTTGGTAGTCGTTATAACTCGCAAATAAGATTCTGCACCCGGGTGCACGATGCACATCGTGCACCCGAGACAATTCCACTGATCATTTATATAATTTCAATGAGCATTTCTTTTATTTCACTGACTATTTACTAAATCTCACTGATTATTTGCTCAATGAACATGTCCTTCATTTCAATGATCATTTATTAAATCTCAGTGAACATTTGCTCACTGAACATTTGATAAATTTTACTGAACATCTAATTAAATCCACTGAATTGTGCTGGGTTTTATACTGGGTGCATGATGCACATCATGCACCCAGGTGCAAGGTCCATATTCTGGTTATAACTACCATGAACAAAAAGAGGCACCAATCATTGGCAACCATAAAAGGCAACGTGGCACTCAGGTAGGTGTTGAAGACAGTTGAGTCGTTACAAAGAAAAGAATGCCCCAAAAATGAAGAGGCAGCAGAAAATTCCTGAACAACTTAAATCAGTCCTCGGTACAACATAGCAAAGCAATGATCAAACACTTCAGAGTCCAAAACACATATCAACCATAATGATAATACGGGGTTGTAACCAAAAAAGTTGGACGAAAATTCAAAAAAAAAAAAACACACATGAGATTGAACATTAAAATAACTTCGAGAAAGAAGAGTTCCTTAACATGGTAGTTCAACATGCTAAAAGAAACTACAGAAACGTCCTGTTGACACAATAGATTAACAGTTTCAAACAACTTCAATCATCACATTGGATCCTCACTTGTCAAACCCACCCTACACATGATAATACTATCTAATGAGAAAGGGAATGAACTATAGATATTTTGAGAGAATGAACTATAACTCTAAAGACAGCACAATTTTTACCATACTCAAATATTACTTTTTTATCATAGCTCATAAGATAATTATGTGCTTGTATTGTTTGTGTTATTGTATTTGGAATCTAAAACGTTCATTGGAAAAAATTATCCAAATAATAGAGACCAGATTAAAGGCAAAAAATTAATTATTTATTTAATTGTTTTATACGAAGTATTCGTAATATTGTGGATGACAACTAGGTTAGTTGATTACAATATTGAGGGGGTATTCAAGACTTGTAATCTCATCTACATCATTTGTTGTTTTGTCATTTACGACTCTCTTTCCATAAAAAAAACAATTCGATAACTAAAATGTTAACCAAGAAATCTAACTATGGTTAATAGTGCAAAGCTTTGAAATGAGATGGATGGATACAATTTGACTTACAGATCATCTTGGTTGTCTTACCTATATGAACCCATCATATACAAAATTGTGTACTTCTACTGTTGCAGCTAGTTATGCTCAACGGTTGACTTCATAAATTAACAAGATAACCGGAGGTTGGTTGCACATCCCCTCAAATGAGAGGTATGAACAGCAAACAAGCCTAATTAAGAGAGCCCCACAAACTTAATCAATGCACAACTAACTACAAAAGTACAAATACAGAAACACAGTAACAGGACATTATGAAGAGTTGTGAAAGATTCCTTTCTCTTTTCTTCTTTTTTCAACAGTTTATCTTTGAAATTTTATTCCTGGTATACCTAAAAGGGAATATAATCTTCATAATGTCCTATGGTCAGTCATACTGCTCTGTCTCACTCGGAAAAATAAGTTAAGTCATCGGCTAGATTACTCATCCCATTAGGGAGAATGCCAAAATTAATTCATACTGCTCGGAATAACAAATACACAAAGTATCTATTATCCATGAATTTTGATTGGGTTTTTTTCCTTCAGCAAAGAAGGATCCATAATCTCCTATAACCAAAAATGTCGCGCATATATGCAATACAGACACTTCATGTGCATGCAAGATTACGAACCAGAATGGTTCTACATATCTTCTTGCTCTCTCCTTGACAAACAGAAATGTCAATCAGATCCCCATTTCTTAATTACTCTCTCTTTAGCACTGTTTTGAACTGACTCAAATTTCAGTTCTTCAAATTGTGCATCACTACCCATAAATGATTTACCAGTAATCAATGACGTAAGGTAAGAGAGGCCGTTTCTTGTACTTCGCAAGGCAAACAGAAGGGGATTAACTATTACAGCCAGCAGCAGGTCTCCTTTGGCAGCTACAAGGTACTGTACAACACAGTCCAAAACGTTGGTAAAATGTAAGGGAGAGACAAAGAGAAATAATTGAACTGTAATTGAGAAAGAATGAATTTCTTACCAGAAAGAGGAGACCCAAGACAGCAAGACAAGCTTGTTGTGCTTCTTGCCAAAAGTTATCATCATTAGACCAGCCAAATCGTCCACCCCAACCAAACCACCCTCCACCACCAGCATTATCTCCTCCGCCTGCTTCTTCCCTCTTCTTAATTTCTTGGTTCCATTTCTCAAATTTTTCTTTGTTTCCACCAAGTGCAATGTCTAAGGCTTTCCTAGCTTGCTCCTGCCATACAGAACCATGTTAAATGGAACCAGAAGTCCCAGATACATACCTTAGGCCATAGCATGAACATAGATAAACAAGGTGCAGAAGAACGCATAATATTACTAAATAGATATGCCACAGGGAGAGATTATTGGGAATTTGGTTCCTCCTAACGCATACATTAAATAACTTTGCAATGAAGGGAACTTGTGACAGTGACCACCAAAGAATTTTCCACCCTTGAGATAAAATTGCATTAGCAAAGTATTGCATAGACTTCTCCGAGTAAAATAGTGAAAATGTACTGATAGCTTGACTATGGATCATATTAGACCATATACTCATTTAACAATTACTAATCTACCCCCAAAAATTTCTCAATGTATGGTTTACCTTTGACAGGTAGCCCTTACCCAAATTGCAAGAGAAAGGTTGCATACATATGAAACCCAATACCTGGTGTAGGTTGAAGCCTTGTAAAGGAAATTGGGGAAATGATTCTGTGTGGAAAGCACTCAAACACAACTACTTATTCAGCAATAAGAACTTTGATCATCCTCAACATACTAAGTGATTTGCTCCACTGATCCCCATTAATGGAAGATTCCAAAGATTTTAAGTTGCACAACTACAGAGTGTGGTACTCAAGTACATATTCTCTTTCATTTGCACAGGAGAAGGGAGGAAACCATTTTGATTCAGCTTCCAAGTCCATTGTGCATCCAAGTGCATATAGTGACATACTAACATATAATGACTACCATTAAGAGACTTAGACTACTCTGATGGTCTTCACTTTATCAGCCTATTTGATGGAAGGTCAAAAACTAAGGTACCAGAAACGTGTTTGTATGAAATTTTATATAAAATCTTCTATTTCCCCCACAAAACTTGACTAACTAGTTGAAATAATGAGGCCAAAAGACAAAACATCGATTTGATATGAGGAAGTAGAGGTATTAGACATCAGTCATCACCATTCGGTCATCAGACAAGCAGATGACACAATTCAATTTCAAAACCCAAAATGTTATAGCAAAAAATACCATTAGATCTCAAAGGCACAAGCATTACCCTGAAATCATTAATATTTCAAGAATCGACATATAGGTGTAAATAGAAATATTTATAAATCCCATTGTTATCTTCAGATTTGAGAAAACATGAGGATCCTTGTAGGACTTCTGTTAGTGTTCAGTACGACATCAAAAGCAGTTATGCAACAGCTAAAGGTTTTAGAAATAGAAGCGCATTTCACAAGGGTTATGGTAAACAATCTCATGAAAATGTCAAAATATAAAGAGATTGTCCCCTAACACACTCATGAAATATGCTAGCATACTAAAACAATTAGCTCTTACACCAATTACCTTGATTTCATAGCCAAACACTCCAAAAATTCCAAATAGCCCCATATGTATTCTTATAGGTCTACGTAAATCTAGAGAAAACAATGGGGTTATTAGCATTTTGGATACACCCAGATGACAAGCTTTTAAAAGTTAAGGATTTCAAGGTGACAAAATGCCTATAAAATACTACAGAGGATACAGCGCTCCTTGCTTAAACATTTTGGGTCATTTGAATGGTATCATTTATTTGTCTAAAACTGATGTCATATATCTAGGGAATCCTCATATCAAATCAAAATTTGGTCTATTGACTACATTGTTTCAAGAAATTAATCCGGTTTGTCTGCAATTTCAAATACAATGTCCCAAATTTTGGTGTACACACAGACGAAGCTCCATCCTCATATCAAATCAAGTTTTCATCTTTCGGCTACATCGTTCAACTAGCACTAATTACATCAACCTACTAAGAAGGGTTCATTCAAGACTTCAATATAATGCTTCACAACCACACTCCACTGCTTTTTACCTCAGTTTATTGGGTTCAGTAAATCATGAAAACGAGGTTTATTCTATTATTTCCCTGAAAAATTAGAAAATTTGCAACCCCATAATCCAAACTTATCATTATATTAAGTATAGAAAAACCCCATTTCCAAATATCATCATTATTGTGAGAATGTTAAGCTATACATCAAAGAAACGAACTTTAAAATCAAACAACACAATTATATGCAACAGAAAAAGCAAAGCAAAACAAAACAAAAGGGAACGAGAAAGGGAGTACCTCCTTGCGATTATCAGAGAAGAGGCAAGTGAATCTGCCATTGCAGCGCAACTGGTGACTCAAAGCAGTAAAAATTTGAGGGCGGGATGATGATGAGGAGGAGACTGGCCAAGGTACCGCTGGGGTTTTGCTGGGAAGGGCAAGGTTTAGAAGTTGGGTCATGGCTCTTTCTTTTCAATTTCCCACTTTGCTCAATTGTCCTATCTTTTGTAGCCGTAGCCAACCCAGTCCGCCTCTGGCCCGGACCAAACCGGCCCGTTTATGAATACAAATATTGAATTTTCAACTTTAACCCTATTCGATTCGGTTCATGAAAAAAATTTGATTCAACCCACTTATTCGACCCGGACTAGACCGGACCGGTGAATTCATTGCAAAATGACTGTTAAACTAGTCGTTGATGATGTGCCTATATAAACCTAGAAATTCGGTTTCTTCAATCCACACAAACTCTCTCAATCTCTCAATTACTACTAAATAAAATTATCTTACTTATTAGTACTAATCTTCTTCTTAATTACTCTATTAATCTTCATTAGTTTTCTTAATTAGTTGATTTATTATTCTTAATTTAGTTGTTTACTACTACATTTCATAAAAAAAATTGGCTTCAAGAGATAGATTCAGCATTAGCAACTCGTACGATGATGCTGCGGATTTTGCTCAAGACTTGGAGCAACAAATTTTAGGTACTCTTGCTGCTCAAGTTCCTCAAACTCCAACTTTGGAGATGCGTTCGCCTCCTTCTACTGGTTAAGGTAACTCTTAAACTTCTAATTAATTAATGTTAATATAAAAACTAGTTAGTTTAATTAGATAGATTAATTAAGCTTATAATATTTAATTACTTGATAATGTTAGATCAATCGATGATAATATGTAGAATAAGTTAATATATTGATTATGTAATTATGTTTAATTATGTTTAATTATGTAGATTATGTTAGTGATGATAATTAAGTAAATTTAGTTGAATTAGTTTAATTAAATTTATTATCTTAAATAATTTAATTAGTTGATTATGGTAAATAGGTAAATTATGTTGATATTGTTGAATTAGTCGAATAGTTGATGATGTTAGAATAAGCACATGAGGTTGATGATGATAAATAAGTTGATTAGTTTAGATTAGTTTAATTATAAGTAAAATGATTTAAGTAAATTTATTAATTTAGTTAAATTGATTAATTTAGTTTGATTACTTTAATTAATTTAAGTAAATTAATTTAAATTGATTATGTTATATTAAGTTGATGGTTTTAGTTTAAGTAAATTGATTAGTTATGTTAGATTAGTTGATTATGTTATGTTAAGATTAGTTAAATTGATTAGTTATGCTAGATTATTTGATTATTTTATATTAAGTTATTGATGTTTAATGAGTTAATAATGTTGAAGTTAAATTTATTAGGTAAGTTAGATTAGTTGATTATGGTATGTTAGATTAGTTATGTTAAATTAGTTGATAATGATTAAGTTGAATTGATTAGTTGTGTTAGATTAGTTATATTATTTTATTATGTTATATTAGGTTGATTATGTTAATTAGTTAGTTAATAAACTAGTAATGTTAGTTTTTGGCTTAACTTGATATGAAATGAAGGTGAAGATGACGCTGAAGGTGGAGTACCCGAGACTACTCACTGGAGAAATAAATCTTCACCTCTATGACTATATTTCAAGAAGGTTCCAATGACTGACGCCACTTCCAAAGGGAAGAAATTCATGTGATATTGCTTGATATGCAAGCAATAAGGGAAGAATCCAATAGCTTCGTATTCATGGAAGACCAGTTATGGGACGGGAACATTATCCTGTCACTTGACTGGAGTACACGAAATTAACTTGGAAGCATCTGAATCCGCAGGCGCAGCTGAATCGTCAAGTCAGACACAACTACACGAGTATATGGGTTCCATGCCCGGAGGAGGTATGCCTTTTATGTATAACAGTGATAGGATGATTAATGAATTAGCTAACTTTGTAATTGCGAACGAATTACCATTTAGCCATGGTGAGAGTCCGAACTTTGAATATTTCACTAAAACCTTTTTACAACCCACTTATAGACGTGTCCCTAGGAACACACTTAAACGTCATACCCAAATTACTTATTACAAATATAAAAGTAGTTTAATAGAAATATTTCGCACTTTTAACGGTCGTATTAGCCTTACTAGTGCTACATGGACCTCTTGTTTCAGTTAACCTTTTCTTTGTGTAACCGCCTATTGGATAGATGATGAGTGGTACATTAAAAAAATGTATAATTTGCTTTGAGGCTATGGAGTAGAGATATACTGGTTACAACCTGAAGGTAAGAATAATATAATGCCTTAAGACCTTTCACTTGCTTTATAATGTTTTTTTCCCTTTCCTTAGATAATGCTTCAACAAACACAAAATGTATAGATTATTTAATATTTGAACCTAGCTTAAAATTGTTGAACATCGGAGAGCTTTCACATGTTCGTTGTTGTGCTCATCATATGAACCTCTCGGTTCAAGAAGGTGTAGCTGAGTTAAGCGACTTGCTTAACCCTATTAGGAGTGTAATCAAATGGATTAGAATTACCGCATCAATTAGAAGAAAGTATATGGCCTTATGTAAGGAAAGAGACCTTAAGAAGAAACAATGGAGTCTTGATATACCGACCCAATGGAACTCAACATATAGATTGTTAAATGATATCATTAAATTCTGTGAGTTCTTTAGAATGAAACCCGAGCAACTCCTGATAAACTTATTAGTGATTTTCATTGGACTATCGCTATTTTCATTCGTGATATTTTAGCAGCATTTAATCATGCAACAAAAAATTCTCATATATTTACGACCCTAACATTCATTTAGTTACATTAGAGTGTGTTAGCGTAGTTAACACTCTTAGCAAGCATTTTAACATCACCCAAATTAGTGATATAACTACTAGTATGTTAAGTAAATCGTACTCTAACTTTAGTGAATTCCCCATCATATATGGTATAGTTGTTATTCTTGATCCCGAGCTTTAGGCTTAGGGTTTAGAAAATGTGTTAGAATTTTACAGTAACACTCTAGGTTTACAATACGACGTCAATGCCTATATAGAAAAATGTAAAAATGTTTTATTTAGTTTATATGACTATATGCTCTATTTATGCATCTTCCCAACATTTATCGTCGTCTAGTGGAAGTTCCGGTAAGCGATTTGTGCCAGCACTTAGTAGAATTTAAAAAAAATAAAAAACATTGACTTCTTCTTCTTCTTCTTCATCTTCATCTTCTTCACTTTATGTTATTGACAAATATCTTTCTTACCAACATGAAACCGATGAAATATTTTCAATTATTAAGAGGTGGAACGGTCACGAACGACAATTTCCCGTTTTGGCGAGAATTGCAAAGGATATCCTTGTAATTCCCGCCTCTCCTATTGCTTCCAAGTTTGCTTTTAGTGCAGGTATAAGAGTATTGGAGGAGAAGAGATCCCGCTTATCTCATGGCCATGGGGCCGGTCTGGGCGGGCTGGGAGGGGAAGGACTGGGGCCTTACTGGTCTTGGGGTGGGCCGGTTCAAGCTGGGGTTGGGGTTGGGATCAGGAAATAGGATTTGTACCGAATTGAATACCGAATCACGAACCGAATCGAACCGAATTCACGAATCGAATTCATAAATCAAATCAAATCAAATCAAATCTTACCGAATCAAAATAAATCAAACCGAATTTCACATAATGACATTTAGAAATTAGAAGAATGGAATTGTTTCGAAAATAATTAAATGTTTATATTCACGAATCACGTAATGACATTCGTTGTAAACTTTTATATTCGACTAATCACATTCATTTTTCATTTCTTTTGTCAATATTTTTTATTTTTCTCTACATATTACATAAATTACATATAGTACATATAATCACAAAAAGACATAATCATATTTGATTCATATAAACTAAATTATACTCAACTAAACTAACATTCATTGATTCATATAACTAAAGTATATTCAACTAAACTTACATTATTCATATAAATTAAACTATATTCAACTAAACTAACATTTATTGATTTATATAATGAGTAAACTAAATTATATTCAACTAAACTAACATTCATTGATTTTTATAAACCAAACTATGTTCAACTAAATTTAGTTTAAACTAACATTCATATAAACTAAACTAAGATCCAACTAAACTAAAATTCATTTATCTAAATTAAACTATATTCAACTAAACTGATATTTATATAAACTAAATTATGGTTCAACTAACTATATTAAACTAAATTAACATTCACTAATTCATATAAAATAAATTATATTCAACGAAACTAACATTATTCATTTATTCATAAAACTAAACTATATACAATTCAACTAAACTAATATTTATTGATTCATATAAATAAATTATACTCAACTAAATTAACATTCATGTAAACTAAACTATATTTAACTAAATTAACATTTATTAATTCATATAAACTAAATTATATTAAACTAAAGTAACACTCATTGATTCATATAAACTAAACTATATAATATTCAACTAAACTGACATTCATTGATTCATATAAACTATATTCAACTAAACTAACATTTATATAAACTAAACTATACTCAATTAAACTAACATTCATATAACTAAATTAATATTCATTGAGTCATGTAAACTAAACAAAATTTAACTATAGTAACATTCATTGATTCATATAAACTAAATTATATTCAACTAAACTAACATTCATTGATTCATAGGTATTAAACTAAAGTATATTCAAATAAATTAACATTCATATAAATTAAACTATATGCAAATCAACTAATATTCGTATAAATTAATTTATGTTCAACTAAACTAACATTAATATAAACTAAAATGCATTTAAATAAACTAAATTTTACAAAACTAGAAGATTTAGGCAGACCGAATAGGACCGGGCCGGTTCGAATCATGGGCCGAGTCGAATTTTTTCTCGAACCGAATTGAATAGGGTCAAGGTTGGGGAATTTGGATTCGAATTCAGCCCATATTTTTGACGGGTTGAATCGGGCCGGACTTTGGCTAGGCGGGGCTGAATCGGCCTAGTGGCCACCTCTACCGGAGAGCATAGAAATTATGTAAGAAAGGTTGGGATCAGGCGGACCATAAGACCCAAGGATTGAGGTAGGACGACAACGACGAAAACGATCCTTGGATGATGATGGACACGAGCAAACCAAGCAACAACTCAGCAGGTGAAGGAGGCTCAGGGACTGTCCCTGGCTAAGCTAAGCACCCTCAAGGTACGTAACAGAACTACGTGGACTTCGATTTCTTCGGGATACGTATGCAACTTAATTTTGAAAATTATTATTTAATTATTTAATTAAATTTTGATTTCCTAAATTAAGTGCAAGCCCTTTCTTTTTTTCGTAACCCCCAAAACATGTTTAATTAAAATAAATTAATATAATAATGGATTATAAATAAATATGTAATTAGGTAATTACGTTAATTAGTTTAATAATACATAATTTGTTTGATAATAGGTTAATTAGTTTATTTGATTTAATAATACGTAAATATGAAATTAGGTGAATATACGTAATTAGTTTAATAATACATAATTATCAAGAAAAAAATAAAAATACGTCCTTATTTAAAAGTTTACAAAAAATGTCATTATGAGTGCATTATAAACGTTTAATTACATTCGAAATAGTTTCTTTATTCTAATTTGTAAATGTGTTTATATGTAATTCGTTTTGATTCGTTTCAATTCGATTCAGTTCAATTTGATTTAATTCATGAATTCGTTTCGATTCGATACCAAATTCGTTCCGATTTGATTCGATTCGGTTTGTGATTCGGTACGAATTAACCCCCGGAATCGGACCGGCCCACCCCAAGGACCGGTCCGACCCCGGTCCCCATTTCCCCAGCCCCGCCCGGTGGCTAGCCCGGCCTAGCCCGCCTGGACCGGCCCTGTGGCCATCTCTAGCCATAGCCCATAGGTTCTAAATCTTAAAATATTGCCCATAATCTCATGTCTTCAACCTATTCAAGTATTCAACTACTCCTAATTTCATGTATTAATTTTGTTACAAATTTTTATATGGGATACACATCAATGAAACTACATAAAAAGTGCTAATTAATGGATTTAGAATCGAGCCTTGGATATGAATTTAAAAATTCATAGAGCATAAAGTAAAAGGTATACATATTAAATCGATCTTACTAAATCAACTATAACTATTTTGTTTTTAAATTGAAATTGAGTTTTTCATATCGCTGAAAAACTTGTAAGAATTGATATTCAACCAAATAGGATAAATATGAGGTAACATGAATAATATATATTCGATTTGATTCTTTTGGGCAATTTTTAGAATTGAAGAAATGCAAGTCATGAAATGTAGAGACATTTTTCCCAAGGAATTTATTAGTGAGTTTAAGAAATATTTCAACAGTTTAAACCAATTAAGAAATCTGAATAGTTAAACTGGTAAGTAGAGAATTGACGAAGATAAGTTTATATTATATCCAAGACTCGATCGACTGTCGAAACAGGGTATACAAGTCGTACAATAATAGAAACGACACCGTATCGAACCCAACAACGGTGTCTCCTCAAAGCTGAAGCTGAAACTGAAGCAATCCAAAAAACCCGTAACCCAAATCTGAGACATCATCTTCATTTTCATCTTCCTCAGAAATCGGAATGGCGGAAGATCTGGTTTTGGACACGGCAATCAGAGACTGGGTTTTAATACCCTTATCAGTTGTGATGGTTCTCATTGGTATCCTTCGTTACTTCGTCTCTAAGCTCATGCGCACCTTCCAAACCCCTGATGGCAAGATCGTCAAAGAAGGGTCCGTCCATTCTCTCTCCTCTTTTTTTTTTGGTTTAGTTTTTTTGTATCTGATTTTGATGCTATATGCAGGCAAGTCGTAATTAGGGCGAGGAATCTGAGGTCCTCTGCTGATTTCATACCTACTAATTCTTTCCGTTCTCGTCGCAACTATTACTGCAACGAGGTTCGTCTCTCTCTCCTCAGTCCTTGTGTTTCCTAATTATTGTTATTGGGGTTTAGTTATTTGATTTTGTTGCTGAATTTTGAGGTAATTTCAACGCTTTAGGTTGCAGTAGTTATGTTAAATAATTTTATGTTGAATTTTGGTGTTGTGGGTGTAATTGCTTTCAGCTTAATGCTAGTTAGTGGTTTGAAAGGCGCGATCTTTGAGACGGTGTTGTTCCAATAGATTTGTTTGTAGAAATTAACTACATCTATGAGCTTTGTTGAATTTTGCTACTCTGAATTCCGCCCACTTTGTGATGATCTTAGTTTGAGGTTCTAAAGGCACGATCTTGAGGCACTTCAAAAGAAGAGATGTTATTTGTTGCATTAGCTCTTTATATGAGCTATGCTGAATTTTTATACTCTGGATGTGGTTCACCTAGTGATGGGTAGCTAGAAAGTGCATTAAGTAGAGGTTGTGATGAGAAGTTGAACACAAGGCGCTAACTTTTGGTTTTTGTTTTTCAAATAAAAGATAATATATGCTGCACTAATAAGTGTTTGTTTTTCATCCTTTTATCTAATCTTCATTGATTTTCTGTAGGCTACTCTGTCCATGTCTTGCTTATATTCTTCGGAAATTCTGATCACTTTCTGTTCATTTGTTTTTTGTAAGCACAACTTTTGATGTGTTCTTTTCCTTTCAAGTTCTCCCACCCCCTCCTCTTGGTAGAGAAGCCCCGTAGTTTGGGTTGAGGTTCTTGTCTGTCAAGCTTTACCATTTGCAAACACATGAATTGACTATTATATGACTTGAGTGCAGGAGAATGGAATTCTTCATGTTCCCAAAGATCAAGCTCAAAATCCTCAAGCTCAAATGTTCTCTGACCCTAACATGGCCATGGATATGATGAAGAAAAATCTTTCAATGATTATACCTCAGGTAAAACAACTCCTTTAGCATGGCGTTTGAATTGATATTTACTTGGGTGTACTTAAATCCCTTTTGTTTATGTGTCCAGACTCTCACTTTTGCCTGGGTGAACTTCTTCTTCTCTGGATTTGTGGCAGGTTTGTTCTTTTCCTTTTGTATGTTCCAAAAGAATCTCCCCTCTCAGTGTTTAACATATGAAGTTACAAAATATCTTTCTAATTGTTTCCCATTCATGTCTCATTTCTTAGCTCTTCCATCTAATGCTGAGATCCAAGTTTCATGGGTTTATCAATTTTTTCTCTCACTACTTTGATGTTGCATACGGAATGACTTGAAGTGTCCCTTGTATAAACTGTCAACAAGAAAAAGTTTCAATTGTTAATATCTCTGCTGATTTTTCAGCCAAAATTCCATTCCCTCTGACTCAGCGGTTCAGGTCAATGCTCCAGAATGGTATCGACTTGAGCACTGTTGATGTGAGCTATGTCAGTAGTCGATCATGGTAAACTGTTCATTTGACCATTACTACTATCTAGTTTATTTTGTGAGAGCTGAAATTTTAAAAGACTTGCATGTTTAGTTTTAATTTCTCGTTCATTTTTTAGTCTCCTTGTAATAGTTTGTGCAATTGTTTTCTTTCAGGTATTTCCTCAACTTGTTTGGACTACGGGGTTTGTTCGGCTTGATTCTAGGGGAGGATAATGGTATATATTTAATGATCACTATTTTGTTGAATCAGAACATCACAGATTTTGAGCTACTTATATGTAGATTTATAACCCTTGTCTTTAAGTAATTCGGTTCTATTAATTCTTGTTAAATTTCAATCTAGCTATGGATGACACACAACGCATGATGCAAATGGGTGGATTTGGCTTTGACCCATCAAAGGTATACCTTTTCTGATTATGTTAATTAGGGTCCATGCCTGAGAAATTTTTTCGAGTTGGGAATTATTGTTTCTCTGTAGTGGTTTGGGAAAATTTTCTCCTCTTTGGTCTGCTCAGATGTATCCATACTGTCCAAGTTGTGCCGGTTTTTGACTGACTTTTGCCTGAAGGCTTCGACATTCTTGAGTTACTTTTATCCTGTAGGACTCAGGTGTATGTAAATATCATTTTTCCCTTAATTTGGATGATGATTAGGTTTTAGTGGAAAGGGAGGGGTGGAGTCATGAAATGGGCCCTAGATATATTTTTGACGAAATTGATTGTTATTTCCAAACAACCTTTTTATAATCCTATGAACGGTGCCAGACCTTTGTCTATGACCAAAGTAGGCATCATATACAACTAGATAAGTTTCTAATTTTTTTCAAAAATTGCTCTAAAATTGTGTATTACACGTTTACATTACAACCTTCACATCTGGGACATTTTTGAGTTCTCCTGTCAAGAAAAAGTAACACCTCAGAGTGCTTTTCTTGGGTCCTAGGTGACTTAGGTAGCCTTATGGGTGGTTGGAACCTTCTTAACCACTTCCTAACTGTCATTTTAACCATATTCCAAGATGTCTCAAATTAGGACCCAAACAAGTTTTATGACCTTTGAAAATCGATTATTAAGTAGTGAATTATTTTAAACCTCTTCATATAAACCTTGGAGACTATTTTGGATATTGTTTGAAAATATTTCAAAAAAAGGAATTTATTATAACCTTTAAAATTGGATATTCTAGATCAAATGAGGGAACACCTTGACATGCTTTAGTGGACATTGAATCTATTATCCACCCTTATCTTTCTAAATCTGGTTAGGTTTGGTACTTAAAGATATACAAGTACCGTTTACATTTTCTGCTCCTTTTATTTCATCCACCCTTTCTGTTCTTCCCTCCAAGATTGTTATACAGGTCTGGACTTTATACAATACCATTTAGCTTGCTTTGGGTGAAATGGTACTTGGTTTTCTTTGAAGCCATGACATATGGGCATATGGCCTTGTGTTATTTCTTTTTCAATATCTTGATGATGTCGTTTACACTATTATTGCGAAGTTAATAGTAATCCCCCCCCCCCCCCCCCCCCCCCCCAAGTCCCCGACAAACAATGTAAATGTATTGATATGACTAATACTAGGTTTTTTTAATTATTTTTTTCAATGTTTATAACGTCTTACGTTACTGTGTGGTTTCATAGAGCTTGGGTGCTGAGAAAGATGGACTTGACATTGTTCAGCACGATTGGGTCCTTCCAAAATTTGAACAGCGAGCTGAGGCTGTCTTGAGGAAACTTGTCAAGTAATGAAAAGATGGCAGCTCCCTTAGCTACCCTACAGACTCAGGTTGTTTAGGGTGGCGCAGAAGCCTTTCCATGGAGCAAATATATCCATCACTTAATGTCAAATTATGCATTGTGGGGTTATCTGACCAGGTTGGGGTGCTCCAGATTTTCTGATTTTGAAAGAGCTTAGAATGCAGGAATTGCTGTACTGTTATTTTGATAATGTTGGCTGTTTTATCTATAACCGAATTTGAAGAGCGTAGAGTAGAAATCAGGTGTAGAGAGATCTGATTTGGTCTGGAAAAGGACTGCATGCATTAGGTGATGAATTTGGCCTGTTTTCTGTTCGATACTCTATTTTGCCGCCCACATGTGACAAATTCTTGGATTGAGTTGTGCATTAAGTCCAAAGGATCTCATACTAGTTAAAAGTCATCCCTTACCTTATTATCCAATTCTACTAAGTGGGAGTGTAGGACTGTTAGTTTTCAGCCCGAGCAGTTAACTTCACAATACCAATTCGATTCCATCTAATATAAATGGCTTTACAACTCGAAGTGTGAAATTTATAACCCATCTTGACCTGATTTGACTTGACATGAACCCTACTTGAAAATCGATTTGACTTGAAATAGAACCCATTTAAACCTGGCCTGCTCCAACCCAAAGATAACCCAATATGAAATGACCCGACTAGTTAACAACCCAACCCGAAATCGATTAATAACAATTTGAAACCAGTTAACTCAACAACAAACCGACATGACCTTATTAATAGCGGCTCTTAACCTAATTTAAGAAGGCATGTTCAAAATTGACCTGTTAGAAACTTGATAGTTTATTTCACCCACAACTTAATATATAATTAAATGGTTTTGTGTCTTATTCTTCAACAATATACATGTGATGATGGCCAAAATAAAATCACGATCCTAGAAACTCTAGTCTTTGTCAAAGAATGGACATGCATAACACCAACTAGAAAAATAACAAGTCACAGACTTGTTATGATATGAAATCAATACAACAAAATAAAAGTAAAAATAAAATCATGAACTTCAACTCACTTGTAAAATGCGATTTGCAACATAATTGATCTCCACATCCAACCAAATTTCAACTACAACTAAGATGAATAGTACTAATAAATAACTCAAAATCTATATATCTAACCTGAAATAAAATGTCTTAATGCGATCTAAAATCGAGACGAAATATCTCATAATGACCCGAAATAAATTGTCTTACCTTGTCCAAACTGAACACAATACAAAGTCCAGCTAAACCCAAAATAAACCGTCTTAACTCGTTCAAACCAACCGTTCATATTATAATTGAATATAATCTGAATCAAATAAGAAAATAATTGAATAAGCTCGATACAATTATTGACCCGAACCGAACCGACCTTAAAAATTAATAACCCTTTTCAAGCCGATCTGATAGTATGGAACCCATTAGTATTGAATCGAACCTATACCAAAAATCCGAATTGGCACTGTAGGATTACTCGTAAAAGTCATCATAGTTTAACCATATAATCGCCACAATCAAGGCCAACTTGTTGGATGATCTTTTAATGTAGCTAGAATTCTCTTTAGAAAGTGGTGTACAAATGGAAGAAGATCAGGAAATGTTTCAATCTATTCCAATCGACATAGCGACATGCCTTGTTTTCTCGTCGTTTCTTTTGGAGAAAGATTGAACCTAAAGGTAGATTGGTCAGCAGAAGTGGGTTTTAAGCCTTACAATAATTGAGATTTGAGATGCAATACTTAAATTTGAAGGGAATAGAAAATTGGGACACCTCATTAACATTATTATCATGGAACTGTCAACTGTTTATAATCGAATAACCTCACCAAGATCTAAATAAATTTTGATACGGAACAGCCATTTCTTTTGTAGTAGTCATTGTCATAATTTTAGGAAGGACATCAATGTCTAGAGGCCCTACACATAAACATTAGTCCAATGACAAGTATTTGTATTTTTTTTGAAGCAACAAAGACTCGTATTTCCGTTTTTCCTAGCCAAAATTTTAAGGAGATCAGAGCCCTATGCGGGCTATGCCCATCAATAGAATACATGAGAAAATGCACAGCTCCAAAGCCGATCCACGCGTCCTTTTCTTTTGGACGGTTCAGCATGTAGTCTGGGGTAGACTCGTGTATTGGATCGGTCAGAGTCATGATGAGTCACAATCAAAACAGACCGGGTCAAAGAGACACATAACGGGTCGGGCTGTTTAAAGAGAGTATATGTTTTTTTATCCATAAAGGGTGATAATTTATATCTATCACCTCCAATCTTTGGTAGAGGACTATCGACAAGTAAGTGAAAATATATTATTACTTGATAGTGTTTAAAAGTTTTGGAAACTATTGGCCCATTATTAACTCGACTTAACCATTATAGACCTAATAAAATATGACCCTTTAAGAGACTGACTCATTAGACTCGTTATTAATTAGACCCTTTTACAAACAGGCCTATTAAGGGGCGACTTCACCCATATGAACAAGTCTACATGGGGGCACGTTCTACCGCTGCTCTATCCAACAACTCTTCACACAACATTCTCTCTACAACCCTAACTTATCTAGTAAGTTATTAGTAGTATTCTCAGGATACGAACACTATTGATCCTATCCGATATAAGATATTTCCATAGTGTAAAACTATGATCTTCAACTTAATACAACCTCGAAGGATGATGGTATATAGTAAATATTCCCATGCAGTTGTGCATGAATGAGTTTATACAGGACATAATAATTGAAATAAAAATCCTATGGGATTTGAACAAAAGTCAGAGACAAGCATGCCCATTATCAATTGGCTTTTAAGGAAAGAGAAGAGTGTCTTTTGATGATTTTAGTTCGGAGAAACTTAGAATGATACAGTTTTTATTTGACTAACGAGACCCTATTATTGCCAAGTTTCACTTTATATACATACATGGTAATAATCACATTCCTACTTTCGTGGACAATTACCACTATTCCTCTATTTGGCAAAAAAAAAAAAAAAAAAGAAGGATTATTCCTTGGACCAATATAGTGGTGGTTAAACTAGTGAAGTGGTAAAAGAGAATATGTTATCAAATATGCCACAAAACAATTTAAAAGGCAATGAGCAGTTAAATTTTTATCTTTATACTTCGACCTAATTGAAATTAAGCTAAAGAGATCTCTAGACAATATTATTAATATGCTTTATATTACCAAAGAAAACATCTTATACCTTTATTTTATTTTTGAAAAATTTTCGAAAATATCTCAAAATAGTGTGTAGTAACGAACCTTTAAGATTATGACATATTGGAATTTCGGATTCGAAGAGTAGGGATGAAAAGGGGTTGGGTTCAGATTGGATGGAGCATCAACCATATCCATCACTTGTTCCATCTACTTAATTACCCAATCTATCTATCACCTTAAAACAGAATGATTGAGAGATATACATGTAAAATACATTTAAGTGATAACAGTTGTAAAATATTTTGATCTATTATTAATTTTAAAAAATAAACTTTCTACATTTAATTTCAAATTCAATAACTATATCCCATCATCATAATTGTGGATTTTTAAAAGTAACAATTGGATATTTTCATATCTACCAGAAAGGGAACTCATTCAATATGATTATTATGCATCTAATAGGTTCATATTAGGCCTTAGGAGTTATTGAAACCATTTACTTTGACTTACTATATAACTCAACCAATTTCCTAAACTCGTATAATTAAGTCATAAACTTGTATTTAAGGTCATAAATGACATATTTTTAATAAACTTTTAAAATAAAAATAATAAATAATTTCTCTTTTTACGTCAAATTTCCTACACTCTTGAAAAATTCCACATTTTATATACTCTGCATTTAATTGAACGAAAGAGTAAATACGAATGAAAGTAGGAATAGTCCTCACTCATACGTCTCCAGGACAATATATTATTCTTTGAAAGTAACTGGATCTTACATGGCAAGATTGGCAACATATATCACTAGCAGTCTAGCTGTCTTTTACTTAGGATACGGGTCCAATATAACATCATGGGTTCCATAACCCATATCTCATCAAAGTCCTAAATTATTAAATTTTGTAGGGGCAATTACCTTGAATCAATGAATCGGAACATGGGAGTGTACAAAAGCCAAAAGGTACTCAAGGACAACAACAAATACATCCATCAATGATCAACCAAACATAAACTCCATATGAAATATGGTGTCTTAGGTTAAAGTTATGAAACAATTATACATGCCATTCCCATAAAGAGTCTCTCCCGATTCCGTATTATAATTACTCAACTAATTAGTCCTCTTATTCTTTTCTTTTTTTTTTTGACGTATCAAGAACGATCTTACAAATACAAAGAGTTAGCTATCTAGACAAAAATAAGACGAATGATGGGCTATATTGGCTTGTCTACGAGCCTTATTAACTTCATTCCTGTTTACCTTATGGATACGACAAAATTAAAAGGACTCCTCAAGACTCTTAATTCTTGAAATAATATTAGCTATTTTAATGATTAAAGGGTCTTTCTAACCTAAATAGCTAGTCCTATTATTCTATGCTTGGAAAATTAATGCTAGCTTTCCGTTCAACAACAATGATATAATATTTCTAAGTCCAAATATTTATACAATATTATTTGTCGACTAAGATTGTTTAGCAACTCTTGTTTATATTCATGATCATTATAATATATATTCTCCATAAATGTTTACTTTTACCTCCACCGAATACAATGATACTTACTAATTATTTAAAAAAAAAAATCTGTAACAATGTCAAGTGTATGTATATCTCCACCGTATTAATGAAATCCATTTGTAATATTGATTCTTTCATATTGTTGCTAATACCTTTTGGCTCCATCGAAAAGTACATTGCAACTACACACACACATACAATATGAAATATATATATATATATATATATATATATATATATATATATATATATATATATATATATATATATATATATTCCAATTCAGCATTTAACCACAATACAAAATAGAGTTGTACTGTACATGTCTGAATCCTGAATTTCATTGAGCAGCATTCAACCAAACATAATCTCCTACTTAACCTGTACTTATATTCTAAACGAAGAAAATTAGAGTGGCATTAACTTGTGCTTCTCTCATGTGTGACTGTGTTGATTGTTTGTGTTAATTACGGATTTTGGAGTGGCTTTAATCATATTGCATAGCTTTTCCTTTTCATAGGGTTGTATTGGGGACCCACTCTTATTTTTAAATGGGCCCATTCTTCACCGCCCCTAAACTTAAGGGACAAAACCCTTTACAGATCAATATACATGAAAATTAGGTGTGCCCTTACTGCCTTAGACCTTAGTACAAAGTGGCTGACATATATAATTCTCTGATGCATCATTTAGTTACCTCCCATAATATGATGAGTTCACTAATGCATCGAGATCTACAAATATGATCACTCAACAAAGATCCGATCTAAGTAACAATATAGGTACCCTGCATGCATTATTAACACAAGGTAATTTGCGATTGTTGATCAAAGTTCATTTTGTATTTAGGATGTCTATTAACTATATATTAACTATTAACTATTATTTGCGCGAGTATTCAGTCCATTTTCAAGTTCAAAGACACGCTCTTCAAAAGGTCTACTGATCAACAATATTCATCATACAATAACCTTACTTAGTTGGTCTTCTGGATCAAAACATGTAAAAAAAAAGTATAAAAACCTAAGCTAAAAGAATTCTCCATTGAATGGGGAATTTTTTTAACTTGTTCAAGGATTTAAATGATGGTGGTTAAGGCCATAATTTATAAGGAAGTTAGGGAGAATGAAAGAAAGAAAAGTATGAATAGGATGAGACGTGGCAAATCAGATGAGAAGTGTGCTGATTAGGAGGCATATGGGATCAAAGACCCCACACTAAGATTCAACTTTGGAAAGGCAGGTTAAAATCTGATGGTTGATGATAGCTAATGAAGAAAGAGCTTTGACTCAACATATGCATTTCTTTTTTCATAAGGCATACTAGTGTTACCTGTATATATAAATTGCACTTCACTTTTAATGTTAAACCTTCTCTTCACGAGAAATAATGGAGAATATTTGGTCACCTAATACTAAGGTTAATGAACCGTGATTTTGTACGAGTATCAACATCATCTGGTTGTTTAGCTCAGAAAGTACTGGCTGTGTCATGCAATTCTGCAAATGTGAAAGATTCTGTACGGTCTAACATGTGCATGCATCAGGCATAGATGTATATTTTTGCCAGAATATTTTTGCAATAATTCTATCAAAATGTTTGCAATTAATAATTTTCTCATTATATTAATCGAATCAATTCACAAATAGATTCTCCAAATATATAAATCACAATCAATTAAAAATCTCTAAACAATTATCAACCAAATTTAAACGGCCCAATTTTAACTATTATGGTGATTTTTAATGCATAGAAATGATGTTTAGGGGATAATAGCTATATAGACTAGCACAATCTACGTTCATAGTTTGGAAATTATGCTGATATACTGTATGCAATAGTGTCAGTATAGGTTTGAATTAATGAGAGAAAACCGTTGTTTATGCCTAGGTGATATATGATAGCTAGCTAATTAAACAACTTGACTAAGATCGTATAGAATAATATATAAGATTAAGGATCGAATCTCATCTACGTACAAAACAAAGCAAAGCAAAGATGTACTTATACCTCTAAAGAAAATAAAAGAAAAAGGGTAAAACATGATAGGCCAAGGTAAAAAGACTATACAAAAGCAAAATAAAACAAATAGAAGAAGATTAGCATGAACATGAAACCATGATAGCCCACCATTTACATACATAATTTGGTTACAACAAGGCTAACCCCACTCTTAAAGAAAAAGGATGAATAGATCAACACCTGATAGGTAAGGACCTCCACTCCTCCCACCTCTATGTCAAAAGGAAAAAAAAGAGGCTATAATTTTAACAATAATTAAACGATAAGAAGATAGCAAGCTAAATATATCAAATATGCTTTGCAAATTATAGGGAAAAATATACATTTACAACTAGACAAGCTAAATGCCCATTTGCATATGTCAGTGATTTGAGGTGTCAAATTGCTGAGATTCTTTTTCCAGCACTGACCCACATCTCTTGCACCTCATCCTAATTTTGATTTAATCTATTCAGTTACATTGCTGTTAATACTCCTATATATAGCCTTTCTCATACATTTGATCATATCATCAACTCATTCCTTCAAGCTTTTTTTTCTCTCCTCATTCTAGGCTTCTACTTGCCTTTATTTCCCTGATTTTTGTTCATTCCCACAAATGGCCACTGAGGTATATATCCTACAACTTTTTTGCCCACAAAAATGTTTCTTTCATTTCATATATATGGATTTGTACAAACTTAGCTAGATATTCGTGCATGGGTTTATGATGGGGTGTTTTAAGGGAGTTTTGGACACCCGGAAACATTGTGTGTAATTTGGGGGGTGTTACGTACTGCTTTTGCAAAATCCAATTAATATTCTATATCAAAATTTTTATGCTTGGAATTCTGATGTAGTTTGATCACAAAAAAACTCATTACTTTCATACAGGTTCTTGCTCTATAATTTGATCTTAGTCTCTAAAAGAAATTTCATCATAAATAAGCTCTTCATGTTTGCTTCATTTTCTTGTCTTAGGGAGTATATACTACTTGGTTCTTTACGTAACAGATCAACACCAGAGTGTGTGGCAATGATGAACCATACAATATTGATCATGCTGATATTTTGATCTGATGCAAGAAGTTTCATGATGAGTTGATTGCCTGTCTAGTTCTGCTTGATGAGTTTCATGAACATGTACAGTGAGATCATCTCAATGATCAGATGAATGAGTATTTATCATGAGAACTATGTATGGTTTTGATTGATCATCGACCTCGCTTACAAGTGCTGACCATATGAAGAAAAACTTATAATTTATAGATTCATTAATGTGATTGATCCTTATATCTAAAGATAAACCTCATGCTTGATCACACAATAAGATGATTTTTTTGGGTCTAAAGTTTTTTTTTTGTTGAATATCAACACTTGTTAATCAACCCATATGCTAAATTAGTCATTCAATAAGATGTATTTTGCTAACTCTAGGATGGGGATGTTTTCTAATTGAAACTTGAAATATATAAATTTTGGTCAATGTCTCCTGCAGGTTGCACCAAGCACCACATTGCCTGAGACTCAGGCTCCAATTGAGGTGATCAAGACTGAGGCACCAACCACAGAAGCAGTAGAAGTCGTTGAAGCTCCAGCCACTCTTACTGAGGCTTCAGCCTCTGAGGAAGCATCAGTAGAAGTTGCTGCTGAAACCGTTCAGGCAGTCGCTGAAGCCCCTGTAGAAACTGAGGCCTCAGCAGTAGAAGCCGAGACCCCTGCAGAAACCGACGCTCCAGCTGTAGAAGCCAAGCCAGAGACAGAGCAAGAAGTAGAGAAGAAGGAAGAGGAAGTTGCCCCACCAGTTGAAGAAGAGAAGTCTGTAGCCGAAGAGACCAGTGAAGTGGCCCCTGCCGAGGCTACTGAAGTACCTGCAGAAGAGGCTAGTAATGTGGAGAAAGAGAAACCTGCTGAAGAACCAGCAGAAGCAATTGAGGAGACTAGCTCTGAGGTTCCAGTTGAGAAGTCTGAGGAGTAAATTTGATCTAAAGGGTCGGATGTTCTCTTTTGCTCTAAAATATTTCTTAGGGCTTAATTCTGGGGTTGATCAGTTTTTTTTTTTTTACTATTGCTATTAGTATTGCTATCATGCAGTTATTATTGAGGTAAACGCTTTGGTTGGGATTTTTGAAGATTATATATACATACATATATACTCCGTATCAAAGCTATTGGATTATGATGTTCCTTTGCTGAATGTTAGGTAAAGTTCAGAGAGCAGGAATTTGCGAGTTTGTTTCTGTACTGGCTTTGGTTATGGAATTACAATGCTATTATAATTTTGAGGCTATCCGTGCATTTTTCTTTTTGATATTTTATGGAACAGAGTATGTATTAATGCAATTGTGCTTTACTGGTTATGAATGTTTTTATCACTTGGTTCATAAACTAAATCATAATAGACGGAATCTGCCATGAAAATTAAGTTCATGACCATGAAGTAGAGCTGCCGAACGAAGGTAGGAAACCAAAGCTAAGGCCTAGTGAAACTTCTTCTCCTTGTTTCAAAACTTGAAATCGAGATGTCCTGAACTTCGAAATGAAGCTGAAGCAACAATAGGGATAGTCAGGCAGTCTGAGTCCTCTTGAAGGTTGCAGCGATCCAGAATTTTTCCAAATGGTCTGATGATAACAGTTGGTTGTATAAACACGGCCCATACTGCAACCCACCATAAGCAGTATCAACAACCAACTTCTGTATACAGTGTTGTATAAAGTTCGTTCAAACTTGAGTAACCATTCCAATACTGATAAAACTACTACGTCCAACATTAGATTAATGGTGAAGAATCTAAGCAATATTGGGGATAACATTCTCACATAAATTCATGCAAGACATTGAGTTTACTCCCAGATAGTATATAATAACTTTAAAGTTCAACTCATAAAAGCCAAGCAAGATTTCAAGTCCAACTTTCAAAACCACTATTATTAGGTTGGACAAACCTGACTTTCAAATCAGTCATGAAACTGCTGTACAGAAGGTTGTAACTATAAAAGCACGCAGAGAAGTTTCAGAGCGGCAAATTCTCATCTAAAGGAACTCTTTACAGAAATAGTTTGCAAGTGACTGGATATAATTAGTAATTACTACCAAACTTTATCTAGGCAAGAGCACCATTTCTATGGCACAACCTAGCAACCTAAGCTAACACTAAGAACTGTACAAACTCAAAACAGAGCCTTCGTTTATGTGCAAATCCCAACCACAAATACAGCTGGCAGGCATTAAAATCATCTATGTCACCAAGTGCCAAAGCTGCAGCCTACATGTTCTTGGGTGATCACAAGGAGACGTTCTAGCATGACAGCCTTTGATGGATACTTTGGGATACAAAGGCGATAAAAGCATGTATGGGATGACGGCAAACGATCTTGGGATTCCAAGGACTTGTAGATGGACAATCGAGATGCCAAACCACGGAAACCCTCAATAGGAAGATACTTTACTGATGTCCAAAAGAAAAGAAGTGTCCTTTTCTGCGCAGCTGTTAATTGTCCAACCACCTGCAAAGATTAACAAAGTCATACTTAATCACTTCAGTAGACAGTATAGAGATCGTGTCTTTCCAATGCGTACTGTCAGATGAGAAAAATCCAACAGTAGAGAGAAATGGAAAATAAAAGGCCCTAAAATGATCAACCTCAAATGGATTCTGCGAACAACAAAAGGGTTCAATGAAAATCAGCCCGTATTTTCTACAAGTTTACTAATCCATAGTACACTAACGATAATCTGAGCAAGATTGTGATTTTAGGTAATAAATTAATCAAAATAATTCACCATTTTCAAACTCCAGGGTCAAAACATGGTCGCCCAACTTTGTAGTTGCAAAATTGATCTGATTCAGAAGGACCTGTTTCTAACACTTGTAAACAAAGTACAAGACCTGGTCTCAGTAGATGTACATCCAGTTTCTAGAGCTTACAAAAAGTACAACACATGGTTAATTGCATCTAGAAAGGGTGAAGAAACTTCATCATGCATCAATGTTGACAAATCATGGTACAAAGATATATTCAGCCCCAACATGGTCATTATTGATAGACTATCGTAACTAAGAACTTGTTTGTTTCCACATAACCTTCACCTTTGTACTGCAATTCATCTAAATACTCAATTGTTACCCCTCGCATTTTTCCATTTCCCTTATTACCGCTATTTGATTTCCTGGCCACTGCAAATCATTGAAATCCATCAATGATCACATAAACTCTGATCATGTCTTATCTGGTTTCCAGGGCATATGCCAAAAAACAAAGAGTAAGGACAGAGGAGAGAGAAGGGGGCCTAGGAGGGATCCCTCCCAAACCTGTCAGGGGAATTTTTCTTCCAAGAAACAAATGCTCATGAAATTATTTCCCTTAAAACCTTCATACCCTGATAGATCTACAAACACCATGGCATCAAACAAGCCTAAACAAACAATTGTCAACAACATGAAAAGGACTGCCCTAACCATAAAGTTGGCAGATACTACCATAGTGAACGCCATAAATAGTATGACCATAACTTATCCCCATTCACACACACCCACACCCTCCCATAAGAGAAAATAGGAACAGGAATAGGAACAAAAACAAGGGAAGTCTCAAGGAAAAACTGAAATTAAATGGGAAGGATTTGGGTCATGTTTCACACACACATCAATAAATGAATCACTTTGATATGAGAAGGAGAAAATTAACACAGAGAAAGCAACAGTAATAAACAGTGTATGTTCTACTTTTACATACCTCCCAGAACCAAACTATCTGAGGATCAGACTTTTTGTAGTCACTGTAGTCAGTATGTGATTTCCACTCTTCAACACAGATCTCACTTTCACTTCCATGCAACATGGAATCAAGATCTTCCAGCTCTAAGCTTTCGAAAAAGGTTTTCCGGAGATTTCCATCACAAAGAATGTCAGTAAAACCTTGAGCAAAACAAGTCACTTGTTCAGAAATAGATGACACAAAGTGATGCTGAATGATACAGTTGACATATTCCTCCCTGTTCTCACTGTTCACAGAAATGGCTTTCCCTCCATCACGAAGTTCCACAACCTTCCTTGTTCCTAGCTCTTCAACTTCAATACTAAATGTCAGACCTAAAACATCAGAATCAACAAATTCAGCATCCATCTCCAATATTTGTTTGCAGCTACTATAGATGTCAGGATCTGCATCCCGTATATCTTCAATGGAAACACATCTTCCAGCTAATTGCAAGAAAAAGGCACGATCTAGGACAACACCAACTTGAATTTTATACATTAGAGCCAAAGCAACTACCCTTCCTGAAAACTGGAAGTACCGGAGATGGAGGGGATGTACCTTTGACGCTGCACAATAGATTTGAAGAAAAGGTAAAAAAGAATCAAATTTAAACCACAGCTTGCTCAAAAAAAATGGCAAGGCACATTGTGTGCATAATCACTCAATCAGTCAGATAAACAGTTTAAATGCGGAAGACAACAGAACCAAGCTCAATGCATCAATTTTTCACATGGACCAAGCTCTTCACACTTGCTGGTTGGTGATGCCTATAAGTAAGATAAACATCAGAGGAATATCACCAGGTTAAACTCGCTATCCTTTGTCATAATAAACAATCTTTTGTTTACATTTGTCAAATGTTGTGTAATGATTATCTAAGACAAGCTAATATAATATAATTGAGCTACTTGAGTTAAAAATTACGCATTCTCCTGCCTCGACAACTCTATCAAATAGCTTCATTTCTCCATATTTATCCTCAATATCCATCAGCAGTTCACTGATAGGAGGCTACACAGACCAACTTTTTCTATAATTCATAACATAATCCTGAATATTTTTTCCCATAAGTACAACCTTTATTCAGTTACCCAGCACACAAGGATACAATTGATGAAAGACAGGATGAAATACTACTTCTAATCCATACAAACCCATCCCTGAACCCCCACTGCCCCACATCTTCAGAATCAGACCAAACAAGTGAAATTTCCATGTATTTAAAAGTAGAAAACATATCTAAATTTGGATAAACTCAACACACAGAAAATCAATCATCTTTGAGGAGTCTGCAAAGAATGTATTGCCAAAATAGATATACATATAAGAAAAAAAAAAAAAAGAAAAACAGAGCACTCTCTGGACAAGTAAGAATGACAAAATCGATTAGACTATCAATCAAACAGATGCAACACTCCACCAAGATGCAAATTATGAGTGACACCATCGATTCAGAACTGATCAGACTGATGTCAACTATGTTATCACGGATCAGTACAGACTTCTAGGAAAAGAAGTATATTTTAGTGTGTCAAACAATGCAGAGTGACATAACCACAAGTTTCCTTGAGCTAAAAGTCCCCTAATGAAATCACACATAAGCTCATGAGGCCCAAATGTCAACCATATCAAATTCAATTTTTGGTGGTCATTGTTAGGTCAATTGAGGATAAAAGCATACAAAAGTGAGGGATTACAAAATTCAGCACATTGCACCGGCAACTACGAACCACTTGCCTGGACTAGGGAAGAACCTTCGACGGTCCACAGGGCAAGAAACAAAAAGACCATTTTGTGGATTAAAAATAGCTTGGCATACTAAGCAAAACCACTCCCTTAAAACACCAGGACCTGTAGCTTCTTCATTTTTAAATTCCATAAAGAGACCAGCATGTAGGGTAGATGGCTTCGCACGAGTTATATACTCTAACGACTCAGCCAGCAAATTGGACCGATCAATCAACATCTCGTGCAGTTCCTCATAATCTTCTCTCACCTCAGGGAACAGCAACAATGCTAAATGCCTCCTTGAACCAAAATCCAGGACATCCTTATGCTCAAGAAGCCAAGTATTGTCATGACCGCGAATAGCATACTTAACAATAAGGTGACAGACTGCAGTCTTATTTTGTCTCATTGTGGTCCAAAATTCGCTTTTTGATTCTTCACGATGTTGAGAAATGCTATGCAATTCCTTAAGAATAGCAAGATAGTGAGAGCACCCACTTGGATAAACTTCCACGCCCTTTTTATTCTTCACACCCAAGCATTGTTCCACTTTTTTGAGACACTTATCAATCCAATTTATTAAATCATCGAAAAGACAGAAGAGACTATGAACCTCATCAGACAAAGGGTAGGCTTTTTCCTTAGCCTTTATAGATTTTTTTGCTAGATCAGGTTCCATTTCAATGATACTTAACACCGGCTTCAAAAAAGCTTTGAAATCGCACACATCTTGAAGCAAAGGCCCGGTACTGGTAGCCGATCCAGCACTCAGCTTCAATTCCTTGACCAACCTCTGCCCTACTTCCTTCACGAATGGAAACAAATCTCCAACACTGATCCCATCCAGCTCCCCTCTAGGCCAACCGCTAACACGCACTCCATCGTTCCCTCTGTTGACACCAACCTTCCCCAGCATTGCCCCAAGATTGCTCCTACAATACATATAGAGCAAGTCATCTTCCGCCACCATGGTCCTAAGCAACCCACAGAGCTCCATCACAGTCAAAGCACTATACACCTTCTCATTCTCACTCCCTGCCATATCCTTTAAAGAATCCACAAAAGACCTAACACACTCATCGGCGCAATCCTGATTCCTCTTATCCTCGGACACATAAAGCATAACCAAACTCTGAGGAGCAAAAGCATCCATAAAAACCCTACAATAATCACGCTTACTGATAGTCCCACAGTCCAAACTCCGGTAATCCCCGTCACCATAATCTTCGTCCTCCTGATTACACGCAGCACTAACGGTTTTCCTATCGTACTTGTACAACAACGGAGGGCTGTAATATTTCCTATCAAGGAGAGACATATACTGTTCTAGCTTAAACCGAACATTACGAGGGTCAACAACGGGCAATTCTTTCCTAGAAATTCGACAAATAAGCGAAACCATATCAGTAATTACTTGCCACGCCCGGGGATGATCAGTGCTCCGCATTCGGCCCACCAATTGAAGCCCAGCGTCTTTCTGAATTCCGCACTGCTCCAACGTCTTGTCCCACTGCAGCTGCTTCCCTCGGTAAATCAACCCTTGCTCCATAAGCGGCACGCCGGTGATCTTGTAAATTTTCTCGTGCACCATCTGAATTGTGTCCTTGAAATTCGCGCGCAAGACTAGGGTTTTGCCGCCGGAAATCATCCGGACGAAGAATTGGAGCTGAGAAGACGTCGTATCGGTGGATCCCCCGCTTGACTCGCCGTTTTCAAGATGGGGTGGGTCGAAATCATGATCAAGAACGGATTTTCCCTTGCAATTGGGGGTCGAATTCTTGCGAATCCGGGTCGGGAGGACGGTTGAATCGGAGTCTTCCAGTTTACGCTTGGAGGGGAGACGATCAAAGTGAGGTTGTTGCTGATTAGCCGGAGTTGGAGTTGGAGTTGTAGTTGGACCGACGGATGACATTGAAAGGGGGAGGGAGTCCAGTCAGCAAAGGGAGTGACGGATGATGATGACGCGGAATCTCATCCGTTGAATTGTGAAAGGTTTATCTTTGCGTTAGGGTTTTATCTTGGAGAAAAGCATGGAAGGGGACGATGAGGTTCAACGAGTCGACAGGAATGAGAATGAGAATGCGATGATCATATTAGTTGTGGAAGCGTAACGATGACGGTGAAAGTGAAATGCGCCTATCTTGGGAAATGGCTACTCTAGTCTTCCTACCCTCCCATACTCCTCTAGTCCTCTTGTCCTCTTGTCCTCTTGTCCCAGTCCCCTCACTCTACTCTCTTTATTACCTGTTGTTATCTATCTTCTGTCACTATTGTAAAATGCGTTTTCTACTCAACAATATAAAATGTATGTGAACTAACACATTATCCCTCCGTCTACTCTTACTCAATACAACTTTGTTTGATTTTACGCGGTTTTTAAAATACGATATTTAATATTTTTATTGTAAGGCAAAAAATTATGAAAATTTTATATTTTAAAAATTTACATTGAAATGCATCCTATAAAATCTTATTTGATTATATTTTTTTTATAACATAATGAGAATTTATGATTAATTTTTTCAAAAATTTTAACTCATTAACAATCTTTGGGGGTTTGAGAGAGTATTTAGTATTTTAGTTATACTCCAATGTCATTCCCAAAAGATAAATATAATATATCCTCTAATACCCCTTCCAAGAATATGTTAATTTTGTTGGCACTATTGATTTAGATATGTAACCATCCATTCAGCTTGTTAATGAAAACGTGATTCAACGAGTTATTAATTGCAATCCATAATATTTGTTGCATGTGTTGTCTTCGAAATTAAAAGTCTAGAGCTTGATTCTAATGTATCTTATGTGAGTTCCTTAACTCTCTACAATGTTACGTTGACGATGCTTAGAACCGTTTAATAATGGATTTGCACTACTTTCCAACTCTATTTAGGCTACGCTATTTTGTTAAAGCAGTCTAAGTAAATTAGGATGCTTATTAATCAATCTCAAACTCATAAATTTGAGGTCATTAAGTCATTATCTAATTCTATTACTTGTATACTCTGTTAAGTTCCACACTTCCACTGCATGTATGAGCAACGAAACAGTCAATCTAAGGCCCTTGCACTGTTGTACCCCAAACTCAATAATTCATACATCAAAATAATAGTTACCTATGATCAGCTGTCCTTAAAACTCCCGATGTGGGTGTATATATGCTAAAGACAAGTTTCTGTCGGAAGGGGCCATACAAAACTGAGTGGAAGGATCCAAACACTCTCTGTATGATCAGAATTCAACCAATGCAAGGAGCTGTTAAACACAACATCAGGGAGAATTGCAGATTTCAAGCCCCGTGGAGGGTTCACATCAAATCTCCCATGCATCAGTTCTCAGTATGATTGCTCAGCAAATGAATATAAGGTTTGTAAGGGTTTGCAAGATTGTAGAGCCCCAAGGCCCCCAACCCAATCATGGAATATGGAAAACTCTCCTCTAGGCCAATTCTAGTTTCCAAGACCAGGCCAATGCTTCGTTATGCAAGTACGGGAAATAACATAGTGAGAGAGAGAGTAAAAGGGGCATTAACAAGCTAAGGTTTCCAAGGGAGCTCATCATCAGCTCAAGCTCCCCAAGGCCCTGATGGTGGGAGCTTCCATGTCCTAGATCTTCACAGTTCACACACTGATGTCAGAAAATTATTAGGAACACAAACTTTTATTCCTTCATTGCGGAGGGTAGAAATCAATTCGAAAAGTTCAAATTAACTACCGAATATATGCGATGTATATTCCAAATCTCATTAAAAAAAATACGGAGTATATATCAATTGTGAAGTGTGATGAAAGAAAACTCCTTACTCATTCAGTGAACATCCAATCATGACCAAAAGGGTGTTTTAAAACAAATTTGCATTTAGAATCTCATTACAGAAACAATATTACCACAAGTAACCAACAAGAAGAGGTCTAAATGGCTATGAATTACTATGAAGTTTGATTCATATCCGAACACAAACACAGATGTATCAGCAAATTTTTACCTTTGATATATGGTATCACGCAACTTTCCATTTTACTATTATTCAGTCGCATAGGGGGGCAAGAGATTCCACCCATGGCAGTAAGGCTGAGAAACCTCTTGGAACACCTGAAATTTCCATCTTTTTAGTTTCTCGAGATTCTAGATCACAACAAATAAAGTGTCGTCGTCCTCCTGCGAACACTACTAGGATTTTGAGCCCGTCTTCAGAGCAAGCAAGAGTACCCATCAAACCAAAGCGCCAATCAACTAGGCCAGACAAAGAACTATATAGACTATTCCACTGCATGGATGGGCAACGATACAGTCGAGTCCAAGATTCTTCTACACCATACTCCTTCAGTATCCATATATCAAAATAATATGTTACTATAGACAACTGCCCTTTTAGGGTTGCCAGCGTAGGTGAATAGCCAGGACTAATTTTTTTCGGAAAGGACATCTCATGATACATTTGAGAGAAAATATTGAAACCCCTAATCATTTTATGATCGCAGTCCATCCAGTGTAAGGAGTTGTTACTCGCTGTAACAACACTAGGGGATTTAACAGAGTCCCAAGCCCAAGGGGGGTTCTCAATAATCTGCCATGCATTGGCTCTGAGACTGTAAAGTAGGGTTATTCTTTCAGAAATTCTAGAATTGAAGATATCACTTGTAAACCTCAAAATCTTATAGTCTTTGGAAACACAGTCAAAAGCAAACTGAACTGAGGGGTCCAATTTTTGAGAAGGGTACCCAGATAGTGGTAACATTTTATAGGCTCGAGTGACAGGATTGTAAAGAGCAAGCTGATCACTAGATTTACATGTAAAGCAAAGTACTCCGTTGCACGAACCTACTAGCTTATGAGGTTGAAGAAGATCAAAGTTTTCAGGCTGGTAAAGTTTGGTGATATGACAGTGGTGACCTTGGAAGTCCAAACGGTAGAGAGAATTCCAATTATGAAGGATGAGGGTCCCATAAGAGAAGGATTGGCTTTGATGGAGCTTGATAAAATCTGGGCTGTTGATTAAGTTGTACCATGACTTAGATACACACTTGAAACGCAACAGAGACTTAGCAGGCAGACATGAGAGAATCACAATTATTAGCTCCCAAGGAAGATCATTAGTCGTCTCTCCCTTCTGCAAATCCACTTCAAAATCCAGACTGCAATCAAACGAAAAGAAATTATCATATTTCAAACTGATAATGCAAACTAAATCTAGAATTCGTCATTTCTTTAACAAATTTTACTAAGTTACACCAGAACTCAGCAAAACGCATCGTATCAAAGGGATTCAAATTCAGACACTCAGAAGTTAATTCAGTGCTTCTAGCAATTAAATCATCATAAGCTTAATGCAATTCAAAGACGGAGTATTAACCTTGAGGGAGTCCCAGTGAGTTGATCCAACAGAAGCAACACAGAATCATTACTCGTCTCTGTCTTCTCCAAATCCATTCCAGTATCAACACTGCAATGCAAAGTTACAGTATTCCATAAAAATTAACAACCCAAAATATCGTTACAGATTGTTAGGATAGGAATCTATGGAGTAGTGTGATCGAGGGGGAGGGGGCAGAATGACAAGGCCAATGTTTCAATAACAATTGTGTTAGGCCTAGCCGATTATCATATAGACCTGACCAATTTCTATTGGATGGATGAATAGCTTGAGCACGAAGTATGAAAACATAAACCTAAAGCATCGTAAATGGATGCGAGTGCACCTAAAACATGTTCATGGTCATGCTCAATTAAACTAAAAATATTCAAACAAAGCATAGTAAACAATTTTCATACTTTTCAAAGCACATATTCGAACATCAACAGATATATTAAAACAACCCATGGAAACGAATCTAATACGATATCGCATCAATTTATTTTTCTTATATTAATTTCTATACAATATCACATCAATTTATTTTTCTTATATTAATTTCTATACAATATCACATCAATTTATTTTTCTTATAGTAATTTTTATAAAATTCTTTAAATTTAAAGTTATAAAGAGGTTATAACCGAAACAAACAAAAAGAAACGGAGAGATCCCAATAAAAAGTATCATCTAAATAGTTGATACACATTAACACAAGATCAATACTGGAACCGGTAACATTTCAAGATAAAAAAAAAAAAAAAAAATTAAGCAAGCAAAGAAGTATTGGAAAATCAAGATCTCGACTTTATTAACTTACCAAACTGAATTCATTGAAAAGCTAAGATCTTGAAGTTCCAAATTCAAAACCCAACCCTTAGCAGTGAAAATTCAATGCATAAGGCTAATTAAAAAGTAATTATCTATCACTAATCTAAAAAACTGCTTCTGAGTCCAATTAATAACTGAATTAAACAGCAAGACCATGAAACTGAATAGCAATAAATCAAATGAAATTAAATACCAATTATCCATTGATTGATGAAATTGCGATCGTGAAGACTTCCCCTTGAACGTGTTGTTGACGGTTGAGAAGAGAAAGTCCAGATTTTTGCCCGCTTGAATGCTACAAAAGCAGCGAGAATGGAAAACAGAGGTAACCTTGTGACTAATAGTATATACTCGGTCCATTCTTCTTTTTTCTTCTCCCTATTTTCTCTATAAAAAAATTTTAAAATATTATATTTGGAATTTTTTTTTATTTTAAATCTAGTATTGTAATTAGATGGAAAAATTTAGCTGATATTACTATATTTGTGATATATAAATTATTGATTGATTTTTTTAATTGTTTCATGTCATTGACTTTAAAAATTATATTATTTATTATAATATATTTATTTGATATAATAAAAAGTATTATTCCAAATAAATTTTCTACTTTACCTAGTTAATTAATAAGTAAAATTTCATCTTAAATAATGAAAATATGTTTGAATTAGGTTTTATTAGCTTCAATCGGTAAAAATCTATATTATTCAGGGGAATTAAGCATCTTGCTAAGATAGTGGCATTTGATTTTAAACGAAATTGAAAAATAATAGTGCATATAAGAATTTCCGATTTATATTTTTGATAAGTTATTAACATAAGGACAACTCGTCCCTTCTTCAAAAATAAAAGTAAATCTTGATTCATTTAATGCCTATTTATCAAAAAAACAAACCTCGATTGATTAATAAATGATCAGTTTTAATAAGTAAAAACTTGTAATTGTGAAAATAAATTTTGATCATAAAATTAACATAATGTTGAAAGTTATAACAAAATCATATTTCAATGAATTGATCAATATTTTTTCTTATTTTTTGATCGGATAAGTCAGTAAATGTTAATATAAAGTAAGTAGTCTAAATAGTTTAAAGTTCGAATAATTTTGACGATAAAGCTAAAATATATGGATTATAGAACATACACAGATTTGGATAATGGCTTAGTTTCGTTCATATTGACCCATCTTGATGGTAGTTTGATCATGGAATTGTGCGAGGAGATTAAGATTTGCAATAATAATGTCATGACCAACTTTCTAGTTAGTATTAGATGTGTCATAAAAGCATGGGCAATGGAGGGGAGGATTCTTCCCCAAAAGCATTCTCTCTCCTCAAAATGGCTTGTGGATATGTGCCTAACAAATGAGGAGTAGAATTCAAAGGAGGTGCTCACTTATTTGCAAGTGTATTTTTATTTGTTTAATAAAAAGTTGTCATTTGTCATGATAATATATGCTTTCTTTTGTTGATAATTTCAACAATAAAGTTTTTTCGACTATTAAAAAAAATCCAAAATCCATCGCAGCAAAAATTTCAATGATACATGTTCTTTTTTTAATATGTTAATATGAATTTATCTTCGTAACTAGCTTTTTTTTTATAAAAACTCAATTTCAATTTACTGAATTATTATTATAATGATTTACTATTAGAATAATAAATCATGAAATTTTATTCAATGTGTTAAACTGTTAATTATCGGATCTAATTTTCTAATTTTATTAAAATGAAACTTAATTATTAGTGGTAAGGTATGCAAAAATAGAAGAGATAATTAATTGGACAAGCTTAGCATTGTAGAGTAAATATGAGTTTTGGGAAGGTTGTGAAATAAAATTAATGGAAAATGAGGTGGAGAGGAGAGAAGATGTGGTGGATGGAGGAGAGAACAAGAGAAAAAAAAAAATTGAGCTTGCCTAGCATTGCTCATGCTCTAATGGCCGTGAATAAGTATGCAATAGGTGTTGGAACAAACATATTGATCTTTAGCTAGTATTTGATCAAACTAGGTTCTAGTTATTCTTTGCAAATTGTGTAAAAATACAATATAAATATCTTATCGACATAAGAATTCTAGGGATACAATTACAAGATATTCAAACTATTGGAATGCCAAGTCAAAAAAAATGGGTGAATTGTGCATTCTAAATTTTTTATTACCTAAAAAATTATGGTGAAGATGAAGAGGGCTTGCACTAATACACTTCCTTTGTCTCACTATGATTGCCTCATTTATATTTATAGAGTTAGAGTTTGAAAAAATTGACCATAAAATCTCATCATCTTATAAGAAAAAATATATCCAAGTAGGATCTTATTGGAAGCATTGTAATGTAAATTTTTGAATAACAAGTTTTCATAACTTTTTGCCTTTCAGATTTAGACATATAAACATTTAAAATCGTGTCTTGAACACCGCGAAAAGTCAAATGTGGCAAACCTATTGAGACAGAGGGAGTAGTTAGTAAGCACGTATTGAGTATCTCTAGTTCTATTATACTTCTATACACAACAATAAACCAATTAATATAGGATAAATATCAATGAGAAACTATATATGAATGACCTAAGCTCATTCATGAGACGGACAATACACAAAGGTAATACACAAGATGCAATTGTAATCTTTATCTCAAAATAACAAACATAATCCTATAGCAAGCAAGAATATGTAACGTTCCTAGAGAAAAAAGCTAGAATATCGATAACGTAGTACGTCTCCAAATCTGACAACAATTTATCTACAATAACATGGCAAATACTAGTATATTTTGGTAGTAGACTAATAATAATATACAATTTTAAGCTAGTAAGATATACAATCACGGAATGCTATACATAGTATCTCCAAGAGATGCATACAGAATTTTCAGGAATTCAGGCCAAACATGAAAATAATACATATACAGCAGAAACAATTATGACATAGACTGTATGAGACTGCTTACAATAACTAACATTGCAGAAATAATGCCAATAAGCTTTATTCCACAGAGGAATACCCACCATTAAAAGAGCACTCCTTCCCTACCACAATGCAATATAAGCTTTATCAGTTGAGAACTTGTCAGACTGTAGGAGTCAAAACAAGATAATCCTCTCCCAGACTAAACAACCAAAAAAAAAAAAAAACAGAATCCATTTCCCATGCCTTCGTATCAATTATCATATTAAAAAGTAATTGTTAAAAGCTAGGTGCTAATCTCTTTTACCTTATCATCTTTAAATCATCCATTTTTCCCCCATCCAATGCATCAGTCTTCCACAATCTCATCAAAATTTTCATCAAGACTACAGGAAACAAATATAGACCTTAGGGTCTTGTATAGTAAAAAAGAACATGAAAGGCGTCTATTTCAAAAGAATGCAAAGTATGGTTATATATTTCACCTAGCACTTCTTCTTTGATGATGCACATGTTTCCTACTTCGTGGCCTGGCCCTCCTCTTCCTTCCCCGCTGATGGTCAGTCTCCAAAGCTTCACTTCCAGAATCCTTTAACATCACAAGGTTCTCAATACATACTTGAGTATCAAAACATCTTGAGAACTCGCAGACGTTAACATCCTTGACCACCATAGTTTTCAAGTCAAGTGAAACAACCCTCCAAGTATTCAGCTGCAGAAACAGATTTTCTTGATTCAATGAATAGGCAATAGGCCACTCGAGAAACATAAGCTGCTGTGATTGCTTAACTTTGAAAAGCCTAGTCCAGGATTCCACCACACCATACTCCTTCATGACCCATATATCTGAGTAATCCAAGTCATTCACCAAAAGACATAGACACCCATCAAGCACCCCTACACGCAAGTTGATTAACTGTTCCGCGAACTTAGGCTGAAGCACCTCAGTGAAGCTGTTGTTGCCAAGACTAAACCCAACAATCGAAAAACGCTTTTCATCCTTATGCGTAAATTCATGTACCCAATGCAAAGTTCCATTAACAAAAACACCATCGTCACGGTAGGAAAAAAATGGGCAAGGAACATCTGGAGCCCTCATCCAAGAATCCGCTTTCAGGCTATAAACCATAACTTGACTCTTGAAAGGACCCATTCCCTCACTGGACTGAAGAATCCTAACAAACTTATAGTCTCTCGACTCTCTGTCATACCCAAACCCAAATGAATAGCGATAAGATAAGCTAGAAGGCCTAGGCAAAAAGGGGAGCTTCTTGTAGGTTCGAGTCGTGGGATTGTACAAGAGTATAGTAAGGTGCAAATCATAATTACAGAGGCAGAGCAACCCATGGCAAGAACCCATCACATGGGCATAACCCTGACTCCTAAAGGGGTTATCAAGCTCAGCGATTCGATCAAAATTATCGAATTCAGCTATAGAAAGGTGGGGAGCTGAGAACACAAAACGGAGATTCGGATTGGATTGAGCTAGGGTTTGATCAAGATGAAGCTCAGCAAAACGAGGGGAGCTAATTAGGTAGTACCATGATTTGCAAACACACTTGAATTGCAACAAGGGTTTTGCATCCAATCTTAAGAATATATTGATCATCAAATCAATGGGTAGGTCCATCATTTCTGACATATTTACAAGAAATGATGATAAATTTACATAATTTGTTGTTATTCTGCACAAAAGAATCAAAATTGAAGTAATTGCAACAGAAAATTATCAACTAATTACACAATTAAACATGGGTATTGGGATAATACGCAAAGATCAAATTAATTTGAGAGAAAAGGGGGAAACGGGAATTCCAATAATTGAATCACAAAAATACAAAAAGATCGAAAATTGGAGCAAACCCAATTTAGAACTATGGCATAATTGATGGATTGAGATAACAAAGTCAATTATATAATTATGCACACAAATGAATTGAATTTGAGTAAAAATGGAATATGAAAGTGATAGGGATAACAATGTCAATGACATAAAAATAGAGAGTATAGACAAAGGACTGAGATTATCTAAATTACAAAAAAGAGGAAAAAGATACCAAAAATGTATCATGAAATCAGAGCATGAAACTGCGACTGAATGAAGCTGGATGACCCATTTTAATGGAAGTTTGAGATCACTTCTTTCCTGAAAAAGAAAAACTTTCTTATGTCTCTTTTTATTTTCCAGTATTTTCTCCCAACTAAATTATAAAATTCTATATTATATTATGATACCTCATTTCAGCGAGCTTGAATGGTCAATTAGCTTATAATTGTTAAATAGCACCTACAAAATCCTTCACTTTACAAATTCTTTTTTAGTCATATAACCTTTAAAAAGTCAAATATTTGATGTTTGACTCTCAATTTTCTTATATTTTTGTCCCCAAATGTTAAATAATTGAATATGAAAATAATGGAGGAATTTTGAAAGAGAGGGAGTGAGTTCATGTGTGCATTGGAAGACAAAAATTCGAAAGAAAATTGAGAGTCAAAAGCCAAAAATTGACTTTAGGGCCGAAAAATGGGAATAAGGCATCATTTTAAAAGATAATAATTTTTTAGGTATTATTTGACAAAAAAGAATTTATAGGTACCACTTTGTAAAGTGAAGCTTTTTATAGGTGCTAATTGATTTTTCTAATTTTTCAGGCTAGTTTGAGTAGAGACCGTAACTAGCTTGCAATGGGCGCCGAACTTGTTTCTTATGGAAGACCAAGGTTTTCAATAATATAAAATTTATGGATTTTGGCATTAAAGGTAAATTTTACACATACTACTTCCGTCCTTGATTTTTTGTCTCATTTGACTTTTCACACTCTTTAAGTTACGACTTAAAACCTTTTGATCTCCAAATTTATAAGACAAAAAGTTATGAAAACTTGATATTATAAAAATTTACATTGACACGAATTTAATAAGATCCCCACTTAAATATATTATTTCTTATAACATTATTAGAACTCATGGCAAAACTTTTTAAACTTTGACTCCATAACCAGAAATGAAGCAAACATTAATGGACGGAGAGAGTATCATCATAATAGTGCGTAATTCCACTTCACTTAGATGTACATGTTCTCAATATTTGAGCTTCTAAATATCGAAGTATAGCTGAGCAACCAGCCAAATGGTTGCATCCTTCCTCTGGTAAATTAGATGAATGGATAGCTTGTAAGAACTTGGAAGAAGCTAAGATGAAGTTGCAAGCTAGCTTTAGATATCATATCCATATATTTTTATCAACCAAAACGTTTTCTAAAGTAATCCACAGAATATGAGGTCAAAAATGACGTTAAATACTATGCGTTCCTCATCTTGCTCTAACACCCCGATAATTCTCCTTTTTCCGAAAACCAAACCTTTAGGAAACTACCGGTGTGCTACCGCCACGTGTTCAAACATTAAGGCTATAAAACAGAGTTTTGCAGCGGAAAACCAAAAGACTTATGAAATAACATTAAACGTAAATCAACTCCTAATATAACAAACTGGAACCTATACGACCCTTACTGCAATGTACCAAATAACGTTCACCTCTAATCCAAATCCAACAGTTTAAAACCAAATCAAACAAACATAATTTATTCTGAAATCTAAATTAAAATAACGTTCCTCTCAAACCTGCCCATGCATGAATGCTCGTTTAGATACCTGTTAATAATTTGCTCACCAATAATACAAAGTAAGTATTGGATCATCACAGTGTCATTTATAGGCAAAAGCCATGACCAAAAACACACAAGGCACGTAATCACCAAGCTGAGTACATACAATTTACAAAGTATAACAATTGAACTGATAATTAAATAAGAATAATTATAAAATGTAAGAACGTATCACGCAACATTTTACTCGACTGACACGATAAATTGATTAATGATTTGGATTAAGCAATAGACTAGGTTGTTTCCCCCATGTCCTGATGGATATCAAATAAATAAAGAACTCATACACTTCCATCAGAGAGCATCAAATTACAGTATAAAAATCCAGATGGTAAACGGGTGCGACTCCGTCCCCATAGCTAGATGAGATCTCAACTAACCCCAATTTTAAGTTTAAAACTTTATAAAAGAGAGACTCATAAATCACACGACCTCCAATAAAAGTCACGGATAATACCTCGTGAACTCCAACCCCTGATTGTCAATACTCTAGACATGCACTAGCTTAGAGTTTTATTGCTAATCCTCTTTCTCTTTAAGTGATTTCTTGTTTAAACTCAATATACATCATCACCGCAACACACATATGCAAACATTTCAGTTATACAATCAATCTTTGTTATACTGTAATTTCTAAGCTTTTAATTCAAATATCAACTGTTAAAGCTGTTGAACCAAGTCAACTACCCTCGTCTTTAAGACTTATAAATACATCTTTACTCCAATCATATTATCAGTAATGAAGGAGTAATAATAAACAACCTCATGGATTAATTAACGATTAATACCAATTTAATAAATCACGTTTTCTCACAAATAACACCAAAACATGCCCCTAATATAAAGAACATGAATTCTTTCAAATGGATAACCAAATAATCTCATCCAAAGGGTTCCCTAAACATGATACTAAGTTTATATTTCACCCTAAATCATGCTCCTAATTAAAGGTAACGTTCTTCGTAATTTGTATGTATCTGGTGTAAAATATACGGGTATCCACTTTCTCTATCTTTACGAACCTTCTACAAATTGTTCTCCTATACCAAATAATACAACCTAAATTAATATACCAACAATACCAAATTTACAACAACCACACTAAATTTCCTAAGACTTTAGAATCATCCCACAATACGTTTTTAAGTCTTCCTTAAATCACAAGCTAGTTGCTCACATATACTACTACAAGTTAATCAAAAATCTTTTATTAGTCCATTGTGTAGTTTATAAAATATGATATTAAAAGTAAATATTAATTCACAAAACATATAACTCACTCATACTATGACTAATATGATCATATTATGTTAAAAAAATATACTTTTAAAACTATTTCAATGTGATTGATCGCTGGTAGAATGTGATTGATTAGCATGTCCCTTTTTGCTGTCTTGTTAACTAATTCAAAGGGTTTGGTTTCAATAGTCCCCTTTTGTCTTTTTTTTGACGATCTCCTAGCTGCAACTTGTTCTGTAAATGGAAAAAGGCTTATCTTTCCATCAAATATGGATTGACCATCTTCATTCCATCTTGGTCTTGCAACACAACCCATGAACATAACTTTAGGGATAAATTTACTTGATTTTCCACACCTGTATGGCTTTGGCTCACTTTTGCTAGATAGACTTTTTGTGATTTCTTTGATAAATAAAACCACTTCTCGTCAATGTGAACAAAATCGTACATAGTGTAATAAGTTGGGATGGTTGATAAAGTTTCATGTTGAAGTAAACTTAGCACTCAATCTAATTTTACCAATTTGTTCTCATCTGAAATTTCTGGGTGCATGGCATTTGTGTGTGGCTTCAAAGATCCTCTTTTGATCATTCTCCAAACTGTGGATGATGCTAGATTTAACTTGGTTGCTAAATCTCTAATGCATGTTCTGTCCCCCATGTGAATGCTTGTAATATTATTATATGGGACTGTTACTCTCTTTCTTCCACACATATGGTACTTGTTATCCAAATTGTATGGTTGCCTTGCTGTCATTTGTTTCTTTGCTCTATTCCATAATGAGCCAATTGTTCTCCTAATGTATCCAAATTTCAATGATGTTTTGTTGATCTCCCCATGTGGAAGAGTACGTGAAATAGTCTTGCTTATCAAATGCAGCATAATCTGTTGCCTCATTTGATTGTTGAGCCTCGACTGATGATGATTTGGTTGTTGTTGGGTATGATTAAATTCTACTTGTGGAGATGGTGGTGGGTTGTTGAGGTCAAATCTTGCAACATTGGGCAACACTAAGTCCCCTTGCTCCCCTTGCTCACCTGGCTGTTGGATTTCAGCATCAATTTGAATGTCTTCAACACCATCCGCTTCTTCACTAGGAAATGGCTCATAAAGTGAATATTGCTCAGCCATGAAATCGAAGTGTTCTTCCAAGTCTGAAGCCATTAGAGGCAATGATACTCCTGGAAATATTACTGAAATTTTTTTTGTTTTTTATTTGTAGAGGATGAAATTTTTGTGTAGTGATTTTTTTTTGCTATGCTCCATTTGTGGAAGTCCCATTTGCTGTATTTGTAAGAGCAATTTTAATTGGGATCACTGTAGCTACAGTGATCCGAATCACTATTCATCCATTGGTTAAAAAAACAGAAATAGAGATCACTATAGCTACAGTGATCTGAGATACTATTCATCCATTGGGCAAGTTTTTCTGATTTTTTTTTTAATGTATTAAATGTACTTTTTCATATCCCCAATGTCATTTAAAGTTATTTAAGACTATAATCAATTTTTATAGAATCTGATTACCTTTTTGTATTAATTTAATTTTTTTTCCAATGAAATCTAAACCTCAATTAAGTTTGTCTTGGCTTCTTCCCAGATTCTAAATGGGAAGAACATAAAAAAACGGAGGGAGTAGTATATTCAAATGTGATCTTATTAGATGAATCTTGATGTAAAATTTTAAAATATAAAATTTTCATAAATTTTTATCTTACAAATTTAGAAGAAAAAATAATGTGAAAAGTCAAATATAACAAATACAATGAAATATATATTAATAGTTTGAGAGAGTAGTTTATAAAATCATTTTCAGCGCAGTATAAATGAATAATGCTTGTAAATGGTAAATAGGTACCGGGACTGCCGACAAAGGCAAGGAAACCAAGACGCAATGACATCCCATTCATCATTTCATCGTAAAAGTCAACAAGACTCCACAACTGGGACACCGCAAAACGAGCGTAAAGGATGTCAGAGGCCAACTTGACCGGGCCTTGTTCAGTTGATCCCATCTCCCATTCTCATGCCCTAATCCACCCAACCGTCGTTTCGTGTGCCTATTATTTTTTAAAATTGTAAATAAGGGTCATTAAATTTTAGCTGACAAGTGTCCCCTTTTCCGCGTTACTTCCCTACTATAAATAAGCACCTCCCTCATACCTTATGTTTCATTCAATCCTCACATATACGGAGTATCTCTCATCAGCTCCCATCCCCTCCCCTCCCCTCCCCTCCCCAAATCTCGATACCATTCCAAAAAAGAATGTCGGCCCGAAATCTTCTCCTCGCTGTTCTCTCACTCCTCGCAGTGATCTCCGCCGCATCAGCAGCCAGGAAGCACGAGGGCGCGGTCATTGGAGGATACAAGCCGATCAAAGACTTAAGCGACCCGTACGTTCAAAAGATCGCAAAGTTTGCGGTGGAGGAACACAACAAGGAGGAGAAATCACACCTAGACGTAGTGAAAGTGGTGAAAGGAGAGTCGCAGCTTGTCTCTGGAACCAACTACAAGCTAGTGATTGCGGCAAATGATTCGCACCAGTACGAGACAGTGGTGTATGATAAGCCTGGACAACATTACAGGAGTCTCATCTACTTTACCCCTGTTTAAGATTTGCTTTTTGTGTTGTACGTGCTGACAAAATTGTCAACGATAAGTATGACTTGTGAGTAATATGAAATAAAGAGGAATTGTTTAATGACTATATATGATTATCGTCTTAATTGTTCTTCTTTTTTCGACCCAGTCTTTGGAATAATGGAAGAATCAACAGGTGACTGGCTGAACAAGTCAGGCTGTAACTTGTTAAAGAAGTATATGGTTGACCACACTCCTCTCCTATGTTTACATAATTACATATGACCTCTCCATCTAATTACATATGGTCTATGGAGTGGTGAATAAGTTAGGATTCACGTACGTAAAATGTAAGGACATACGACTCACAGTCTTACATTACGAATTCTACGTCAATTTTTGGCTAATAGTCGATAATACAAATACTTCGTCCATAGTGAGGAATTTTCTTAAAATTAATTTTAAGCATTACATTTTTCATAATTCTTTCGAGTACGTAACTAAGGATACATTCCGTAAGAATTTTAAATTATGTCATGAGGACTAAAAACCCAATGAAATCATTTCTTTGAATATATAATGATTAAATAATATGGTAATATTATATACAACCCGTAAGACTATATTTTAAGCGATTAAACAAGTGTTATTAATGTTTATAATTCTTTCCTTTTGTGGCTTCCTATATATTTAATGAGTCAAAAATTAAAAAATTTGACTACAAATTTTCATTATATTATAAAAAATAATATATTAAAATGAGATCTTGTTAAAGACATCTTAATACAAAATTTTTAGAATACCAAATTTTCATAACTTTTGTCTTACAAATTTATAAATAAAAGCACTTTAAATCATATTTTGAAAATCGTACAAAATCAAACGGGACATTAATTGATATAGAGGGAGTAGTACTTTATCCATTTCCATTCAATTGAAACACTTACCTATTTAAATTACTTTTTCTTCCAAATAGAATTGTTAACCAAAAACCATCCAATTATATATCATGTATATGGGGTCTATTCCCATAGCCACCCCTTAGCTTACTTTGTAATAGAAACCACCCTTGTATCTTTAATTGTACTCTTAAAGTCCCCTTATTGATTTAGACTCTTTTTTTTCTTAAACTTAATTAAGCTTAGCAAATACTCCAGTTGTTCTCTTGTATATCTTTCTTATTGAAATGCTAGAATTGAAGAAAGTAATGAAGTATTAAAAAGAGTAAGATTTTACATATTTCTAAGAGTTGAAAAAAGAGGAATATATATTTGCCTCACTTGCACAATTATATATGAATTGGGGTTGCTATAGGTGGTATCTAAGCCAAGCTAAAATTTCGTCTACGTCAATTGCACCATGCTTAATTTTACACAATTTTGTCTTCTTTTTATATTACAAGAGGAAAAAGGGAAGAAAATGGTAAGTATCCGAATTGTTTATGGCAAATATCCAAATTTGAAATCGTGTGCCTGATAAGTTTCTTTATGAAGAGACATCCTAACATAATTAAGAGGAGGAAAATAAAAGAAACAATAATTATCATTCACAATATCTTGATATATGTATTTATGGAAGAATTTCCACTAGCAGCCAAATTTAAATAAAAAGATATGTTTCTATGATAAGAAAATATATTTCCCCTAATAACTAATTAAATTAATTTTCTGAACTTTTTACTTGAAATAAGCTGGACATAACGAACACCTATCCATTCCATCCAGCTAATTTTGACCGATTTAGAATTATTTTTTCAATTGAAACTACTAATCAAAACTTTATTTGGCAATTGAAATTATTAAATTATTCATTACTAATTTATTGATGTTTTATACTCCGTACATAATATGACTCGTTTTTAATAATTTTTGCATCAAATTACAATGAACCTAAGTAAGGATATTAGCTCATGATTCAATATTTTATTTTACTCATAATTCAATTTTTTTATTTTACTCATGATTCAATTTTTTAATTTACTCATGATTCAATTTTTTAATTTACTCATGATTCAGTAGTTCAAAAAATTGGGTAATGAAATGACTATTGATTGAGGACTAAAGAAAGGGTTGACAACAAAAAAAAAAAAAAAGGTATAACGAAATCCCTTAAATGCCCGTTGGTTGCCTTTCAAGTGCACTCACACAAGATAAGCGACGAAACAATCAACTCCGTGGAAGATATATTATAATATTATATTATGTATCATCTTTGGGTTCAATTCACTTATGATCTCCGATCGAAACCCGAAACCCTAGGAGAAAGATTTTAGAAATTTGGGGGTTTCCCGATTCAATTCTATCAATTGAACATCAATATGAAGGGGCTTTTCAAATCCAAGCCCAGAACTCCTGCCGAAACTGTTCGGCTTACCCGCGATCTCCTCGTTCAATTTGACACGGGCGCTATTCGCGAAGCCAAGCGCGACGAGAAGGTTTTTTCTTATTTAATTATCGTTTTTTCATTGATCTGTGAATTGTCAAGTTGATCTGCTTCTTATGACATTTTATGTGCATTTTATTTGGCTTTGTTTACCGCTTTAATTTCATTTTAATCTAATTTGTTTTGTATGAAATTCTGTGTTTGTTTGACTGGATTTTTATTTTTTCCTTTTATTTTGATGTGTTGTGATAATTTTGTACCATAATGTTCTGAAAGTTTGGACCTTTTAGCTGTTGGGCTTAAATATAGGTTATCTAGGTTAGCTGTTAAGGTTATCTAGAAAATCCAACAATCTTGTATCTATTGTTCCGTTTTATTCTAAAAATCATCAATTGCAAAACTAAATTGTTATCATTCGATTTATTACTGAATAAGTTGCCTCAAAGACGGCATCACGCCTTGTGGACTTTTCGTCGTTGTGTGATTCGTTTCCACATCAGTTGTACTGCTTTTAGGTTATTAGATCCGTTCAACTAGATTTCTTTATGTTTGGCTGATTGTTTACTCTTTGTGGAGAGGGTTATCGTTGATCCTGGTATTTTGGCAACGTGAAGAGTTAGTGCCTTGTATCGTAGATTGTGGGCTTGAGGCGTAGTGAGTCACTATATATTGATTGAAAACTAGCCCAATTTATTTTCCAACAGCTGTGTGCATGGATCTCATGGGACAGTTCTATCCTTTCCTTTCCTGCACGTGTTATGTAAAGTCGAAATCTTTTTTCTTTGGGTTTGGTATTTATGGCTGTTATTGTGAAAATTTACAAAGATTCGAAAGTTTTAAACTTTGGGATTACTATTGACTAAATTAAAATGGCATTTTAATATGTGTACACTTTGTATGTATTGTGAAGTAGTAGACGTTCATTTTGTCTATCTTTTTGGAAATGGCTGATGTTAGTCTTTATATGTTAACCTCCCTTAGTCTGTACATATATGTTACCTATATTTGGGTACTTGAAAGTTGCAGTTGTCAAATACAGCAATTTTTATGATCAAACTGAAGTCTTAAGTGCCTATATCCTTGTTGGGGTATCAGGGATCTGACTCTGAATTTGAGGTGAAATGATGTGTCAGATTAGTCTGAGTTTCCACTGCAGGAGCCTCTTTAGTGTTTTTGGTACTATGGGTACTTTCAACATAGCAAGTTCTACTTTTCAAATTCAGTGACTTTTATGAAAAATTTTCATTTTATTGTTCCGTAATAAAGTGTCAAGTGTTCATGTCTTTGTTGGAGTGTTGAGGATCTGACACTGAATTTGAGGTGAAATGACAAGTCTGACTCTTCTAAGTGTCCATTACCGGAACCTCTTTATTGTTTTTTGGGTAATGTTCATGACCTTATGTATTATGCAGAGCTATTGAAATTGGTAACTTGAATCTCAGACTTGGCAGATATTAGGGGATGGAATGAATAATTCATTTAGAATTTAAGAAATCTTGGCGCGTTGTTCTTGTCGACCTCTGGGGGTTTTATTTGGCTTCCAAAATTGAACATTTAAGTTTTTGTGGCAGCACTTTGGTACTGCAGTCTTTGGTCTTTTACATGTTCTTTGAACTTTTTGCATTGCTCAAAGATGACTTCTGATTTAGTTTTAAGAAGAATTGGAGATGTAAAGCTGTAACGTCTATTTACAATCTATTAAACTTCCTTCCTTGCCTCTTCTTAATTGCTCTGACCTTACTTTCTAAATATAAGCGTGATTTTATTTGTTTCAAGATTATAGATGTTCATACACTTGAGTGATTTTGAGTTGATGTGTCTAATGTTATTGTGATCTGGTCTTTTTTAACATCTATGATTGTGGTAATGTCTAAATTTAAACATCATGTTCCGTGAACTTCATACATGTATAAAAGCCTGCATAAGAATTGCTTAGTTATATTTGAAGCCTGTGCTTTGAACTAATATTTTATATTTGTTTGATAAAGTGTTAAAGACCTGTGCATGTTAGGGAAAGGAGATTGTTTTCTGTTGGAATCATGCTATTTTTTATGTGGTTATCACATTAACTAAATTATTTTCTTTACATGTTATGTTGAGTTATTTGTTATCTGCGGATTTAACACATATTTTTGAGGTATCAAGTAACCCCCTACTGTTTACATAATTCCTCCTCCAGATGACAGAGCTAAGCAAACTCATTCGAGAATTGAAATGTATTTTGTATGGAAATAGTGAAGCAGAACCTGTTCCAGAGGCTTGCATGCAGTTGACCCAAGAGTTCGTCAAAGAGAATACGCTACGTTTGATGATCACTTGCGTTCCCAAAATGAACCTCGAGGTACGTCTCGTGTGTTTATGAAGGTTGGAAAATTTGGATATCAGTGTAATCTTAAACTTTCTTTATAGTATCTCAATTGGGTTTCAACAATACCTAGGTTTTGCATGATGAGATAGCTTTCCAGACACTTGTAGCTTTGACTTTAAAGATTGATCCCCTTGGTTTTCTGATTGTGTGAGGGTAATCTTTTGCAGGCTCGTAAAGATGTCACTCAAATTGTTGCTAATTTGCAAAGGCAACAAGTTCATTCACGTTTAGTTGCATCTGATTACCTGGAACAAAACATAGATTTGATGGATATTCTTATGACTGGGTATGTTAATGAGATTTGAGGATTAGAGTTGATTCTTGTGAGAGTTTCCTCTAGAGTGTGATGGTTTTGGCTGGTTTAGATTTATTCACTGTTCATTTGCATGATTATTTTATAACTACCTGGGGAGATTACGCTATGGACAAAATCATTTCCCTTTTGTGGAGTTTTCCTAGAATTTGGTAACGTGCAAGGCAGAGAATCCTTAATGAGTTGTCGTTATATTCCTTGCTGCATAAATATCAGGAATTTCCTTTGTCTCATAAGCCAAGCTTCTGGGTTCTGATTCTTGGCTGAATATCTTTTGTGCAGATATGAGAATGCAGACATGGCCCTTCATTATGGTTCCATGTTGAGGGAGTGCATACGTCATCAAGTTGTGGCGAAGTGAGTTCTTTGAGTTATATTTGTTCAGCTTAATTGAAGCAAAAGTCTTTCCCCTTGTACTAGGAGATTGAATGGCCAAGTGTTGACTTTGCTGTATTTTGGATATACTTTTTCTGATCTAGTACAGAATCTTCAGTTTTTAATGCTTCCTCCAACCTCCAACAATTTTCCTCTGTTTCTTGATCTCTTTCATGCTTTTATTTCTAATAATTTATAGCAGTTTTATCTTCTTTGCCAAAATTGCTATTCTTGACTGATCTTTCCCCCTGAAATCTGTGTCTGTTGGTCTTAACTGTTCTTAATACATCTTTCAGTGGACACTTTTCTTGGATTATCACCCTGCTTCTGTTGTCTTGGTTTAGTTCGATCATTATCTTGCTGACATTCATGCATTATCAATTATTCTTTACAGATATGTATTAGAATCAGAACATTTGAAGAAGTTCTTTGACTTCATTCAGCTTCCAAATTTTGACATTGCTGCTGATGCTGCTGCTACTTTCAAGGTTGGGCTTTTTCTTCATTAGAATCTGTCTCTCTTGCTATCTGATCACCAGAAAGAAAATAATTTTTCTTTGCAATGATTTTTTTTATGAATTTGGAGGTCTTGTGTTCTGTCTGAATAATGAAGGTACACACTGCATGTGTAAGGTGCACCTGAAACCTCTCCAACACTTGGGGTTTTGTCTATTCTCATCTATGCCTAAGCTAGATTACAAATCACTTTCTATATGCTACACATGCAACAATATTGACAAAGCTGTGGTCATTATGCAGGAACTCTTGACCAGGCATAAATCTACTGTAGCCGAATTTCTTTCTAAGAACTATGATTGGGTAATTACTTTTGGTCTATATACTCCATTTTATTATTATTATTATTATTATTATTATTATTATTATATCAGTAGGAATAATGTGTCAAAAATTGTGCAAAGTAGTCTAGTAGCCTGCTACGTGGCATGTGCCTTCATGTCAGTCTGAACAATAAAACAATTAATATGAGGAGTTGTTACTAGTTAGAAAATCTTGCGAACCTAGAAATTAGTGCTGGAGATTCTTAGATTGATGATTTCAATCTTTCATGGGAAATCATCGTTAGAGTCTAGTTGTTTTAACCTCTCTGTTCATTTATTTGTTCAATTTTTATTGGAGTTTCAATCTTGCGGTTCTAATTTTAATAATTCATTATATGTTTCAGTTTTTTGCAGATTATAACTCAAAACTGTTGGAATCTAGCAATTACATTACTAGAAGGCAAGCAATCAAGGTATTAGTGTATTACATATGTTATTAGTAACACTTATGGCCCGTTTGGTAAACTGGAATGGAATGGAATAGAATGGGGATTAAAACCCATTCTCGTCTAAAAGTTGTTTGGTATAGAAAAAAAGGATAGGTTTCAACTTCAAACACTCTCAAAATCCACGTTTTGATTCCTTAGGTTTTAGTCATAGTTCACCCAATGTTCATTCAAATCCCGCCGCCCCGCTCTAACTTTTGGATGTCATATTATTATAAGACTTAGAGTTATTATTATTATTACGATTATATTATTATTATTAATATAATCTTTATTGTTATTATTATTAATGGTATTATCATTTTTCTATTTATTAAATTGATTACTATTATCATTATTATTAATATATTTATAAATTTTTATTATTCTTATTGTATAATATTCATTACTATAGTTATTATAATTAGAATTGTCAAAATCTGGCCCGACCTAATAAACTACCCGAAATTGACCTGGACTCGACCTGATTATGACACAAAAAGTGAGACCCGTAAACTGACTCAACCTGACCTGAAAACAACCCAAAACCGACTTGACCCAATATTCAAAGAGCCAAATTTGATCTGTGTTCGACCCGTGACAAACACGACCCGTTACAGACTCAACATGAAGACAACCCAAAACCGATTGAACCCGAAAAATAGCCGATATAACGTGATTTATAATAACCCATGGCCCGATTTTAATCAAAATTGAGGTGGTCCACTACCATAATTGACTTAACTCGAAACCGCTAAAACCTATCTAGGAACTGACCCGGATTGATTTGAACCGCCATTGACCCGAACCAAATACGACTTGACCCGAATCCCAGCAAGCAAATAACTGATTTAACCTACCCAACCCAACCTAACCCGACCAATAGGCCTTGACCGAATTTAATCCAAACCGATAACCACCGACCTGCGATGGGTCAAACCAGAACTAACTCGTGGATCCGAATTGACACCCCTAATTTTAATATCGTGAAAATAAAACTATTTTTATTGTTAATATTAAGATTACAGTTATTCATATTTGAACCAAACAAGTAAGGAATTGAATCTCATTTCTTTCTTAAATCAAACAATTGAAAAGGGTTTAAAACTCATTCCTGTACTTAACCAAACAACTCTCTAAAACTGATTTCATTTCTCCCATGTATCATTCTTGAATCCATTTCATTTCATTCTAACAGGGCCTCAATTGTTCTTTGGTCTGACATTTAAACCTACAAGAAGCACAACTTTCTTTGAAGTAGTAAATTGGGAGTTGTTAGGTTTACTAAAGCATTTTCTTTAGTAATTCCACTTCCCTTTAAATAAAGAAGTTGGTTACCTTGACCTTCCTAGATATGTGGAGCATCCTGCATTCTGCCAAATAGTTTTTTTTTTTTAATTGTTCCGAGGAAGTATAACTCCCTAGGTATTGCAAATTCCTTGTATTGTTACTTCGTACGTCAAATCAAATGATTACTAGTATATTTTATAGTGAATTTGTGTGATCTCGTTTTACCTCTGGCATAAACTCGCATTCTGTAAATTTTAATTTTAATTTTGTGTGAAATGTATTGTATGAGTTGGTATCTAGTTTGGTTAAACTTTCTTTTTCAAGGACTCGGAAGTTTCGAGGACTGTTGATTTATTCCCACCATGTATTTGCTTAATTCTTTTTGTGTCTTTCAGCTCCTGGGAGACATGCTACTTGATCGTAGCAATGCTGCAACGATGATGAAATATGTGAGCTCAAGGGATAATCTACGGATACTTATGAACCTTCTAAGGGTAAATAATCCCAGATAATTTAATCATCGTTCATAAAGTGAAGATTCTTTCTATCAGCAAGAAAACCCCCAACCTCCCCACCTGCCTGGCCCAACAAGAAAAGAAAATAGTAAGATGGAGAGTTGGGTGGGTGGAGGAATATCCATGTGCGTCTTCTTCTTTTGTGGAGACGTGGAGATGGTCTATGAAAGTTTCATGGTCCTACAGCATACTTTCTTGATAATGTATACTTTCTATTCTCCTTGTCTTCTAATGTGATAACTTCACAACCCGTGGTCGTTTCATGATGTAGGAGCCAAGCAAGACCATTCAGATAGAAGCGTTTCATGTCTTCAAGGTTTGTCTCTGCAATTACACATTCTCATTGTAAATGTTTTCTTTTACTATGTTTGATGTGTTTTGATTCTCCAAACAGCTATTTGCTGCAAATCAAAACAAGCCAGCTTACATCGCCAACATCCTTGTTGCAAATAAGAGCAAGCTTCTTCGATTACTGGGCGATCTGAAGACCGATAAAGGTAGACTGTGTTATTAAGTTGGTCTTTCTAGTAGTTAGTTATCAGTCTTGGATCTGCTCTTTTGCAAGGTCCAACCAAGACTGCATATTGTTTAAGATCACCAGTCTGATTTGTGTTTCATGCCATGATGCTGATTTTGTAGAGGATGAACAATTTGATGCAGACAAGGCCCAAGTCATGCAAGAAATTGCTTCTCTTGAACCCAAAGAGCTTGCAGCATAAGCTTTCTTTGTCGTATGTGCATTATCATTTTCCATTGTTTACTCAATTGTTCTTTCAACCTTTTTTTTTTCTTTTCAAATAATATAAGCCTGTGAATTCAGCAGTGCCTTGGCGCCCATTTGTTTGGCACAAGTATCTATCTTTACGGTCCATTTTTTTTTTACAATTTATCTCCAATCCACCAGGTACTACGTAGGAGATAGCTTCTAGTTCTCAGTATCTTGTAATTTTGAGTTTATTGAGAACACCCTTTATGTTTTTAAAAAAAAAAACAATGTTGATAGTAAATATGATTGATTTGATGAACTCAAAGTGCAATGCAGTTCTCTTTCAAACACCGTATGTTCTTAATATTTGTGTCGTAGTACTGCAGATTATTTAACTGTTTGTTTGACAAACAAGGCTTGCTATGTTGGGTATAAGAGTTCGGTTAAATGCCTATGAGTGGTGAAAGTGAAATATTGATAGTACCCTTAACCTATCGTCGAACAAACATTTGTTATTTAACTTGTTTTCTACTTTGGACTTGTTTTTCAAGGAAACTGCAAACATTTTTACTTTCACATTTATCAATTCGTTGTTTTGGGCACCTAATTTTTTTTTATTTCGATTAACTTAAATAAAAAAATTTCGATATCATGAATATATATGATGATACTAATCTATCAACATTATTACATGATAACATTTGTTTATATTTGCTTAGTAAAAGCATGTGGTTAGAGTAGTGAATGAATGGTGTAAAATTCAGATGTGTTGCAAGTATAATGGAATGGAGATTGGTGTATGGTTTAAGGAACAGAAGATGTTTTGGTATATCTCTGTGATAGATATAATGTATAGGAATGTAAGTTAGAGCCGTGGGAAGTAATGGATTCTAGATCACGGACACCAGCACACCACCAGCATAGCATATTGTAGAGAGGCATATTCCAAACACTTAGATACCTTGATGGATTATTCCATATTCTGAGTGGACCATATTGTTACTGTATTCGTGGCCTTGGCTCATCTGGAAACGCCCGAAATTTTGAAAAAGGGGTTACCTTTCCATTAAATAAAACTTCAGCGTGATTTCATGTGCTTCCATTTTCAATACATCTTATTCTGCTAGTGCCGATTCATGCCGGTACAGTTTACGGGGTGCGGTTGACTGGTCGTTGGCACTAGACATACAGGAGGCTACAAACTCTGCTAAAAGTTGGAACTGGTTCAGTATTCTGTTAGTCTGTAATTGCTATGGTACTTCAGCTCTTTACGCAAAGGCTTGAAAGGATTACTCAATCTCATTTTATTTGTTACCTATGACTTTTCACTGTTCCTAACACAATTTTAAAAGTTTTTTTTTCTAAATTCGTACGATAGAAAATTATGAAAATTTGATATTTTAAAAATTTACAATGAGATGTATTTCGCAATATCACATTTGAATATATTATTTGTTATAATATAATTAAAATTTATGGTCAAAATTTTTAAGTTTTGACAAAAATGAAAATGTATCAATTAAAATGAAATGGAAGATAAATTTATGAAAATTACAATGTTAAACTTACTTGAATTGCCTTATTTAGGAGTATTTGACAACATAAAAACACCCATGAATTATGGCACACAACAAGTAATTCATTCATTCATTTATTTCGAGAAATAAATTCATAAAATTCAAGGGCAATTTAGATTATGGATTCTTTAATAAAAAGTATGTTGTGATTTGAATGCACCAATATAGCTTGAGAAGTGCATCAATTTATCTAACCTGGGGATTGGTTCATCATTTCTTTACAGCCAAATCTATCAGACAATTTTGGTTGATTTATGATACTTTTAGCTTTTAAGTTTGAGTTGTCAATTACTTACTTAAAATGAAGAAGTTTTCTTTCTTAAATCTTGATATTTCATCTCAAAAATCAAATGTATTTAGATAAGTTTGAGACGAACTACTCTTATAAAACTAGTCACTTAATTCATCGAAAAACGAGTTACTCTATTGTCATTATTGCAATAGTGGAGATTAAGTCCGACGGGTCTATAGTCTATACCAATATACCACAGTAAATTCTCTGGAAAAGTTAAATCACGTCTAATTAAAGGGTATTATTGTATAAATTCCAGATCACTTTCACTCCCATCTTTCGCTCTTCTCCTCACTTCCCTGTAAACTCGGAAGAGTCGGAACAATGTCTTCCAATGGTATTTTCTTTTCTTTTTTTTCCCTTCAAAATCTATTGAGTTTTCTTGATTTTTATTGAAAGCTTTTAACTTTTTATTTTGCTGGTGTCTAATCTTGGTTGATAGTGCAACTCTCAGAGTTCCTTGCAACTGCTGTTGATGCTGCCAAGAAAGCCGGCGAAGTCTCTATCTTTCTCTCTCTTTATCATAACTCTTTACCATTTTATCACTTCAAAAATTAATGGGAATTCCCCTTTCCTGTGTTTGATTGACAGATAATTCAGAAGGGGTTTTACCAGACCAAAAATGTGGAGCACAAAGGCCAGGTTGATCTTAATCTGTTTTGAAATCATGGGGTGGTTGTAATTTTTTTGAATTGTTATCATTTCTTGAATCGAATTTTTGTAGATTCAGCAAAATTGTATGAACGTATTGCTAAATTGTGATGTTTAGTGATATGGGATTGACATATTGCGTAAGATTTTTGATGGATTGGTGTGAATTGATCTCTGAGGCAATGGATATTTTCGGGTTTTTGTCTATTTTTCACAACGTTGACTTATTGATGATGGAAGTAGTGTTCGAAGGCCTTTGTAGTCGTAGGAATAGTGTTTAAGATGATGTAGCTTTTTTATTTCACAGTGATTGTGTAAATATTTGATTGATTTCTGGTGATTAAAGCCATTGGATACACGATTTTACCGTAATTAAGGTTGCCCTTTTGGCTTAAGCCTTGGCAAATGCATGTCATTGCCATGATTTAAACTATTGTTGAGTTCATCGATTTTATGCTTTATTTGTAGAATTGAAAGTTGAACGAGGAGAAATTGAGGCCTTTTAATGGCAACTGCTACAGATAGTATAGAAATGATTAGTCAAGAGGATTGCTTTATGATCTGATGGTGTTTGGAGGCAGTATGAGAGGGGTTAAGGTTCCTTAAGTCTCACTACTGCATCTATTGGTTCCCATGAAAATTAGGTTTTATTAAGACATGTACATTTATGCTTGTGTATAATGTCTTGCGCTTTGGTTATTGTGTCAAGGCTGTCACTCATCTTGCAGGGTATAATATGGATGATGAAGAAAATATTAATCATCAAAACTATGGAAGTCATTGGGATGACTGATTTAATAAATTATTCATGGGCCAATTTAGGAATTATCTGAAACATCATGGAAATATTTGTCCAAACAGGTGGATTTGGTGACAGAAACTGACAAGGCATGTGAAGAGCTCGTCTTTAATCATCTTAAGCAGTATTACCCTGATCATAAGGTTTTTCCCCATTTATTCTCCTTTTCCTTCCTTTCTTGAACGAGTTATGATGCTAACAGGCCAGTGTTTCAGTTCATTGGTGAAGAAACTACAGCTGCCTATGGCGCTACAGAGCTGACAGATGATCCAACATGGATTGTTGATCCACTTGATGGCACAACTAACTTTGTGCATGGGTAAAGTGGTTACAACCTTTATCCTTTCGTGTTGAAGTTATTTTCTTCGGATTTTAAGTTTTACCCCTTACAAAAATACGACTCTCAGGTTCCCGTTTGTTTGTGTCTCTATTGGTCTCACTATCGGAAAAGTTCCAACTGTTGGTGTCGTGTATAATCCAATCATGAATGAGGTGAGAACTGCCAAATTTTCTGGTGGTAATAAACAAGTTTGAGTTGATGGGCTTTCTAAAAGAATCACAAGTTACCGTTGTCTGCTTGACCTCTCTACACTCAGGAAGTTTTATTCCTTGCAATATAGTTCAAGTGAAGCTCAGAACTTGTGAATAGTTGTGATTAATGATGCAAATTGACATTTGGCCTTTAATTTTTAGCTTTTCACTGGCGTTCGAGGGCAAGGAGCCTTTCTGAATGGAAAACCCATACAAGGTATGCATGTGTAACTGATTCAATTGCTACTTCTTGATTTCCTGCATACCTTCTTATCCAGAGCCTAATATGTTGCCTTGGTGCAGTTTCTTCAAAAGATGAACTTGTCACTTGCCTCCTTGCTACAGAGGTAATTAGAAAGCCTAGCTTTTACCATAAATTTTTTACCTGTATCACTGTTAGATTTCTGGCTTACCCATGTTTCTTCTGAATGCCTCTTTAATTTTTGCCAATTTCCAATCTTAGAGAACACTTGTGCGAGCTACCAGCATTGTGTATTACTGTATTCTGAGCTTGATTCTTGCTATCCATTATCCCTGATTCACTTGTGTGAGCTACCAGCATTGTGTATGCTGAGCTTTATTCTTGCAATACATTATTCCCTGATTTTTAGCATAGGTTATCTTCTAAAACTCAACTCATGGCTGTTGGCGCAGACTGGTACAAAACGTGATAAAGTCACAGTTGATGACACAACAAACCGCATTAATTCATTGCTTTTCAAGGTATAGAGTTGAGTTCAATCGTCATAGATTGAGATACAAGAATTAGTGTAGGCTTAATTAATGTCTCCTGTAATCAGGTGAGATCTGTACGAATGTCAGGGTCCTGTGCGATGAACTTATGCGGTATAGCTTGCGGAAGACTTGATATTATGTATGAGATTGGATATGGGGGTGCATGGTATAATTTCTTTGTCGTACTCTTTCCTCTTATCTATCAGTTAATTAGGATTAACAAGTTTGAATATTTGTGAAAAGAAGATGCAGATGTTTTATATTTTTTTCGTTGTGTCAGGGATGTGGCAGCTGGTATTGTTATTGTTGAAGAGGCTGGAGGGTGTGTTTTTGATCCGTAAGTTTCAATCTTGTCTCGTTCTATTTATAGGTTCCTTGTTATTTCCTTTGTTTTTATTGATTTCCTTTCGCCTATGAACTTCAATTAAATACATTGAAAATGGTACATCTTTAAATACTAGATTAGCTCTAATGTGCATGCAATGCGTGCATAATATACAAAGGGTGTAATCTATGAAAATTACTTTTGGTAAATAAGGTTAGTGAGTAAGAAGTATAAAGACCTTAGTTGCTAACTAATAGGAGTAAATGTTTTGCTATGTTTTAAAAAAATTAATATAAGGGAGGATAGAATAGGGAAATCAATTATTGATGCCACCTCAGGGCTTACATAATAGAGATAGTGTTGTTGCGGAACATTTTAGGAGTGTTGATCAGATTTGTGCTTGAGTTGAAATTTTCAGCTGAAATCTGTTTGGTCCTTGTAGTAAGTACGAAGTACTCTCTAGTCTCTTGATCCCTAAATAATGGACCACACTTGATTACAGTTCCCTTGCCAACAAAACAAAAAACTTGATTACAGTTCAGATGGTGATAACTAGTAATTAAATAACTGTTTGTTAAAGTTCAAAGTTGCAGCCTATCACTTCATTTTGTGATAGCTAGTAATTGAATAACTGTTGTTGCTGTTTTATCTTCAGGTCTGGAAAAGATTTCGATATCACAGTCACGCGAATAGCCGCCTCGAATCCCCTTGTTAAGGATTCTTTTACCAAGGTTTTTTGACAAGCCGAATAGAAGAATAAGCTAGCAAATCATGAACAACTCATTCATTCTAGTGATTCTACAAGCTGCTGTTGCACTCTTTTTTCTGTCATGTGTCAACACCAGCATTTGAAAATTTGTTATGGTATTTTCTGCGCTCAAGATGATAATTGCTGCAGTTTATTTTGTCTCTCAATTATCCTATTGCATTGAAAATGATAATAAATCCAAAGACAAGAGTATGGCATAATTTGCAGACTCGTTATGTTTCATTGTTGGACTCTAACCATACATTTTCAACCTCGAGAGTGTTGAACTTAGACTGCTGGAGTACGCAGAAGGCCAACTTCATAGAAAATGTGAATGACTGAATGTAGTGGGGAACGAAAGTAGCTAATAAAGACTACTATCAAAGCAATTCATTCCAATTGACAGTAACTATAACAGCGGCCTCATATAGCATAACTAATCTTTTAACAAGGGAAGCATAATCTATCTCCATTTCTACAACATGCACTAACTACTAACAATTAGTAATAAGGAGTCCTGTTGACTTGGTAATAAACATGTACCCACTATCACTACATAATCTTAACTAATTAAACCCATGCTAATTGACTTGGCTACAACTAACCATTATTATCGTTACTGCTAAATTGATCTAAAATTTAGGAAGCACTAACTCCATCAAAGAGTGGAATTGACTATTCTGCTGAAATAAAAGACAAGAAAATAAAAAAGACTAAAAAGCTAGATATTAGTCTGTTGTTGTCCATGGCTCTTCATGTCAAATACCTGATTTTCAGCCCATTTCTGCTACGCTGGACTTGTTTTTGTTTTTGACAATAACGTTCAGTATCAGCTCAATGGTCATCCATGGGCCAAGGATAGCAAAGAAGGCAGTCAACGCATTCCATTGAGGATGGATCATTAAAAGACCAATGCTTATGTTGATGAGACCGAGGATCACCGTTATATTCCCAACAAAATGGTGGTATTTGTTCCAGTAGAATCTGTACTTGTGCTCTTTATGTGGCCTTAGCACAAGTGCAGATACCTGAATTTATCCCGACACAAAACGAGAAAATGAGCCCTCCTTGGTCCCCTAATATATTGAAAATTCTGTGGAAAGATGGTAGTTTGGTGGATGAGTACCTGGAGGGTGGCCAAACAAAAAATGACAATGCCGTTCCATCTGTGGATCATGTGGTGTTCGCGTTTGCCACTAGTAAGTTTGAGGCCGATGGCCCAGCCAGCCACACCGAGAATGTATCCGGTGCATTGGCACCCAAGATGCAGGTAAAACCAAGTTGGGTCACCTGGTCGTAAAAGTTCCTTGAGACTTCTTGCTATCATCATTCCCGAAGGCATCAATATTCCCCAGCTAATAGCATTTAGATAGATATGCGCCTGAAACCGACGTTATATTTCTTTTACAAAAGAGTGTAACTGAGTAAATCAAACCGTAAAACAAAGTAAACTAAATTGATGCACATAATCGCATAAAGTAAACAATTATTAGCTTTGATTCTCAGATTACTTGGCAATTTTTATTTTACACATTTATTTCATTTTGGCGAGAACCAAACAAATGAGTGCATGAAACCATCTACTCAATCGTGGTGTTTTTAAGTTGCAGACGCCCTTTCATTAAGTTAGTTTCACATTTTCATGATACATAAGATCAAGTTTTCCCTATAAGGGACTTTTCGCGTTAGATGCAAATCTCTTCAAATACACCAAACAAATTTTATGATCCTCGATCGTAATTTACATGCAGGAAGATTAATTATAAAAAATATTAGGTTTTTCTGATTGATTAAAAACCAGAAGAAAGACTCACATTTTTCAACGAAGAACTAATAGCAGCGGTAGGAGCGATGGCACCAGAAAGAAGGTTAAGGGAAGCCATGGAACGAATGTTAGGCCCCGAGAGTGGATGCGCCTGTACAGTCCCTTCCGCGGAAAGGGGCCCTTCTTGCCAAAGCTGGTTAAGCACTGTCTCGTTTTTAGGGACCTTAATCGTAGCAAATATGATAACCTCATTGCTAACAATTTGTGCCATTAGACCTGTCACGTTAAAACTCAAATCACCCTTTGAAAGGATCGTTGAGTAGGACGCAATAGGGGACGTGTATGCGGTAATCGACCCATCTTTGGGACTACGGTAAGCCACCAAAGCTTGTGCACCAACCATGCCTTTTGCCGTAGGGTTAATGGCCCATGCAACCCACTTTGCGGAGCCACTGGACCCCATGCCCGGGTGGCGGTACGCAACTTCGAGGGTTTCGAGTGAAGGGTTGTAGTTGTAATGTAGGGCCGAGTCTAAAACTGGGAGATCAACACAACTTTTGAAGCCATTTGGTTTGTTTAAGGTTGATGCAAATTTGTAGTTAGTGCATGGAGTTGATTGGGCGTCGGCGTATAGAGTTGCAGTTACCAATACAAGAATGAAAGCAAAGATCTTTGCCATAAGATAATGATTATGAAGTTCAATTGATGTTTGGGAGAGATCGATCAGATAATATAAGGTCAAAAGTATGGCGAAATGAGAGGATGTTATAGATTTTGCTGTCCTACGTATATCAAGGAGAGAAGACAGGGAGAGAAGGAATTTAGGACTATTTGGTTGATCCATGCATGTGATAAAACTAATTATAGTGTGTTATTCTTTTTCATGCATCATGCTATTAAGAGCATATTTAAGATCAAATTTGCTCCAAACAATAACACATGAAACATTAAAAACTAAATATCCCATCAAGTTTAAGAGTTGACTATTGCTAGCCACGCACCAAGACCGTAAAACTTGATATTCACCTTACATTCATATATAAAACAAGGTGTATTTGCCAATACATCTTGTTTTATAAATGAAGTTGTTATGTTTCATTGTTGGACTCTAACCATACATTTTCAACCTCAAGAGCTAGCGTTGAACTTGGATTGCTGGAGTACGCAGAAGGCCAACTTCATAGAAAATGTGAAGGACTGCTATCAGCTGAATGATCATACATGGGCCAAGGTCTGCAAAGAAGGCAGTCAACGCATTCCAAAGAGGATGGATCATTACGAGACCAATGATTATGTTGATGAGCCTTTCTTCCTTGTTTACACAATTCATTGTCGTTTGTAAAGTTTACCCACCTCCCATTTTGAAGATGTGGGCATCATTCTGTCATGTAACATCCAAGAATAATATAGAGTTTACCTCTGTAATCAAAAACTTGTACAACGTATTTGTTGACATTATTTAGAGGTCCGCATCAATATTGCACCCAAATTCAATTCCTTCAAAATAAAAACATCACGTTGTAAGTGGAAATCTTCTTTCAAGCAAGCCAAATTTTACGGGGTTAAGTAAAAAAGTAGTTGTGTTCACCAAAAAGCTAGCTTTGGATGCCACCACCAATAATTAATCCATGCACCATGGTAAGAAGCTTCACTTCAAGTACTTATGTTTGACAATGTCACTGAGTCTGCAAGATAATCATCAAACTAATTAAGTAATATTTGTGCACTATTATATATGGTTTAAGGAGGACATTATGCGTCGGTAATATTAATTTGTGCACTAATTATGGCAAACTTGCTTTATTTTTTCACTTTGGAGGAGTCAAATTTGATTGCATGATTAACTTAGCTTCTACTCCGTATATTCTATTAATATTGCATCCTAGAAAACTAATAAAGTGAGTGCTCATCCATGAGAATATCTTAGTTATCATCATCATTTCTGTAAACAATTATGAATCACAAAACGTTAGAGGATATATATGATTGCTTACTAGTTTGGACTTTGGACTCTGGCATTTGTTTAATGGCCTGGTGTGTCACTCTCAACTTGCTCTTCTCTCTTCTCCACAGCTTTAGTAGTTACGTGTCTGAGGTCTTTCCTTCACACTGCATATACACAGTAAATGTTTGCACCAAAAGCATAAGCTAGAGTTTAATATTTATTATAGGTTAGGTTTTTACGAGGAATAATATGGTAAGGCCTAAACTCTGTAGAGCAGTTAAATCTTTCTTGCGGGCACTTCCGTATATAACATTGACGTGAGATAAATTTAAAGTAAAAAGTAGGTTGTTTTCATGCATTCATGTCAATTAGTTAATATAGTTTATGTATTTAAGAAATTATTATTTGTCCGAAAGTCGATCAGCTCATTCGATACAGCCTCGATCAAATCCTGACTTGTATTATTGTATACAAGAATATAACATAAGGTCATACAACTTCTCTCTGATACGATGTTGCCATTGATGCATCAAAACCGGACAGGGTAATGAAGATTGAAGATATCATATCTGCCGGTTACGTTATGAGATATCTAACAAGATTATTGAATCACCTATGTGCACTAAGAAACAAAGTGGGGTCTAAAGGTTCAGCCATATATTGAGGTCCGGGTTGTTCACTTTGTAATTAGGGGTTGGTGATTTAGTATTAATTTTACAAATTGTGCAGTGCCTTTAGGAACCACAGACAGGACTGAGGAGTGCACACACGTTTCAAGAACAAGTATACATACATCCCTCTAAATTAACGCGACTGTATATGGTGGTATGGATCAAACAGAGGCGATATCATCTTTCACCAAAAATAAATGCTGGTGCCAAGTAGAAATACTAGGAATGGTCCCGGCAAAACCAAATAAAACGTACATACAGATCTACGGATTTGACTTCTACAGGCACCAAAGAAACATATAGGAGTATATACTAAACAAATACGAGTGCTTATATTAGACATTCGTTAACACTGATTACTAAATAAAATCGATCTATAGCTCAGATACTTGTAGTATTCATGTCTAACTATTTTGGAATTGTTTTCATAACGTCCTGCATTCCTACCTTACTCAACTTATAGTTGAATAAGTCTATTTGTCATATAAATATCTTAATACTTCAGTTAACTAATCTTGTTCCCTGTGCATGCAGCTGTTGCAAGCACGTGTAACTCTTTCGTGCCAAGTACGTGAATATAGGGCGTTGCACCGTCTTTATATCACTGATTTCGAGGATAAGGAAGAGATGAATGTCTCCGTATTTCAAAACCATCAAGAACCGTTGAAAAAGATGATCACACAGTGGTCAGGTGAAACCGTGTCTGTAAACACGTGTTCTAATGTCCAGATTCTGTACGGTCGTCTTAACTGATATAAGTCGTAAAGTGAAAAAGTTTCCAGGGTTTCCAACTACCAATTGTCCTGTTGGCCCTTCCTCTATTAAAGTTTTTGGCCTGAAGGATTCATATAGGAAGACTGAAGGAGGAATGAGAATATGGGATATGATTACTGGTCATCTGAACTCCCTATGACAGGATTCTTGCATCCCTTTCTTGTAGAGAAACCGATTGTTTTACTAGATTATGTAGAAAAGTATCGTATATGCATACGGATTTCATGTCTTAGGAAAATAGCTGACCACACCTTGTATATGTTTAGGAATATAAATTCCAGGCCTTCTTATAATTGCTACTTATATATATAAACCTCTATTCTAAAATAGTTTTAATAATGTATTGACTTTTATCACCATTTATATAATTACTTCGGCTTCATCTTTGTACTAACATATAAAAATAATTATTATTATGTAAATAGTTGTTAAATCAGTCTTAATACACATTGTAATCAAGTTGAAGCCCAACTTCAAATCATCATCTCGGGTCTTCCAACTCTCAGTTGCCCATGAGCTAGAATCCACCCTAGCGATCAAAAGCCCAGCACAGTTCCAGTATTGGTTCCACCAGCTTCTCTCATGTAAATATCCATTTATGGGCAAGAGACAAAGGATTGCCACCTCTCTAATAATATAAATACACTATCAGATTCATTTACTCCGAAAGCAGAACTTCTCTCTAAGAAAGATGTTTTTACTACCCCCCTTCATCACTCCGACCACAAGAGATCTCCTAATTACTGACTTATGCCGATGAGATCTAACACACGCCTGATTAAGGGAACCCCCGACAATGTCCTCTCATTCATTACTTGCCCAAGTAAGATTTCTTAATCCCCGGACAAAAATACATGTACATTCCGATTATATAAGTATTTCTCATACATATTTTGATCCGATTATAACCACATATGTGTTGGTAAAGGAACAAGTAAATACGTAAAAAAGGAAATCACAAATTTAATAAAACATTGTTTGGAGGAAAAAGGATTGAAAACGTTTGATGATTGAAAGTATGAATTTCCAAGGAAAGTTTGGACAATTGTATTAATATAGAGGCCAAGTATTCTTAATAGTTTCTCTCGATGATTATAGCATTATATTGGGAGTGGAGGTGGGAGCATATAGCATAAATCTCGATCATTTAGAGTTAAGTGCACCCAAGATTACGTAATTTTGCTCATTGGAGTTTCATTTAAACTAAACAATTTCATTTAATGTATAGTTGGTGTATCCGTGTGTGTATGTAAATGAAGTTGTGACGTCATACTTTTGAAGATTAAAAAAATAATTTACACATTATTTACAATTAATTAGTTTATTCAGCCAATTTAGATGTACAATAAACTAAGTGCTGCCAAGTTTGTGTTTAACGTTTCACGCCTTCCAACTTCTTATTAAAGGCCTTAATATTATCAACATCCGTCTTTTTTATTTTGATTGATTAGCATTCTACTATTTTTTTTTTTACTTAATTTGTTGTAGTTCTCATCACCTGTAAGAGTTTTTCAATGATTAATTAGGAAAGTTTGAGGGTTTTTTTTTTCGAATATTTGATGGAGAGGCTCTTTATATTATAAGCTTAATTTGCTGTAATTTGAAAACGTACTTTGATTCTTTTTTTAAGTTTCATATATCGTTGTTTTTAAATTTGTAATGTACCATAACTTTCTCCTTTTTAATATCTTGCTTATCGATTTTTTTAAAAACCTTGTTTAGGTAGTAATTGACATATTTTATGATGAATAATCTATAAATTAATCATTTATATAAGTAGTAAAGGAATTAAAAATACTATTTACCTATTAATAATTTAATAAAAGATAATTATTAAATATGGCGATAGAAAGTATGATATATTGCGGGTAGAGGTAGAAATAGGCAGGATCGAAACCGCAAATTAGATGGTGCATCTAGGTACACCCGCTCCAAAAAAAGGTATATTATGTATATGGAAAATGTACATAATACACATATCAGTTATGTGGAATGTAATTCCTTTACATGTGTACTATGTACATTTTCCATATACTTAATGTACATTTTTTCCCGAAAAAACTGTCCACTCACATAGGCCACTCTTGGCACAGTCCGGTGGGCTGCTGCCTGCTGGCATATTATTACTCGGTAAAAATCAAAGGCAAGCTGTGAATGCATAACACTGACCCATGTTAATCAGAATGTCACACTGTCACTCTATCTGCAGTCTCTATCCCGAGTCCCTAATGTAATAGAATGAGTACATCATTCCTAGGCTCCTAAGCCACTGATAATACCCAACCCCAATCCCCATTCCCCATTCCCCATTCACTTCCTCTCCTTTCATCTTCTTCAATTCTATTCAAAACATTGATCAAACCAAATCAAACTCAACTCTCAATATAGGATATGGTGTCTGTTGAAGAACCCCATTCTAACTCTAATCGAATACATTCTATGTACGCCACTTTCCACTCCCCATCATCCCTCTCCTCCGCGTCGTCCACCCGAATATGGCGTGAGCGAGGCCGCTCCATGAGAACCGTCCGCTCCACACTCTTCTGCCCATCCCCAGCCTCCACCGAACCGCAGCCGCACCCTCCAACCACCAGCAACTTCGTCTCCGAGAATCTCACCGACTCCGTCATGGACATCCACCTCGGTGAGCTCGCCTCTCGCACCGCTAAGTCTATCAAATCCTCCTTCGCTGACCAAGACTTCGGCCTCCTCGACGACCTTTCCAGGTCTTTCAGCGATTACTCCGTTTGCAGCAGCGACATCTCCGGCGAGCTCCAGCGGCTGGCTGCGATTGGGCCGGGTTCCGGGTCGGGTTCCGGATCGGGAGAAGTGGATCTTGAGCCGGAGCCATGCGAGGGGTTTCTCATGAGAGAGACATTCTCAACGGAGATAATTGAGAGCATTTCGCCGGAGGATTTGCAGCCGACGGTGAAGCTCTGTGTCGATAGCTTAAGCTCGCCGTCGGCTGCGATTAAGAGATCTGCGGCGGCTAAGCTAAGGCTACTGGCTAAGAATAGAGCTGATAATCGGGTTTTGATTGCGGATTCGGGTGCCGTCCCGGGTCTTGTTCCGTTACTGAAATCCATGGACCCGTGGACTCAGGAACACGCTGTTACAGCGCTGTTAAACTTGTCGTTGCATCCGGATAACAAGAAGCCGATTATTGAGACATCTGGTTCGATCAAGTCACTGATTTATGTGTTAAAGACGGGGACGGAGACGTCAAAGCAGAACGCGGCCGCGGCTTTGATGAGTTTAGCGATGTTGGAAGAGGAGACGCGCCTTACAATCGGTGCGTCCGGTGCAATTCCTCCTTTAGTTGCTCTTCTTATAAATGGAACTTCTCGTGGAAAAAAGGACGCGCTTACGACGCTGTATAAGCTGTGTTCGGCTAAGCTGAACAAGGAGCGTGCGGTGAATGCAGGCGTGGTGACCCCTTTGGTCAGCTTGGTGGCTGACCAGGGGAGTGGGATGGCGGAGAAGGCTATGGTGGTGTTGAGTAGCTTGGCGGGGATTGAGGTTGGACAGGCATCGATTGTGGAGGAAGGAGGGATACCGGCGTTGGTGGAGGCAGTGGAGGAGAGCTCGCCGAAAGGGAAGGAGTTCGCGGTTATGACGTTGTTGCAGTTGTGTGGGGAGAGTGTGAGGAATAGAGGGTTGTTAGTTGCTGAAGGTGGTATTCCTCCTCTAGTGGCATTGTCTCAGACTGGTACTGTCCGTGCTAAGCATAAGGTGTGCGCCTCTCTTTATTTGATTAATTTGCATGTTTTTGGTTGATCCAATTGTGGAATTGTAAGATTAGTATGATTAAGTTCTGAAATTTGAGGTTAGGAATTATAAAGTTCTGAAATTTTGAGGTTAGGAATGTCTAAGTTATGAAATTTTGAGGTCAGGAATGATAAATTTAAGGAATTGTGAGGAATGATTGTGTTAGGAATGGTTGAGATGGTTGAGGCTTGAGGTTGTTATGAAATTGTGTGCTGAGGGGATTATTGTGTTCAAGTCTTTAGATGTTGTCATTCAATTGTCACAGAATTATTGATAATGTTCCTTGGATGTTGGAGTGGTGAATGGGTTTGAACAAAATTAAGTAGTATATGAGTATGGAATTAGGCTGTTTTAGTAGCAGAGTTGATCTTACAGTGCGATTATGGATTCCAATAATTTGTGATTTTTCTTTAAGTCTTTGCAAGTTAACTAGGGTTTGGAGGTTTGAGTAGGCATTATAACTTCGACCTTTTAATGTACAAAGGGGGAAGAAACTAGAGGCCATTCTTGATAGGCTGATAGCTAAATGTCTGGGATGTCATCAGTTAAGCTAAACAGCTACCTTTGAATATGTTCAAGGGTTCTGGCACTTCTATCACAAAATTCCCTTCTAACTTGGTCATATGCTAAGCAGCTAAGATATTGGGATCGGTTAGCTTCTAGGGTTTAGCCTCGTAATGAGTTTCATGCTATGGGCGACAACTTTTTCTCGGGAGGTTGGGGGAGGGGTGCCGGAAATCTTCTTTTTGACGCAGACCAACTCACTACAACAAATGATGCTTCGAAGGAAATTTGACTTACGGTTGTCAAAATGTCTCGGACATGAAACTCGGTCAAGTGTTAGATTGCCTTTACACTAACAAGTTTGTCAACACATGTCCACTGTAATGCTGTTTGATTTGTTTTGGGCGAAAATAGTTGATTTACAAAATTCTAATCATGTCTGGTTGATCATGGCAGGCTGAAGCCCTTCTTAAAATCTTGAGGGAGCCAAGGAAGCAAGAGGCAGCTTCATCATCGTGTCCTTAATGACCAGTGGTAATTTTTACGATTAACTTTGGGGTGCTTCCATAATACTGTATATATTGAAAGGAAGAGTGGTTTGCCTTTGGTGGTGTCTAATATCTTGTACAGTATGGTTTTTGGGAAAAAGACCGGAGAATCTTATTATTATTAGTGGGAGATGGATGTATTGAGGATTTCCTCAAGCTGATTTGGAGTTCATTAGTTTGCATATAGGTTCTCTGTTTATCTTCTCCAACTCTCCCCCTCATAGACTTGAAGATGACCGAAGTTTTTGTGTTTCCATTTACGCATCTCTGAGTTTGGGCTTGACGGGGTTCTAGTCCTTTCAGTTACTTGTTCGTGGTTCAAAAATTTGTAAGAAGCCATTAACTGTTTAGCACTACGTAGTATTTTATATGAAATTGTTAGCAGTATATGAAGTTGACGAGGATGAAAGGGTGCTTGTAATTCATCTTAGCATTGTTATTTTTGGGAGAATTGTTGAAGGCTTACATGTGTAATGTTTGGGTGTAAAATTTTTATCCAAATGATATGTTAGATTGTTGGGTGTTGTGAATTTGTGATTCAGATTTTTTGTCATCTCAACATCAGGCACGAACGCTGGATTACTGATTTTTTGTCCAGAAATTTTTACCACTTCACTTGAAAACAGAGAAGAAAGCCAAGCCCCACAGTCTCGATATTATTGTTTGCCCCTCCGTACTTCCCCATACTTGGATGCTTTCCACTTTGAGATTTGGTGTGATGCCAAATAATTGAGCTTGAAATACTTGATCTATCCAGCAAATCTATTGAGATCCAAATCCTCCAAGCTGATTGAAATGTGTCAAAGCAGATGATCCTTAATGCCATAATTGACAATGCAAGTATCTTATCGTTAGTAGACATTAAGCGTTAGCGAGTGAAGAAAAATAATGAATGTAGTGTTCTACTCAAACAGTATATAATATATGAAGTACATGTACAGATAACAAGCTGTCATTTGTGTTCTGGAAGAGGTAATATTATTCTAGGTGAACATTTACGTGAGGAGGGTGAATTGGAAGTGTAAGATTATCAGTACTTTTTGCGGAATTTCAATCGGAACTTGTAAACGAAAGGAACTTTGAAAAAGGAATGCAAGAGATTTTTAGCATGGAAACCTTTTGTGCCAAACTCAATGGAAAAACCACGACCCACTCGGGATTTTAACTCTCTTTTACTAATAGGGCAAACCTCAATTACAAACTCTTGTAACTCTTTACTCAAGCTCTACTCAGAATTGGAGTTCCTTTCTCTATCTCTCTTACTCTCTTCTCTTTCTCTTCTCCTTTCTCTTTCGAGACTTAACTCTAAGTCTTTTCCAGGATCACCCAATCTGCCTTTCTAGTATAACTCAGTATTATACTCAAAGATTACAATAAAAACTAAATTTGTGACTTTGGAATTAGGTTGAAAGGAACTCGTGATTTTAAGCCTTTGGAACAACTGGCAAAATAATTTTCTCTTAAGAAACGTTTAAGTGTGTGCTAGTGTTGTTCATTTATTTTTGTGAAAGCAAAGTCCTTTTATACTGTTATGCACATGTAACATTATCTTCCATGAATTCCTTCATGTTAGGAAGATTATGTTCACTAACTTTAATCATGTAAGTGACAATGCATAATGTGGTTAGTGGGGTTTGTTCATGCATGCTAACTTCTTACTATGATTAAGGGAATTAAATAATGTAGCTTGACAAAGTCAATTCATCAAAGCCGTGAAGGTATAAACGTGCATGCAAGTTATGTACATAATCAGTAATTTAGGAAGTGGTGAGTAAAATTAGGAAACCATTTTTTTCAAAATTCAATTTTTAAAGTAAAGAAAATAATTAATTTTAAAAGAATCCTTTTACTAGTCAAATCCACCAAATAAATTTAAGATAAAATAGAAAACTTTATTTTCTAAAATATCTCATAAAAATATTTTACTGACATTTTCATTTGTACATTTAAATAGAAAGGAACTTTGATTCAATTTATTAGGCTTAACTTATCAATTGTTCAAATTAGCCATGTTCCTAATCAGTTACATAAAACCTAAGTATTTCCTTCTTAGCTTCTATGCCTTCTCAACTTTGAAGCTACCTCCATGTTGCTTCATTGAAAGTTCCTACTCTAAAACTTGATGGTCACCATTTACTTCTTGATCCGTGACTTGATTAAGTATGGCTATGGTAATTGTTGATTTTGAGTTCCTCTTTGTTTCTACTATGAAACATACATCAAAACCTTCACATATATACTAAAACACACATCAAATAAGTTTGCAAACTATATCATCACCAAAACCGAACAAGTAACTTGGAGTTTGGGTGATCTTTCAGTCATGTTTGATCTGTCAGAATATTTATGCATGTAAAATCAGTTGAAGCAGTTTGTCATTTTAAATTCTACCATATTAATTTTCTCTCATTTTTCCAAGTGAAAAAGTTTACCCAACATAGTAAAATCTTGCCTGCCGACATGAAGCTCCTCATCCATCAAATTTGCCATAATTGGGGGATAAAGTTTGATGCAAGAACATGCAGTATAATTGAAGATGATACAACAAGGACGATTTGAGACCCATCTGCAATTAATTGAAAATGTATTATTGCTGTCAGGGCAAAAATGACAAGGCGGATCGGTTTGTCTGCGAGAAGACAACGACCACACAGAATAATCCTAAGGACTTCTATTGCCTTCAACCACCACAAAGTTCAGCCATCTCACTGAATCACTGATACTCTCAAGTTTCAATCTTAAGCATACTCCATCTACGCTAAAATAATGAGAAAAATCACATGTAACAGTTGTTAGTGGTTACAGAATTTTATGAAATATTCATTTTACCAGTGAAGTATTCATTTTTTTTCAGTACAGTAACTGAAGAAAATTTTCTAGCTTTGTTACTAATCAATAATTCCTAAGCCCAATCCTTCATCCTCTGTTGCGCACCCATAAACAACGCTCGAATCCCTTCTTGAGCATCTTTTCAACATCCTCGATAGGCAAACCTCTGGTTTCCGGAACTAGAAAGTAGATGAATAAGAGTGCAACGAAAGAGATCCCCAGTAGAGGAGGAAAGCCCCTGAGAAGCCAAGAGTTTCAGTTTATGTTGGAAAGGTCTGGCTCATTATAAGGTTTGTGGTCCAGTTGGCAACTCCGGTTTCAGTTAATGTGTACAATTAGGACTCTTAATCTATTATTTATAAGTTAAGGATTATGTGATATATGATTGAATATGAGTAAGTTGATAATGGATAGATTATGACTCATGGCTTAATACGGAGGTTATGTCTCCCAAGGATGTATAATAACGGGTAAACATTTGTTAGATTAATTAGAAACTAATAAAAATATTTTGACTATTAATATCTTTTTGTAATTAAGTTTCCTTTTCTTCAAATATGCTATCTATTTAGTTTACTTTTTATTTGTTTTAAAATACATTAATTGCCTTGATTAGTAGAGTGGTTGAATGTAGAGAGGGATGGGAATTTGGAGGCTCTCTAAAATAAAATTTTTGATAGCAACCTAAGTACCTAACTGACATTTTACCTTCTACTCACATGCAAAAGTTTTTCTCTGTTTTTAAAAAAAAAAAATTAAATTCATACTGAATTTTCACAGGATAAACAAAGAAATCAAATGAAACAGAAAATTTCCTCCAAAAAATTAATACAGAAGATGATTCTTGATGTTGTCTCCTAATGGTGTAAAACCCAAAACAAGAAAATGATGTACTAAAAATAATATGTCAAGAATGGGATTCGAACCCATGCCCTTTCGGACCAGTACCTGAAACTGGCGCCTTAGACCAACTCGGCCATCTTGACTTACAAGATAGTGCATAAAAGAAATAAACAAAGATTTAAGATTTGGATAGGATTACTTATTTGGATAAGAAAATACCATAACTTCTTCAAGCTGTGACCCAGTAGCATTAAGAACTATCACACATCAAGTTAGAGAAATCAATGCTGTCGTCCCTCACTATATATTATCTGTTGATCTGAGTGTTTAGAAGTATATGGCTTGTCCTTTAACAGCTTAATGTATGAGATAATATGTCCTCCATTTCATTATCTTCTATTCTAAAATACAAATGCAGTTGAATTTGAAAACAAACTTCTTCTTGTATTGCCATTCTTTTTGTCTGTGATTAGTTTTAGGGCTTGCTGCTTAGGAGAAAATTATTCAAATGAATGTCAAAGTTCTGTAGGTGAAGTGAACAGAGTCTGAAGAACCTTTCTGTAAGCCAGTAAGTAGAAGGTTGGGGATTGTAGCATTTATCAGAGCAAGTGCGTGGATTCATAAATACAAGTTACAAAGATGGCACAGTTGGTGGTCGTGTTTTCGCAGAATTTTTTCCTGATTTTATTCTTCGTTTATTGGAATTTGTGAATATGAATCATGGGGATACGCATAGTATTGTTAATTTGCCATCCATCACTTGCAACATGCGGTGGGTATTGTTGGAACTTCTGATGTTCTCCTTGTATAGTTTTTCCAGCTCAGTATGAAGTATTCAGTTGCCGTAGTGAACATCTGGTTGAGTTCGTAATGTTTAAACTCATTCAGAATGCTTGTGATTGTGAGCTGCTTATAATGTTCAATATAATTACGTGACTTTATAGGACTTAATCTAATCTACAAAGTTTGTGTTGGATTAAGCTGAACATTCAAATCGTACAGCTTAGAATGTGGAAGTCGTATATTCTATCAATTTCGTGAGAATGAATTGCTAGTAGAACACTAGAACTTACTAGTAACGTTCCTGACATTTTAGAGGCACTAGGCGAAATAATATTCATGAGCCCATTATATTTTACGCATAAATTTTTCCTTATCCATTTCAGGGTAATAAATGCATGGTTGTATAAAATATATTTATTTTATTTTATATTACTAATTTCATCCTTAAAATAATTCAACCATCATAAAAATAATTGAAAATTTTTATTAAAAAAAGGTACAATCAAGATTTACTAATGAAATAATATTTTTTTTAAAAGCAAACTAATCAAATAGAATAGAATATTGATAATATGTTTAAATAAGTGTTAGTAAAATACTTATAACCTCAAATTGTTGGGTGTCTCGTTAAATACTAAAAGTATATTTAGCAAATTATAAAATTGCAAAACTCGAAAACCCAACTTTAATACTAGAGTATACATGTAGTACACAGTATATATGTTAATACCCAAGATGCTACTACATACAATCCTACCATTATCAATATACCTAATATCCATCAAAATAAAATATTGATTGCATTTTATCAAAAAACTAAAAATAAAAGTCTTAAATTTGAGATATTGTATAATTGTATGACACAATTAGGTTGACAAGAGAGTAAATTTATTAATTTATTCATTGTAAGACTCCATAAACTTAATAACTTAATAATTTATAAAGAATAATTTTAGGAATTAAAAAATAGAAAATAATAATTAAAATTAGGGATAAAGGTATAATTTTTTATAAAAAACTGAAACATTCAATGTTAGAAATGTTTTAAATTAATTATCATTAAAAATTTTAGTTAAAATTTTTTAAAAAAATTTAAATCACTAGTTTTAAATTTATTTTCGGCACTTTCGAGACCTGGGCCCTAGGCGTTCACACTCTTTGCCTAGGCCCAGGAACGACCCTAGAACTTACATTTGATGTTCGCATCATGAGTGGGTCATATATTATTTTTAGTAGTGGATTGTTATAGTGGAACGCTATTTGCCGCCCCCAACATACTCAAACCGCCCCCAAGTTTGACGATTTCGCCCTTTTACGTAATTAAATAAAATTGAATATTTTACACTTCAATTCTTATTTCCCACTTCACTTTCTCGTAAAAAACATACCAAAAACAAAACTCACTACATTTCCAGACCACCAACTGTCGACCACCACTTTCGCCGGAAAATTGTAATTTAACTGACAAAAATCGCTTTGCTGGGAAGCCTTAAATCACCGAAATAATGGATAAGTTGTCAGCGACAACGTTGCAAGTAAAATACATTAATCGAAAATGGAAAAGGGAAAAAAGGGTTGTCGGTGGGCTTGCCGTCTAAAAAGACGGCAAGCCCAAGTGCTAGCCATCCAAAAAATTGTGGCAATGTGTCAAGAATGGAAGTCATAAGGAAATCTCCCTTATCCCAGTGAGTTTTCGTAAACTATGGCAACATGAGTCCCATAAACCCTCTACCCTCCTCTATCAGATCATCAGGGGCCAACATCCCATAAACTTCTCATCCCTCAATAGGAATACGTAGAATGTATCACACATCCAGCAGTGTGACAGTTATCTCCCGGAATGGGAGGTGGAACAAGCTCTTGTCAGGCTGCCAGCGTTCATTAAAAGTTGTAAGCAAAGGCATGTCGAACTAATCAAAGAGGGAATACGACAAATGAACCAGTCCAATACCATCTACAACAGCTTTAGACTCCTGTTACAGAAGGTCCTCCCTCTAAGAACGCAATATGGCGCAGCCCTTCATCCTACCATGGCACTTCAACACCCCCTCTCATCTCGAGTCCAAATCCCCCGTGCTACATGACCCCCGTAACTAGAAATGACGCTACCGTTCAGCGGCCCACCCGACATCGCTCCACATACAAACCAGGTGTCATCTGCAGGTGTTTGGCGCTTGTGACTATGTGAGCTCGGGCTAGTGCTCGTGGTCTCTACCCTAACAAACTAACCCTTCGACCGAGATGGGCCGCGACGACTATGTGACTGATGTGGCACGAACTCCTCGGCAAGCGCCTGTTTAAGCTCCGTAGTAAACTCCTCCCCATCCTGATCAATGTTGTTGTTATCATCGTCCTCGTCATCGATAGGACGGGAACCGAAAGCCTCTAGAAATGACAGCTCGGACGGTCCTCGGGGAAGGGGCAGTCGAACGCTCTAGCTCTTGCTGTGTCGCCCTCGCCCTCCTGACAGATGCATCAACACCTCAAGCCCGGGTGTGGATTTGACCAGAGAATTCGTCCGTGGTCATGAAATCGGGAATGACATGTCCCATAACTCTTTATTCATTAAATAACGACATAATTTTTAGAACTACTTCTGTAAATTTATTTAAATTATATATTTGATTTCTATTACTAAATATTCCTGACTAACTAAATAATCCTAACTTAAAAAATCTAATTTCTAATTTTACTAAGTCATATACTCATAACTAACTTCAAATTTTCCTAACTATAAATATTCCGGACTTCCTTTATTATTTGTTAATTAATAGTTTAGTAGTTTTACATTATAATTATCGTAATTTATTATTTTCCTAACTTAAAATTTTCTTACCTTAACAATATTTTATTATTTTGCTAACTTAAATTTTTCTTAAAATATCTTTACTTACTTTATTTTCATAACTTATTATTTTTCATAATTTATGATTAATTAGAATATAAAAGTTATTATTTTTATAATTTATGATTAATTTTATAATTTCATTTTTCATTTAATAATTTCATAATATATTGTTTCTGAAATTTACATTTAATAACTTAATTCAATATTCTTAAATTCTAATTTTTCTAACTTAAAATATCCTACTTATGTTAGTAATTCCTAAATTAGAATATTTTCCTAACTTAAAATATTTCTAACTTAAACTACTTATTTAAAATATAACTTTAAATTTTCCTAACTTAACATAACATATTCCTAACTTAACATAACATATTCCTAAGTTAATATTCCTAAGTTATTATTATTCCTAACTTAACTTAACATATTCCTAATTTAACTTAATATATTCCTAAGTTAATATTCCTAACTTGTAATTTCCATAATTTTCCTAACTTCAAATTTTCCTAAGTTATAATTTTTCTAACTAAATATATCCCTAACATATTCCATAATTTCTAACTTATAGTTTTCCAAAAGTTCAAATTTCCATACCTAACTTAACTTCAAATATTACTAACTTATTTTTCAAATCTAACATACTCCTATTTAATTATTTTATAATTATAATCTAAAACTACCTAAAGTATTAATTAACAAATAATAATACATTTTAATTATATTATCAAATAATATATATTACCTAACATCAATTAAAAATAATAATAATTAAAAAAAACCGGTGTAGGGGGTGCCGGCCAACCTTTCCGACAAGCCCCGAAATTTTAGGCCGGCAACCACCCCTTTGTCGCCGATTTTTTTTTTAAAAAAAATTTGAATCATACCCTAGCTTGTAGTGGTCTTCCTCCCTCTACGGTTGGTGCAACTTCCTTCCCGGTGCGACGACTCATTTTTCCGGCCATGTGAAGGTTGTCCGGTAGGCGGCGGCGGCGGGAGTCGGTGGTCCAACGACGTGCGGTGGTCCGACGGGTTCATTGTGAGATGAGGGTTTGAGAGAGAGAGAGAGAGTTTGTGTGAGTGAAGGTGAGTGAATGAGAAAAGGGAAAAGGGTAATAAAATAAACTAGGGGGCAGGGAGGTTCGAGTATTTTGGGGTTGGCATTTAACACATCTAGTATGAGTTTTTCATGTCTTTTGAAGTGATTGAAGTCGCTTATTTAGGTGAGATAGCCAAATTAGTGGACTTCATCTTCTTGAAACTTAGAGCTAGATTTAGAATTTTAAGAGTAAGGGTACGCTAAAAATAACTAAAATTGAAACAATTCTATAAGTTCCATCCCCCAAGAGAGAGTTGGATTATACGCCATTATTAATGAAAAATAATGGGAGATACATATGATTCAGCAACTCATTTTTCTTACAGTAAAAAGCTATTTTCTTGTTTACAAGGGACCAAGGCAATGTGACAAGTGACAACCATTTCGTACCAGGGGGAGGTAAGAACAAAATGCTCATGAAATTGATCAAATATATGACTTCATCTGTTAAGATAGAAGCTAAGAACATTCAGTTTGATCCCACCCAAACATTCAGGATTAGACTAGCTAATATGAAGTCACAGAATTCTATTAATTGAACGGTATTAGCAGCTAACAAGCATTCTGAAGAGTTCAAACGTTACAAACTCGACCAGATGTTCATTACAGCAATTGAATAACTCATAAGAATATAAACAACTTGGCTGGAAAACTATATGAGGAGAAGATCAGAAACATCCACTTCTTAGTTCTTTATGTACCCGCCGCATGTTGCAAGTCATGGATGATACTAAGTGTACCCCGTGATCAAATTTACAATTCTGACGAACAAAGACAAAAAACCAGGGAAAAAACCTATGATAAAATGACCAACAAGTGTGTGCCGATCTTTGTTACTTGTATATTGTGAATCCAAGCAGCAACTTTGATCAATACTACGACCCCAACTTTCTACTTACTGAATTACAGAAAACAGCTTTTGCAGACTCTGTTCACCTACAGAAACTCTGACATCCAATTGAATAATTCTCTCCTAAGCAGCAATCCCTGAAACTAATCAGAACAGAAAGCATAAGTCAATAGAAGGGAGAAAGCATCATATTCAAGCGCAACAGTATTTGATTTAGCATAGAAGATACAATAACTAACTTATAATAAGGTAATCTTATATTCTTTCAATCACCTAGCTTCTATTTTGGGCATAGGAGTCATCTTTCTTTGGATTGAAAAGAATTTATTATCAACATGCCTTGAGCAAATTATGCCAAAAAAACTCAATATTAAGAAAATTGTGAAAGGTCTTCTCTTTAAAATGTCACCGGTTGGCTCAGTTCAGTTTGCTTATCTTAAACCATTTCAACAACTCTAAGAAGACTCCAAGAAATGATCACTAAAATTTGTGAATTGAGTCATGCCATGCGTGATTTTTGTATGATTTTCCGGACTTGATAGGGGTGTGATTTTCTGGACTTGATAGGGGGGTTTCAGAGAAGTGTAGATAATGTCAAAAGAAGGGCGTCACTTTTTAGGGATGCAATTTGCACCATTCACAAACCTCTCCTACACAACATAAGGTTCAGAGGCATAGATGTAAGAAGCATCACTTAGGCGAAGCTAAAATGCTCATTTGGCCTTCTCCTTACAGTCAAAATAGAGGTTGAGGTGTTTGGAGCGTGGGTGGTTCAGTTCAACAAAAAGAATTCTTAAATTATGAAAAGAATGAATAAAAAAGGAATCACTTCAGCAAATTCAGCTAGCTTAGTTCATAAGCATCTTAATCTACAAGACTGTACCAGTCTACCAGACAACTAAGTTCAAAATCCATCTCACATATAGGCCTTTAAGTCTACTCTCTAACTAAAAACAGAAGGTAGTTAGGACCAGGGGAGCATAAGGTACTGATATAGACAGATCATCTCCTACATTATACTCTTCGAAGATAAGCAATAATTCCAAACATCTGGATCAATAGATCAAATATGAATATAAAAAATAACTTAAAAATGAACTAGTGTCGATAAAATATGAAGAATTATTTGCTAGACCAATATCCATTACAGCAAACCAGGAGCTGTGCAAGGTTAGTCTTGTTATCAATTTGACATATACTAAAAAACAACAAAAACTGAGACAATCTCTCAAATCGGGACTAGATTAAAACCACTAAGTTCTTCGTTAAACTAGATTATATTGATTGTATGCAATGCATTTCCTAATATAGATGATCGCATTCAAAAAGTAGTAACTGAGGTTTTAATATGCTTTCCATATACCAGTAATGACACTATCTAAAATAGATAAATTAATTCTTCTAGAATCATAAGCATCTTCTATGATTTAACCTGTTGCTGAACACTTGCCACTAGTGAGAAAACTAATTGGCTTTAAATAATTGCGTTGTACTGGCAACAAATCACATTATTGCTAAATCAGTGAATTTCATAGAACTTATTAAACATGCAAACCAAATTAAGAAGCAAAACCGAGAAAGATGAAAGGCATTAGTGAATCATTTCAGAAAGTGTATGATAGAAAGTCACAAAGAGAAGGGGTTCTTACCTCTATGTTGCTATTGACAAATGCTATAACTACCAGCATAAACCAGCAGGATTATTAAGTGGAACATCAGACACTGAATTTCCAAGTCCAAATTCAAAAGAACCAGATCCCTTCAGTCCCAGAGAAGGCAAAAGCAAGGATTGCTCACTCCCACCCCCAAGGAAATTATCAAACTTGGCATCATACCCACCATCTAAAGAAGGAAAAGATGATACAGACTGTGTCCTGGTTCTAATGTCTCTTCCATACATTCCCATCACTGATCCAAGGTTACTATCTTCCTGACCATAGGTAAGACTGAGACCATTCGAGACAGAAGCACGTCCTCCACCTTGAACAGGAATAGCAGAAGTGTTCCAAATTGATTCACTAATAAGAGCATCTGCCTCAATCTCTCTAAAGTTCAAAGAAGCATTGTTTCCAGAGAAGACATGGTCCTTAATGCTCCCATTTCCATTTCCATTTCCCCACAAGCTCCAGGAAGATGAACCAAAAGTGGAAGCACTGCCTCTGTTTACCCCATCAAGCTCTGCAAAGCTATCATGCCTATTGATGTTGCCATTATGCAATGCACTCAAACCTTGCTCGAAGCTCAACTTTGGAAAGAGATTTGCAGTTTCTCCATAGTTTGGACTCATTCTGGGCTCATAATTTAATGGACTTCCATAACTAGAAGGGTTAAAAGAAGGAAATCCACCTCGAGCAAAAGGCATGGGACTTTGTCTGTCATCAACTTTGACTCCAAGTCCTCCAATAGGGCTTGGATTGTAACCCTGTGTAAAGCCGTTGAGGAAGCTATTAGCTCTAGTAAGTCCACTACTACCACCACCTAAAGGACTCCTGTTTGGCCCTGGTGATAGCTCCTTGGGAACAGCTCGTTTGACCTCAACCATTTTACCATTGAGTTCATGAAAGGTTTTCATCAGTGCTCTCTCAACTGCTTCTTCAGAGTCAAAAGTGATAAATCCAAAGCCTCTTGGCCTTTGGGTGTTGTGATCATACATGACAACAACATCAGTGATGATCCCAAACTGATCAAAGTATCTTTTGAAGTCCCCTTCTGTCACAGTAGATGGTAAACCCCCCACAAATATCTTCTTTGTGCGAGCAGGCAATGGTGAAGCAGTAGGGCTGCTGCTGTGGTTTCTGGTCAGGATGTGCTGGTCATCTCTGGGAACAGCCTTCTTTGCCTCAACCTGATCACATATAATAGAACCATGTAAGTTGACCAAAAACTTCTGAAGGTGTTTAGTCACAACATTCTAAGTATCGAACAACACCTTGAATGTGAAATTGTTCTCATAAACTGATTGACATTTTGCAAGGAAAATGTCAACATCACAGATACACAATGTCCAGTTTTAAAAATTAGGTTAATTTATCCACATTAGACAAAATATTAGGCCAGCTGCTTCCATTGAAATTTTCTTCATAAGATTAAATTACACAAGCTACAGTATCAAAACTAGTTATTCTCCCTTAGCCTCATGGAATTTTTTCATGTTTCCCCTTCATCGCCAACATATGGATCTATGTTAAACAAAAATGGATATCATGAACAAACAAATCTAGCTCAATGTCATTAGAATTGAACATCTCTAACCTATGTACTACGAGACACTTAGAAACAAATAATCAAATTATACTTCCAACATAAAGCCATCACAATTAGCCCTTCCCATAATAAAATAGGCAACACTTACATATACAAAGGAAATACAGAAAAATACAGTTTGAGATTTGCAAACATCTTACAGTTCTGCCATCTATCATATGCTTCTGCCTAACAACTCGTTCTGCAACAGCCGGGTCAGCATAGATAACAAAGCCGAAGCCACGAGCTCGGCCCGTAGCTCGATCCTTCATGATCACAGCCTCAACCACCTCTCCAAATGTTTGAAAATAATCCCTGAGGCGATCCTCATTTGTGTCCCATGAAATCCCACCAATGAAAAGCTTCCCTGGCTCCATCTTCCAATCTACCAATATTCATCGTCCAAACAACATCAAATTCCCACACTCGGAATGTTCGTCATACAAAATTCCACTCAATTACTCTGTTAATTGTCGAATAGATACTAAATATTGATATCCCTTTAACAAGTCCAACAGTCCAAAGCATATATTAGTGTAAGATAACCACACCTTATAAATTGAATTTCTTACACAAGCATAAAACCACAGGATCCAGCTAAAAACAACACACACACAAATCAAACCTTGAAAAAGTAACTTGCACCACCCAATTCCTCCCAATAGAGCAACCAATATACAAAATCCATAAAATATTTATTCTATTAAAAAAAAGCGTTGAATTATGAACCATATCATCAAAGGGATATTGCTTAAACCATAATCAGATCCTTGATGGGTCAGTCTTCGATCAATTATTAATCAAACACACAATACGGGATTTCAATAAAAACTCGGAAAAAAAAAATTCAATCTACAATCAAAGATTCAAACTTCAACCCAAAAAATTCATTAAAAAATGGAAAAAATTATACCCGATTGTGGAATTTGAGAGGGGTAATAAAACCCAATAAATTAAAATAGAAAAGGATGAGCTGATCAAGATCTGAGAGGAGATGAGCCTCCTCCCTTTCTTATTCTCAACTCCCCCTCTTTTCTTTTTTCTTTTTTTTTTTTTTTTGTTGAGTGTTCTACAAATTTGTAAAGAGGAGTAAAATCTAAAGGAAAGGAATAAAAACAGAGGTTTGAGGAAGAGAAGAAGAGGGGGTATATCTATATCAACAAAACCAGAAAAATACTATTTAAAAAAAAGGACAGCAAAATTATAAAAAAAAAAAAAAAAAAAGGAAAATGGGAAGAGAGAGGCAATGGGAGGGGTGAGAGGCAGCTTTGGCTATCCTCTCGTGGAGAAGAGAAGACGAAGAAAGATGGTGACTTTGATTTCAAACCTTGAGTGTGTGCCTCTTCTTTACCTTCCTATTTATTTTTATTTTATTTTTTAGGTTTGCATAACTTCATTCAAATTTATGCAAGGCTCAATAACATTATTTTCTTCATTTTTTATTATGTATTGTCTGTGATTATAATATTGATTGATTTGTTTCTGCATTTGATCTTTCATGACAATGCAAAAGAACAACTCTTTACTTCCAAGTTTTAATATCGAATGAACCAAAAATGCAAAAACCAAGCTTTCTTAATTAGCAAGCTACACATACGTTGTAAGTTTTTATGTCTAATTACTTTATATTAATAACGATGTTATATAGTAAGTATTAAACATTGTTAGCGAGAATGTCTGTGCTTAATTAATATTCAACATTGTTAATCTTTGCCATTGTTTTGATTATAGTTTGTTTGATATGTACATGATTATATTAAGTTGGACAATTACATTATGCACATTTATAGGGAGGATTAGGAATGTAAAACAAAAAGATAAAGAAAACAAGCCAAGTCACGAACTAATTAAGAAAGGAAGCAATGCGATTAATTTACATAATTACATCTTCTTTGGCCAAGAATTGCGAAGAAAGTGTAGAAACCGGCGTAAGATTAATACTTATACTCGTATATTTAATTAGTCAAGACAACATTGCATAACATGCTTCGTTTCCTTCATGTGGGAGCAACGCATATATCATTTGCGTTGTCACTACTCTCTAATCTCACAATTTTTTTCATTTATTTGATCCATTATGGATAGCTTTATGCGTATTAACCTTATTGTAATGGGAAGAACTTAATGGTGGCTTAGTTATATTTGATTTTTTTTATTGAAGATCATATGATCAGGTATTAAGATCATATGATGTTGAATTATTACCAGACTTTGGATGAGATGAGAGAACAACAGTACGGTATTGAGATTAAAGTTAGATGTAATCATTAATTTATATATCTTCCTGTGATCACTATTCCTCCCATACACTCATCTTTACATTTGACTTTGTGATTTGCATGTACAGAAAATGTAATGACATTGAGTTTAATCATCTAACTTAAGGCGGGGTGGATTTCAAGCTAAAGGATTTAATTTTGCCCCATTTCTATTTATAGAGTCAAAGTTTGATTATAAATTCTCATTATGTTATAAAAAAATAATATACTTAAGTGAGATCTTATTGGATGTATCTCAATGTATATTTTTAAAATATCAAGTTTTTATACTTCTTTACCTTACAAATTTGGAGATAAAAACGTTTAAAATCTGTCTTGAAAACAGCGAAAAGTCAAATAGGATAAACAATTATAGACAAAAGTAGATTCTTAAGAGGTTGCATAGAGTTAAAATAACTAATAATTGGGGTAAAAAATTAACATTTGTGATCCAACTTTATAATATTATTATACTCCGTAAAAGACTAAGGAAGTGGAAGAAAGATGTGTGAAGGGATAACTTTGTGTCTCCACTTCCTGAAAGATGAGAGAATGGAACGTACAGCTAATTACAATCCAATCAAAGATGTAAAATGTAGGCAGTGGTGCACTGTAGCACATGTGTCATGGGTTATGCTAGCTTGCTGATGACCACAACTTACATTATCTAACCTAATATCTATTCTGATTCTTTAATTATTGGAGCCTCCTTTACTAAACTAATCAAATAAAGGCGCGGTTCCATTGCTTATAAATTATAAAACATTTGTTGATTTGACCCTTTCTTTAAAGCCTATAATATAGTACTACTAGCTCGATTTAATACTTCGTGAATATAGATGCAGTGTACCAATTCCAACTATTTTTACCATCTCATGTCAAATATATCGTTCATGTGAGAATCCCCCTATGTGAGAACATTTTGGCAAATAAAAATCAATTTTACACCATACAATCCCCAGATCCAACGAATGAGGTTGAGTGAAAAATAATGATAAAAGCGTAAATAAATGATAAAACTGACACACTTCTTTAAATTAATAAAAAATGACACACATTCCCCATTTTTAGAAATATATTGAGACAAAAATCACTTTTTGCAGAACTCCAAGAAAAAATTGTACTTTTTGACATCATTTTAGCTGTACTTTCTTCAAAACATTTGTTCTAAACTTCTGTTCTATTGTTCTAAATGTCTGATCAATTGTTCTAAACTTTTATTTTAATATTTTGCACTTTTGTTCTAATATTTTAAACTTTTGTTTTATTGTTCTAAAGATTTGTTTCGTTGTTCTAAACTTATGTTCTACTTTTCTAATGATCTAAACTTTTATTCTATTGTTCTAAATTATTATTCTAAACTATTGTTTTAATGTTCTAAACTTATGTTCTATTGTTCGAAACTATTGTTCTAAAATATTGTTCTATTGTTCTAAAATATTGTTCTAATGTTCTAAGTTTCTGTTCAATTGTTATAAATTATTATTCTAATGTTTTAAATTTTCATTCTATTGTTCTAAACTTGTATTAATTATTTTAAACTTCTATTCTATTGTTCTAAAGATTGACACCTATATTCTAAATATTTATTCTATAGTCTAAGGTCTAATACTGATATTCTAAAGTTTAAAACTAGTGTTCTAAGGTCTAATCCTGATGTTTTGAACATTAGAACAAAAGTTTTAAACAATATAACAAAATTTTAGAATAGAAGAACAAAAGTTTAGAACATTAGGACAATAGTTTAGAACAATAGAACGAAAGTTTAGAACATTAGAACAGAAATTTAGATCAATAGAAGTTTAGAACAGAAATTTAGAATAATAGAAGTTTAGAATAATATTACATAAGTTTAGAACATTAGAAAAATACTTTATAACAATAGAACAAAAGTTTAGAACATTAGAACAAAGTTTAGAACATTAGAATAAAAGTTTTAAAACAATTGACAGAAGTTTAGAATATTATAATAATAGTTTAAAATAATAGAAGAGAAGTTTAGAATGATAGAATATATCTGTATAACAATAGAACAAAAATTTAGAACATTAGAATAGAAGTTTAGAACAATAGGCAGAAGTTTAAAACAATAGTTAGAAGTTTAGAACATTAGCCAACTAGTGGGCCATGTAATGACCAGTAAGTAGCATCCATATCTCCAACTAGCCAATTAGTGGTGTATTAGTTGATGGTACGGAGTAGGATAGAGATGGATGGGGTTTAGACAGGTGTACAAAGTTGAGGTGATAAAACAATTAAGGGTTTTGATGATGTTAAATACATTGATTGCAGATATTTATTTTTTATTTCTTAAGTTATTATCTTTAACTTTTTGTTATTTTAAGATATTACCTAAAATTGTTTTAACATTTTTATATACACTTAATATGTGCGTGGTGTATTTTGGTAAAAATATCTTCATTTATACGATCCAACCAACTACTGCTTCACAAAGTCAGGAGTCTTTGGCATTTTCCTTTGTATATGGTCAATCAATGCACCGAGGTTACGACTTGCTAAATACTAACCGAAACTATACTAGAAGGATGTGGTTAATCATTATGAGCTCATCAAATCTCACTAAGATATGATCCTTTAAAGAGATAAGAATAATGTGGAAAGTCAATATGGACATCTATTTTTCAATATATAGGTGGCCATACTATAGCCTATAGGGACCAACATTGCCTCAAATATACGGGGTATAATACAAACAATGTTAAAACTTAAAAGTGAGAGTACTTGATGAGTCATCCAAACCATTTACTAGCTCTAATCTAAAATGGAAAAGGGACCCAAACTACGAATTAAATAATCCAACATGAATAAAGCCCAATCAAATTGAAGGTGACTTGGAGAGAATGGATCATGAATGTATGTCACACACTACATGACTACATGGAGAGCATATAACATTTAACTTTGAAATAAGCAAAATGTAACTCTTCAACCATTAGGAAATAGGAACCCAACTAAAACCGATGACTCCCAAGTCCCAATCCCAAACAAGGCACTATTTTATTGTAATTTATTTTGATTCATTTAAGGAAATGTTCACCAAACTAAAACCCTAATCCCTGAAAACCCATAGTGATAATAATACTGTATCCAAACTCCAAAGTGAAGCCATTTCTGCAAAGCTCTAAGCTGAAAATCTCTCCTCCGCAGACCTAAAACAAAGAAAGAATAGGAGGCTGATGTTCAGTGCAGTTTCAGTAATGAAATCCATCGCTTGCCCTAAAGCCCTCTCCCTCTTTTCTACTCCTCCCTTCAAACCACCATCCTTCCTTCTCCTCTTCCACCGTCAAAACCCTATCTTTGTCTCCCCTCTCCGACCCTCTTCCCACTCTTCCATGTCTCGCTCCCTTGCTTCCTACGCTTCTTCTTCTTCTCCGCTGCACCATCATCCTCCTTCGTCGCCGTCTTCTTCCGGTGAAATCCATGTTATTGTGGGCCCCATGTTTGCCGGAAAAACTACCTCTCTCCTCCGCTGCATCCAATCCGAGTCCAGTAACGGCAGGTTCGTTGTCTTAGTCGATTTTATTAAAAATAAATTTTTGATTTTGCTGTTTGTTTTCAGTGCTTAATTAGGGTTTGACTTAATTATTGATCTTTTATGATTATAATTGGTTAATTGTTACACTATCTCAAATATCTTCTTTTTTCGAGCATCCCGAAATAATATGCGTGAGGCGTGACTATAGTTTCTAGTTTTATGTTGTTTATACATCAGCCTTTTGCCTAATTTCCGAGGAACCGTCCGAATTCCGACAACCATATTTAGCTTGCGATTCAGAAAAATGGCATTCCATTAGGCTGGCCTGTGAGAGAGACAGTGGATAGCCTACTCAGATTGCAGGGGCGATGTTTTTAGCTTGATTGTATGAATAGTTTGTTGTTTAGTGGTCTCATAGATTGGACTTTTGGCTGCTGGATATCGTTGTCACGGTTCGTATCTCCCAGTTTTCAGGATGTACAAGTCAAGAGCTCTTCCGTAGTGTTGGATAAGACATTGAAGAAGCTTTGTTATACTGGAAGATTGAGGAAAGCGATTGGGTTACTTTGTTGTACTGAAGTAACTGTAGACTGGACGACATATGCTCTTTTACTGCAAGAATGTATTTATGTAGGAGCATATGGGTGGGGAAAAAGAATTCATGCTCAGATGTTGGTTGTTGGTTTTACTCTCAACGAGTACTTGAAGACAAAACTGTTGATTTTGTACTGTAAGGCAGGGAAATTAGAGACTGCCTGTATTCTCTTTGATGATTTGTTGGAGAAGAGCTTGATTTCATGGAATGCAATGATTGCGGGGTATGTGCAGAAGAGCATGGAAGATGTGGGATTGAGTTTGTATGACAAGATGAGACATATTGGTGTGATTCCAGATCAATTCACCTTTGCATCTGTGTTTAGAGCATGTGCCTCATTGGCGTTGCTGGAGCAGGGAAAACAAGCCCATGGAGTCATGGTGAAATGTGGAATTGGGCAAAATGTGGTGGTGAATACTGCTCTCATGGATATGTATTTTAAATGCAGCTGTTTAATTGATGGTCATCAAGTGTTTAGTAAATCGTCCGATAAGAACATTGTCACTTGGACTGCCCTCTTATCTGGATATGGACACAATGGAAGGACTGGTGAGGTTTTGGAACTCTTTGATAAAATGATAAAAGAAGGCCTGAAACCCAATTATGTTACCTTCCTTGTTGTTCTTTCTGCTTGTAGCCATAGTGGTCTTGTCGATGAAGGATGGAAGTATTTTTCTTCAATGAATAATGACTATGGGATCCAACCTCATAGAAAACATTGCGCAGCAATAGTTGATCTCTTAGGACGTGCCGGGAGGTTAGAAGAGGCTTATAGTTTTATTAATAGCTCACCATGTAAGGAAAATTCTGTGGTCTGGGGTTCTTTGCTTGGAGCCTGTAGACTTCATGGTAATGTTGATCTGCTAAAATTATCTGCTAAGAAATTTTTTGAGCTGGAGCCTGAAAATGCTGGAAAATATGTTGTTTTATCCCATACTTTTGCCTCCCATGCTATGTGGGAAAATGTGGCCGAGGTTTGGGGTTTGATGAGGAACTCTGGGGTGAAAAAGGATCCTGGATATAGTAGGATTGAGGTCCAAAATGAAGTCCATTTCTTCTATAAGGGTGACAACTCACACAAAGATGCTAAAGATATACATGAAATGTTGAAAGTTTTGACTTGTGTACTAATGGATAGTGGTTATATTCCTGACTTAAGTTTGAGTAATCTTAGTCATTAATGCAACTATCAAGAGCTTCAAGTCTCATGTTTGGTTATATCATTAAAAGGTTTCTTCACTGGATGTATGTGAACAACCTAAGCAGGTAAGAAGATGTTTAGCTTTTTGTCATGTTTCGCTCTGGTATATTTTCTTCAGTCATCTTACTTCATTACTTGTAGTTCCCAACTGTAGAGTATTTGGAGACGGCATGCCACTTGGACTCTCTAAGTCTGAACAAAGCATAAAACAATAGTACAATACCTCTAAATAGCTAAGCCTATAAACCTTTGTTCTATACTCATACATGATTCTTGTCCAGTGACGTAGTACCTGTCAAATGAAGGACAGTGAAAATATGCAGGGTTTGTATTGATTCTTATCAGTGTCAATGCCTTTGCTTGAAGTTGATTATCTTAGTTCTTTATCTATTGACTTCTTGATTTCATTATGCATGTATATATTACGTATATACATATATGTTTTTATTGATGATTCCTACTCTGTACGTAGCTGTTATGTAATTGGTGATTTGATATCTGAGGAGAACACTTTGATTAAATATGAGTTAACTCTTTTAGATCCGTATAGTCTTATGGCATGGTTTTTAGGAAGGGAAGGTTAGCTATTTTAGGTTTTGGTGTGGGATGTTTATGAAGTTGTGTTATTTGTTTGCTGAGTCTTTATTCGCACACCCTCCCTACAGAGTAGGATGGATAGTAGTCAAAGATTTGCAGAGCACTAATAGAGGTGATATTTTAAAATGATTTGACTTGATTAATGTTGTGATTTGAGATTTTGTCCTTGTTGTTTACTTGACAACAATAATTGTAGCACCCAACAATAGTATCTGTTGTTGGGAAGTTTCTTGCTTTGGCTTTTATAAGCTTTGGAATTCAGTATAAATATGGACTCTGATTAGTTCAATAATCTGTTGATGTTCTGTGTGTGAACAGGAGAGTGGCTCTAATCAAATCAAACAAAGACACCAGATATGAAAGGAACTCTATTGTCACTCATGACGGAGATAAATATCCCTGCTTGGCATTGCATGACTTGTTGTCATTCAAACAGAAACTTGGCTCAAGTGCTTATGATGAGGTATCATGAAAGAGGAAGCTTTACTTGTGCTTATTTAGGTTTGTTACATGGAAATTGCCACATCATAAAATACCAGTTACTCTGCTTAATCTCTCTGACTGTAGCTTATATACTCATTTCTAAAGTTAAGGCGTTGTCTATGATTCAGTGGGTTCGTAACTGTGTGCTGCGTATCATAACCTTCTATTGCATGCTATTCAGTTTCTACATCGATGTGACAACTCGTACTGATTCCATATCTGCAGCTAGATGTGATAGGCATTGATGAAGCTCAATTTTTCGAGGATCTATATGTCTTCTGCCAAAGAGCTGCCGACCATGATGGAAAAACCATTATAATTGCTGGGCTAGATGGTGACTACTTGAGGTAATACATCCTCTAGCATCTGGATCCCGGTATATAAAATAATCTTCTTTTGCTGAGGTTTTTCTCGACCCTTACACCCCTGTTTCGTTTTCAATTCATGTGGTCCATAATCCTAAATTTGCTAAATTTGCTGTAATATGGCTTGAAAGAGTCAAAGACAACGGAGTATGTTGGCAGGTTTCAAGTTTTAATCTTAGATGTTTGAGATATAGAGTTTACCACTTGAGATCTACTTTCTGTTTCTCTCTGACCGGAAATAGTAGTGACATATAATGGTTTTAATATATCCGAAAATGTCACATTCTGTAGGATTTGGATTTGAAAATATTTACTTCATTGCAGCTAATGTCAAGTTCCCTGGCAGGAAGAGCTTTGGTTCTGTGCTCAGTGTGATTCCTTTGGCAGACACGGTGACAAAGCTCACTGCTCGATGTGAGCTGTGTGGCAAACGTGCTTGTTTCACATTGAGGAAAACTGATGAAAAGCAAACTGAACTGATTGGTGGAGCTGAAGTCTACATGCCTGTGTGCAGGCAGCACTATGTTAGCGGACAGGTAGTCATTGAAGCTGCTAGAACGGTCCTGCAACAAAAAGTTCAGTGTGGATAGCAAGATTGTTAGGTTTGGGATTACTTTTGTATGAAATAATCTTTGAAGGGGAGTTTAGGAGCATGTCTTAGAGTTAGATAGAGTAACGTAATATTCGACCATCAATTCACAATGGCTCTGTAAAGTAATGCTAGAGTTTCTCAAACTTGCTATCAAATCTAATTCAATATATGTGGATTTAAGTTTTCGTCGTCCCCTTGTCTTGGGGTCTTTAAATTTGACTCATTGATATGTTGCATATGAGAAAAAAAATCAGTTTTATTTAGCTAAATAAGCAGTTACTTCTATTTGCTTGATAAATTTTTTTAATTGTCTCTTGATAATGCAACCCTAAACACTAAGTGTATTGAATATTTGAAAGGTGATCCTAATTTGAAGTTGTTTCTTGAGGGTTTACTTTTGCAGATTAGATATGGTGCTCATATTTTAAATTTGTTAGTTCAAGATGGTTTTGGTGAGCGGATCCCTTTGAAAGGGGTCTTAAGAAAAGACAATGGTGTATCGATTCATCAACTCGTTGGACGTTGGAATTCTAGTTATTGGGTTATAAATATGCTTTTCACCCTATGTGATTTGGTCTAATAGGTCGACTACTAAAACTAAACCATTTTTACCAAGTCGATTCATTACCCACGCAACATTCTCACCTACACAAATAGGGACGATCACATTATACAAGCCCCGTGGTTGTTGTAACCCAATGTTTTTTTTTATGTAATCCAATGTTTTTTCTTTTGTCTCCCAAGTATTCTTCCAGTCGAGTGACAGGTCTAATTCCCCGTGTAACCCAATGTGTATATATTAAGGCAAGAAGTCTCAAAATTTTAAAACTGTGAATACAGCACACCGCAATCACTCAATCTCTCCCCTCTCTAGCCCTTCTTCCGATCCCAGCTTCGATCATCATCTTCAACAATGGTGAAAGCAATCCCAAAACAGCAAGACAGACTAACAAGAAGACGTAGAAAATACATCAAACTTCAACTCCAGAAGCACAGAGAATCAGACTCCCTTCTTCTTGGCCTCAAAATGGCGACCTCTCCAACTCATCTTCTTCTACACGCAACAAACCCAACCTTCAAAACCCCATCTCCATTTCCAAAGAAACGACCCTGCTCATGCTCCTCATCCCCAACATCACCTAGTTACTCTCCCTCAGCATACGCCACGTGCTCTTCATCGTCCCCTCCTCTGTCCCCTTCTCCATCTTTCTTGCACTCTGTCTCCTCTCCTGCGACAACAACAATAACTTACTCTCAACAATCTCATTTCCTCCGACGAACTGTCTCTGACCCACCTGTCTTCAGCTCTGATTCAATCTCAAATCCCAAGGTATTCATTCATTGGTTCATCGATAATTTTCTTGATTTTTTATTCTTTTTTGGATTAATGCTGAGTTCGTTGATGGATGTAGAAGATGACGGAGATACTTCAAGAACTGACTGCATCATCGTCGCCACCGGTGTCTCGGAACTTAATGGGACAGTTGCTGCCACCACTTCCGCCTTCGCCATCGCCGAAGCTGCTCAGGAGGACTGTTTCTGATCCTGTCACACTTTCATCTGATAGGAAAACCTCAGCTGCTAAGGTTTGTTGAAGTCTTTGATTTCAGTTACCTCTGTTACTTTCAAAATCTTGATGAATTTACAACTGCATTTGCATAATCAACAAATAAGTAAATGAATTATTTCTTGGTGTAATATGATTTTAACAATTGTAGTTAACCGAGACCATTAAAAATCTTGTGAAATGGAAAATTTTCAAATATTCTAGGAATGATCTGATAGTGTATGACAAGGTTGGATAACATTCTGTAAGCAGAAAATGCAAGAAGAAATGGTAAAGGCAGAGAAGTTATCAGGGGATTGGAGAATGATCAAACTCAACTGTGGATGTGGGTCTGATTTTAAGCTTCTCTTCTGTGGCACTGACTGTAAATGCTACAAGCTCGTCTGACTTTCCACGTTCTCCGAGGAAGTTTCGGCAGTAGGGAACTCTCTTGCTTGTTTTTTGGTCCTTGGGAAATGAACACCAAATTCCGATTCGATTGTTGGACAGTGGTCAATTTAGGTTAGGTTGGTTCCATCTTACGAATTCGTAGCTGAATGCTGATAAAATTGTATAGATATTCTAGGATTATTAGTTCATAATCATGACATTCAGGCTGCCTGCTTTGTCACAGTAACTTCATTTGGTAGGATTAGTATACGGGTATGCAATTCTACTCTAATTCAAATTAAATTGGAGTTATGGTATACAAATCTGTTACTTAGATTATGAATCCGGGTGTACAGTGTGTTCTTTCCTTAATTTGAGCAACTAGATGGATACATAAATGCTTCATTCAAACAAGGTCTTTGAAAATTAAATACGGAGTATAATCTTCTTCTAAAATCATTTAAATTAGCTTGTCTCATAAATTATTGTATTAGATATGTATCTAATCAAATAAATACTATTAAAATATTTTTCTAAATACTCCAAGAATATGAGACAGTGCATAAGCAGAATATTGACATTTCAATCCAAATGATGGGTCTGTTTAATGTATTATATTAACATTGAGAAAGCTCAAAGAAGGTTTTATTATGAACATGTAGACGGATGTAATCACGTAGGATTAGAACCTACGTTTCCCGTCAAATACTTCTTTTTAAGCATTCTAAAGTTTAATATGAGAATATTAGGGATTGTTATTAGCAGGTATGATTTCTACATTATATTTAAAATAATATTTCACCCTTACATGGTACACCTATGAGGTCTAAACTCGTCTCCAAGTGACATTATCAAGTGAGATTTTGTTTAAATTGATTTAACATGTACTTTTCAAATATATAATTTTACAAATATAAAATTAGAGATATTTTTTATTAAATAATTCAAAAATGTTTTATCTAATCTAATCTAATTTGATTTATTATAGTTTAGTCTAGTTTGATTTAAATAAAAATAAGTTAGAAGGTAATTTAACCTTAGTTTATAATTTTGCATAGGTATACACTTAATTACTTTTAAGAGTATAATAAAATTGCACGTTGCTCCAAAGTCTGCAAGATCAAAAGGCTATCTCCCCACCATTTTTCGGGTGAATCGCTAAACATCGCTCGAGATTATCGTTTTAAACGTATTTCACACTTTTTTTACGATATTGCCCTCTATATATTAGTAACCTACTTTAACCTTATTTAATAATTATTTAACATTTTAATTTACTAACCTAATTTAACATTTACCAATTTATCTAACATTTTAATATACTAACCTAACTTAATAATAATCTAACGTTTGAATTTATTTACCTAACTTAATCCATTTACTCACCTAATTTAACTCTTTTTTTCTTATCACTTATAAACCCATTTACTACCTACCTTTCAACACTTTTCTATCACTCAAACTCTCCCAAAAATTAATTTCTCTCCCAAGAAATTCACCTCTTTCAAAAAACAAATTTAATTCCAAAATTTTACCACGTCAAGAGCGGGCAAAGAACCTAGTCGAAACTTGAGTGGAAGAATACGTAGAGTCTCCAGTAAAGCTTTAAAAGGATTAGTTGGTTCTTCATCCTCAAATGTATGTAATATTTTGATTTTTAAGCAATTTTAAGTGAATTTTCATGAATTATATTGATGTTTAGAAAGATTATTGTATTTTGTGCTTTATTTTTTATCGTTGGTTGTTTCGCCATAGTTGAAGTTCTGTAGTATAGCAAGCTTAGATTTAGGAAGATGATGGAAAAAGAAAAAAATAGGAACCTTGTATTTTACAAGGTTCCTATTTTTTTACTTTTTTATATAAATGATTAATTATATTATTATTTAATATTTATTAATTAATATTAATAATAATATGCATAATTAAATTAATATTAAATATTAGTTAATTAATATTTAATATTACGTATAATAGTAATTAAAATTTCATATTAAATTAGTTAATATTATATTACATAACTAAGCATATTAAATTATTTAATATTTTACTAGTTAATATAATACATATTATTTAGATAATCTTAATAATATAATATATAATTACTATCTATAACATATTAATTACATATTAAATAAGTTTATTATAGTAATTTTATTGTATTAATTATATTCCATATTAAATAAGTTTATATTTATAATAACATGTATAATTACTCGTAATTCCATTGTATTAATTACATTCCATATTAAATAAGTTTATATTAATAATAATACTTACTCGTAATTTCATATTATAGTTAAATTATGTTTAATAGTGAAAATAGTTAAATCATATAATATTCTTAGTTACTATGCTTACGCTTTTGATATTTATGTTTATTAGTGTATATTATGCTTTTGATCTTTATGTCTATTTCAATATTAATGTTGTAAAACTATAACGTATTAATTGAAATTCCGTATTAAATTAGTTAATATTAAATTATTATAACTAAGCATATTAAAGTAGTTAATATTTAATTAGTTAATAACAATACGTATTATTTGCTTATTAAATTAGTATAGTTAAATCTTGTTTAATAGTTAAATGAAGATTATTAGCTTATTAACTACTTTATATTCAAGTTTGAATTTAGGTTTATTATAGTATTAATTAGTTATGATTTATATTTATTTATTACTTATTATTTATCATTAGTATAAATGATATTAGGTACCTAGAAGGCATGGCGAGGGTGATTCGGGTTCGAGACATCTACGATCCTGTGGTATCTCAGCTTTTGCACGAAGGGAGAGAGAGCGTGTATGGTTTGTAGCAGTTACATGAGGATGAGGTAGATGAGGATTCTGATGATGATTTGGATAACTACGTGATACTTGACGACGATAAGGATGATAATGATATCCCAAACTATAATTTGGGTGCTGCTAGTGCTATGCCGGAGGAACAATTAGAAGAACAGTATGTCAGAGTGCGCAAAGACATGGATGGTAAATTTGCTAATACAACGACATTGGGTTCTTCTTCAACTGTTTCTAGCCCGAGTAGTAAGAGGAAGAAGGTGGACGACTCTTGGGTTGTGAAGGGTGGAGTTCCTGGCGGCCCAATCGAAGGGAACGTGATTCCTAGCTTTCTAGGTCACATTGCAACAAATATTTGGGTGGAAAGGAGCGTGAAAATGGTTTATTGAAGTGTCAAAACCGTGACAAAACGTGTTCCCTTCTCAATAAATGGGATCGTGCTAAGCTGGATGGAAGTCTAATGCAACAACGATTGCTGAATTCTGGACTTCTCTTTCTATCGAGCATTATGTTCGATCACATAAATGAGCCACTGATATCTGCTTTTGTGGAGCGTTGGAAACCAAACACGAATTCCTTCCACTTTTCATTCGGTGAGATGACTATCTTACTACATGACGTGGAGGCCATTCTTAGTGTTTGTGCAGAGGGTAAGCTGGTAGATGATTGTACTGATGTCTCCTCCACGGCACTAAGTGAACTTTTATGTGTTGACCCTGCTATCCTCAAAGGAGAAGATCTCGTGAGCATATATCGTAACGGTGGTGTAAAACTAATGTCTGTGTACAAGAGATGTCTCGTAGCAAATAGGGCAGAATAGTTATTAGCGTGGTTGTTTTTGGCACTGGGTTTCACCTTGTTTGTAGATAAGAGTGGTGATAGGGTTAAGAAGAAATGTTTGCATGAGGCGCTGAAGCCGAATTCTACTTCTACATACTCTTGGGGATCGGCAGTCCTAGCGAACATGTATCGCTAGTTGGGGATTGCCATCCGGGAGATTGCTAGGGGCCTGACATTGTTGCAAGCTTGAATTTATGAGTCCTTCCTAACTTTTCGGCCCCATAGAGACCTGAAGTTTGCTATGAGACAATTTCCTAGAATCAAGTTGTGGGAAAGTCGAGCCGAGAAAAAGACTTTGGAGCGACTGATTAAATTTCGATGCCAACTTGACACCATGAGTATGCATGAGGTACACTAGTTGTTAAAGGCATTAGGAAATATATAAAATACTTATTAGTACTTGTTAAAGGCATCATGTTTAATTTATTGCTTGATTACATTCCCAGGTTGATTGTTGTAATATTTCCCTTATCCGATTACCAATTGTCCAAGGACTTCATATACGGGACTTATTCAATATAAGGACGTGATAGAACCTTATATGCCTCAGAGTTGCGTTCGCTAGCTTGGTTTCATCCAATTTATTCCACCCCCTCCAATAGGACCTGCAAATGCCTTACGTTGAGCTAAATCGAAGGAATACAAGGTGGAATGGCCGAAATGTATAGTGAGCTCATTTTGGGATCAATTTCTTGCAACGAGCCACCTTGATTTGATTTGTTAATTCCAACAATGCTCGGGAACCATGGAGCATTTTACGAGAAGCATTACATTGATTGGTACTACATGAATTCCTACCCTTATGTTATGAATACAGGTGTAGACCCGATAGAAGATGGTTGGCCGCCACGAACAGCTGGTGATTTTATTTTGTTAATTTGTTTTCAAATATATATATATATATATATATATATATATTACTAACTACGCTTTATTTTGGTGTGATTATATAGTGGATGAACTTATTGATTCATGCTTCTCAAGGTGTTATCAGAGAGAAGGAAGGTCTTATTAGTGATACATCCAAGTTTTTAGTTGAACAAATGGAGGAGGTGATTAAGAAATGGAATAATGTCTTGTAATTGTTAGATTGTATTTCATGCTTGAACTTATGGTGGATTTTAGGGGTTTAAGATTTGATGTTTGGATTGTGTTTGAGATTGTTTGTTGTAGGAATTGTATTTGGAACATTTCTATGTTTTTCCAGGTGTATTATTGATTGTATGTCGATAACTTGGATGTCCAAATTATAGAGGAAATTCTGGTGAATTTGACACTCGAATGTAACAAAATTGAATCATTGTATTTGGAAAATAAGAACATTTTAAATTGAATCAAATAAATTGACATGAAGATGAAGAATCTCTTGTAATATAATGCCATTTCACATTCACACATAACAACCAATAAACAAATGCAATTAATAACACAACTAATAATTCAAAGTAAAATAATATAATATCTTAGATTAGCATTATCACGGTACATAGTTAACTAAATCGTTCCAATCTTCCATTCTCCGAGCGTAGAGTTGGTCCAACCCGTCAACAGTGGCATTGCACATGTCCTTCCATAATTGGTTTATTTGAGGAACTAGAAAATCAGGGGATAGGTGTAACCGAATGAAATATTTGTAAATCCCCAAATGTGCAATTGCCAATTCCGCAACCGGTGTAGTGTACGCCGATGGAGAATGCCAAGGTAAGACTGTAGTGGATGGATAAAAGGCGCGCTCATGCAATCCAACTCTAAATAACATGATTGCATACTTGTAATTATTAGCAATTGCGAACAAATATGCGCTAACCTCCATCCAATGAACTTCCCCACAACGTCCACCTTCCTAGTTAATACGTTGGAGAGCTCGTTCCACTTCGTTGAAATAGACGTTAGTGTATCTGTTTTAGTTTTCAACCACTTCATTGTACATGACCCTACGTACAAGAGGATAATTGTCTTCTATATTGTGAAATGCATCCGCAATACATCAAAAGACATAATTTCTATCAGCCTTGACATCATTCCACCCTTCAACTTAATTCAATATAATGTTTGGAACTCTGTCTTTGTACGGAAAGTTCTCCATGTCTGTTCTACCTATAACTTACACAAAAACACGTACTCAGCATAGAGAATTCAAAATGATACACAATATGGTACATAATTGGTACAAGGTTTAATTAACATACCTATTATTGGAGGCATGTTCACAGATTTTGACGAACCACGAGATGATTGCCTTGATTGTCTTGAATGAGTTTTTAACGTAGTCTCACGTCCATAAGTTTACTCCCATTAACATTGGTCACGTCGTGAAGGTCAACCTCATATTTGTACTAGCGACTCTAGTTCTTCAAGATACAATCCCTGAGGCTCTAACATGCCATATAGGTAGCATGAGGCATCACGTACTAGGGAAGGGGTTGAAGAAGCTATTCTCTCGAACATACCCCGAAATTGATTAAGTTCTTACTCGGATTGGTCAACGTACATACAGTCTAAATGCGGTGCACCAATGGTTAACATTCTCCAAAATGGATGGATATCATCTAAAAACAGTGATGAATTTCCTATGGTCGTTCGATATATAGCACAAGCACATGCGATACCGTATGTAGCCATTAAAATACACCCGCAACTGCTCTCAACTGCATCACCAAGCCTTCTCATTCATTTTTCCTCGTCCTTAATGAAGGACAAACAATAATGAGAAACGCGACCATGAAGGTGAAAATATATGAACTCCTGGTACAAAGCGTCATGACGATTTAGTGACTGCTCAAGGTTGTATTGCACATTCTGTCGCTGAGTTTGTAAATGCTTGTGGAAACACTCGAAAAGCGTATCTAGAGCAGTGGTGGAGGAATCCAATCAGTTCTTCAAGGCATTGTGTGAGCTCTCAACTCTGCATGTCGTCCTATTCCCCAAGTGAAGGAACTGGTTGGTATGGTACTTCATAAACCGCTCAACATGGGGCAACCATTTGGTTCTCCACATACTGCACTAGAGAAGGGCACCACACATAAGAATCCTGGAATTATATCACTGCATTGATGTACCACACTTCTGTCTTCGCATTCATAATTTTACTCCATTTACTCATTTTTACATCCGTAGTGCGCCTCTTGTCTTTGAAAATGCCGTGTGCCTTCTTCTCAACACAGTTGTTGATGTGCTATGTGCAAAGTAAATGACGCGATTAAGGAAATAACTCCGCAATGAGACGAAGTAAACCTCCCTCACAATCTATCACTATCACTTTAGGGTGCACGTTAAAACCAATTAGATGCCTCATTTTATCTAACACCCACCGGTAACTCTCTGATTTCTCATCCTTCATGATTGCATAACCGATCACGAAGTTTGAATTTGTCAGAATCATTCTAATTATTTCAACTATCAGATATCTATGCTTGTTTGTGTTTGTACGTTGAATCAATTAGAATCACATATGATCACGTACGTAACATCAAGCTAGATTCCAGATGCACCATAAACACATAAGTCAGTTGAAATGTCTCAGTGTCAGCATTAAACCAGAATTCATAGTCATATTTCTTCTCTTGATTAAACATATGTTGGATTGCGTTCCTTCCTTTAGAGTTTTCCATCCTCATCTTAAATCTCTAATTATAAATGTGTTGCACATTCGGGTTGTCTTCTGGAATTTGGCCCAATATTGATGCCAAGTTCTTCTTCGGTTTCACATGTGCGTCACTCATTCCCCTTACGATTTCTTTAGTAGCTGGACTTAAGCCACTCACCTATTGATGCCCCACTAGATACACAACCAACTCATTGTTATGAAAACCCTATTTTGGAACACCCTTAATATACCAACCATCACGCTCTAGACGCTCCAATTCCTTGACCTTGAATTTGCAACCACACCCCTTTCTCTTCGTGTTAAACCTTTGCGCATTTGAAAATTTCATTCCTTCTTCTTCTCATATCGATCGCAAAACAACCCCTTATACACACGACCATCAGATTAAGATTTATGTGTTGCCGAAACCAACATAAATCCATATTTCATGGCTTCTTCTTGAGCCCATATTTATTTTAGTATCCATAAACATAGCAAAATCTTGTTCATGATAAAAAAGCCCCGTTATAATCAATTTCATCCCCGTGCAAAGTCCTGCAATTTCATATAAAGATCAGTACATTAGAAATGTAACTCTAATACGTAATTAACATCAATAAGCAATGTTCATTTAAATCGGCATTAGCGATGAATATTTCTAATAACATTTGATTAGCAATTTATATCAAATTAAATTAATTCATATTATTAACATTAATATTAATACAATGATATTAATAATTTCAGATTTTATTTGCATATAAACAACGAATCAAATCAAAGTTGTTACAACTATGGCATATGAATTAGATTAGAAATGTAAGTATTTGTTTTTTATGTTAATGTAAATAAGAACTTATTAGCGAATGCTTACTAATAATATTTAGTTAAGAAAGTATTTAATTATTTCTTGTTAAGTAATTGTTAATAAAATTAGACGATTCAATTAGACGGTTTCCTCACCCACAAAACTGTCCAAATTAGACGATTATTTAAGGGTAAATAATCATCCAAATTGGACGGTTATATACTCTTCTATAATCGTAGAATTTGGACGGTTATGTAGGTAAGGAAACCGTCCAATTTGGACGGTTTCACGGTGCAAGAACTCTCCAAATTAGCCGATTTTACCTTCTAAAAACCGTCCATTTCTTACGTTATATCCATAGTTCAAACGTCTGCTTTTTACGTTTACTAAGGGTGACAAATCGTCCACCTTGGACGATAAATGCATGGTCAAACCATTCAAAACATATGTTTCTCTTAATTTGCATGTAATTCCATTCTAACTAATATAATTCTACAATTATCACATGTTATTAGCGAAATCACATGTTTTTTAAGCCAAATTTGGTACGTTTAGATAACTATAACTATATATACAAAAATATACAAAATATGAAATATAGTATGTATTTCTATAATTAACGTATATAAATGCATATACTTAAATCTACTTACATAGTTTAATATTGACATAACAAATGAAATCAAATGGGCATAAGAAATATGTATACTTCATCCGACATTGTTCAACTTGAGTGAAGGCCGTGAAAAAAATTTGAAAAGCAATGCTAGAGATGAGATATGAAATGAAGAGGTAAAATGCTTTAATAGGTGAGAAATGAAATGGAGGTAAAATGCTTCTAACTAACTAAGTGGAAGTAAAATACTAAGGGAGAGTAAAAATTGGTTGAATGGTGAAAAATGAAATGTTACACATAGTGAAATATATAAATAAATCACCGAATTGAGTAAAATGAAGTCATATTGAGTGATAAAATTAAAACATTCAATGACAAATTTGATAGTTCATGTACAAAATACGAGATGGAGACTTACGGCCATGTTTAATAAACCCCATTTTCGAGGAGTCCCTCCTCCTTGAGTCGATTCACTAGCACAGCGTTGCTCACTCCTCTCCGCTCGCTTCACTCTCCTCCGCCTCCTTCCGACTCCTGTAAGCTTCAATTTTTCCTGTTTTTCTTATGGTTTAGCTTTACAATTCCAACTCTTTCATGTTTCTCAATACCTTTAAGGGCTTTAACAGTTCTCCCAGATCCTTCCATCTTGCATATGTGTCCCAAAAGCTCCAATCTTTGTCCAAAAACCCCAGTTTCCCATTTTGTTCATCTGGGTCCCACTCTAAATCTATTGCTGATGATGATAATAATAGTAATAAATCAACTGATAAACAAATTGATCAAAATGGGCATGCCAATAATACTGAGACTGATTGGGAGAAGTTACTCAAACCTTATGATATTGAAGATCTGCACAAATCATTCCATTTTCTTACACCCTCTAGACTATGTAAGTTGATTGAGCTGCCCATTGATGTGCCCACTACGATCGAGCTTTTCGAATGGGCAGGTAACCAGAAAGGGTATTTCCATTCTTTTGATGTGTATTATGCTTTGATTACTAAACTCGGCTCTGCTTCCGAATTTAAGGAGATTGATAGGTTGTTGTTGCAAATGAAGGATGAAGGGATTGTTTTTAGGGAGTCTCTCTTTTTGTTGATTATGAGGTGTTATGGAAAGGCTGGATTGCCTGGCCAATCTACTAGATTGTTGTTGGATATGAGAAATGTTTATGGTTTTGAGCCGGGTTTTAAATCTTACAATGTTGTTTTGGAAATTTTGGTTGCTGGGAATTGTCACGAGATTGCTCCTAATGTCTATTATGATATGTTGAATAGGGGGATTTCCCCAACTGCGTATACCTTTGGTGTCGTCATAAAATCTCTTTGTAAGACTAATAAGGTGGACACTGCATGGTCGCTTCTTAGGGACATGACCAAGTATGGGTGTGTTCCAAATTCAGTCATTTATCAGACGCTTATTCATGCTCTGTCCAAGATTAGTCGAGTAAATGATGCATTGACCCTTTTAGAAGAGATGATATTGATGGGATGTGTCCCTGATGTGGAGACATTCAATGATGTCATACATGGTCTCTGTAAAGTCAGTCGAATACATGAAGCAGCCAAGTTGGTTGATCGGATGCTTGCTAGGGGTTTCATCCCAAATGCTGTAACCTATGGGTTTTTGATGAATGGGCTGTGTAGAGCAGGACAAGTCAGCGAAGCTAGGGTTCTGCTGAGTAAAGTTCCTGAGCCTAATGTTGTGTTGTTCAATACCTTGATTAATGGGTATGTAATGACTGGAAAGCTTGAAGAAGCCAAGGCTATTGTCCAAGAGCACATGTTGGGTTCTAGATGTGAGCCAGATGTATACACATATAACATACTTATCCGTGGTCTTTGCAAAGAGGGTTTTCTAGGTTCTGCTCATGAGCTTGTGGAAGAGATGGGGCGTAAAGGGTATAAGCCAAATGCCACAACTTATACTACATTAATTGACGGTTTTTGTAAGACACGTAAACTCGAGGAAGCTAGTATCATCTGGGATCAGATGGCTAATAAGGGGCTCAGCCTGAATACTGCAGGGTACAACAGCTTTATATCTGCATACTGCAAGGAAGGGAAAGTCCATGAGGCTTTTGGAATATATGCTGAGATGTCGGGAAGAGGATGTAAGCCTGACATATATACATTCAATTCTCTAATACATGGGCTATGCAAGGCTGATGAAATAGAAGAGGCTTTGAAGTTGTACAGGGATATGTTTTTGGAAGGAGTTATTGCCAACTCTGTCACATATAATACATTAATCCATGCTTATTTGAGAAAGGGATCCACAGAAGAGGCACTTAAGCTTGTACATGATATGTTATTTAGAGGGTTGCCTCTTGATCGAATCACTTACAATGGCTTGATTAAGGCATTGTGTGAGGGCGGTGCTGTGGAAAAAGCTTTAGGGCTATTTGAAGAAATGATTAGGAAAGAAATTAAGCTTAGCATCATTACGTGTAATTTACTAATCAATGGCCTCTGCCGAACAGGGAAGGTACAGAATGCACTTGACTTTTTGAGAGAGGTGGTTTATAGAGGCTTGACACCAGATATAGTCACTTATAATAGCTTGATAAATGGTCTGTGTAGAATGGAACGCATCCAAGAGGCTGTCGGCCTCTTTGAGCAATTACAACATGAAGGAATTTCCCCAGATCCTATCACTTACAACACTTTGATCAATTGGCATTGTAAACTTGGCAAGTCAACTGATGCGTTGATGCTTCTAAGTAGAGGCCTGGACAATGGCTTTGTCCCCAATTCTACCACTTGGTATATATTAATAAAAAATTTTGTTCGCAATGAATGGAGGGACGTGGTTTTGGTTGTCTCTTGATCAGTGGTGTGATGCAAAAGCTTGAGGATAGCAAAGGAGCTATAAGTTTTGTCACTCCATATTGTTTCCTTGCTTGATGTTTTGTCACATTTCCTCCTATCGAAATTCAAAAGAGAAGATGCTGCTTAGAACTGAATGTACAAGGTGATTGAAACATTGTTAAGTATTTCAGCAGTATAGATTAGTGTGGCTTTTTATTAATGGTGATAAGCTGCTGTGTTGCCTTTGGTCCACAAAGCTGTTGTTGCATCATAATAGAGGGAATTCTGTGAACTTGCTGCTTTTGCTTTCTCTGGAATTTGAATTTCCCGTGGAGTTATTACATCTGAGTCTGAACCCATGTGCATGGATATGTAAAAGGCTACAACTTGTATGTGATATATCATATGCAGAAGCCGGTCTTCTGAATTTTAACTGTATGTGTTGTTATAATTGTCTAAGCTTTAGTTTTCTTTTTGTTTGTTCTTATGCCTTTTTGCATACTTCATGCTCCACATGCACTATTGCTTGGCATAGCATGGCTGGGATTTTTAAAAGTACAAACTTTTCGTCCTTGTTCTCTCAGAACTTAGATTGGGATGGCTGTTTCTGCTACTTACTAGATATGATATACTTGAAAGTTAATATTTAAATGGAATCTAAATAGGGGTCCTAGTATGCTGAAATGAGCACAAGATAACTTCTTGATCAAATCAAATATTGCATTGTAATTTGTAAGAGCTCAAAGAGAGCTATATATCACATTATCTGCTGTGAGAAAATTTCTTCCTTACTTTTTCCTATGTTTTCTCCTGGTTTTCTATCTCATATTGTTCTGTTTTGTTATACAAATTTCTTACTTAATGTTTTCTATGGACTAGGTAAAAGGTTTAAGCTACCTTTTCTCTGATTATTGGATATTATAATTCTCAAATCAAATTCTTAAAGATGATTACAAACCTATTGGCAAGCTTTGTGAATTCAGGAAGATGTAAGATGTTCTTAATCCATCCCATGCTAAGATCTGATTTGTAGGGGGTTTGCAAGATTTCCCATGTTCAATATTGTACAATCAAATTTTCCCTCTTCTTTCTATTGACATAAATTTCTGTTTGCCTTGTTTGAAGGAGACAAGGTTGGAGAGCTAATGCTTGCATTGAAGAAAGTTTGGCTAGATGTCATCAGAGAGGTAATTTCTGTTAGGTAGTAAGAAGTATGTTTCTTCATGATTCGGTTTAAAAAATGTTAACAACGAATGAAAAATATTCTAGGTGTAGAGCAACTTTCTAATTGATGGTATCCTTCACTACCTTCCTACCTTGGGCCAATAGTACAGGTTGGGTTGCGTGCATGGACCAGTCTCTTAGTTGTTGAGAAGTTGTAAGGTGGTGAAGCTAGGTCTTTAGCCTTGGTGAATTAAGTTTTTTCCCTTTCATTCTTATGATTTTTGGCAGAGTACACAAGGGGCTAGGGGTCCCTCATGACCTTCTCAAAAGATAGATATTGTTGAACTTTGGTGATGTTTCTTGATGACTTATTTTTAGTCACTAATTATAACCGCAAGTGCATGGCTGTTGCAGTACAATCACGAGTCGTCTTCTAGGAAGCTAATATAGGGTCAACTTAGCTTAATTTAACTAGATTACGCTAGAAACAAGTTGTTTAATGAAACTAATAACTAAAATTGCAAATATTAAAATGTAATGTCAATAATAAAAAGGCCTAGGATATTAATACATCTCCACTAACATGCATTAACCATTATCAAATACACCAACATCAATGATCAAATCAAACAACCCTTCAATTATCCTAACCTCAACTTTCGCTTCTTGATTAATCTAATTGTATTAGGTGTAGCCCTCTTAATCTCAACTCTCGCTTCTTGATTAATTAGCAAACATCATTAAGACAAAGGAAGTAATTAATTTCAGTCGTCGCTTCTTGACTAACTAAACCAATGAATTTAACCTAATGATCAATTTTAACAACCTAATAAACCAACCTTAATTTGACATTGAGTTGATACAAAAATCCACTTAATACATGCTAGGGTTCATATATTAACATCCTAGAAAGAAAATTACTCACTAATCATAATCAAAGCCATATAAACAATAATAAAATCAAGCATAAATATAGAAATCATAAAACTATAAGGAAATTAAATTAAATAACAAAGAGACATGAATACATAAACAAAAATATAATCAACTAAAGAAAAATTAGGGAAACTTACTTGAAATTTAGATTGATGATGAAACTAGGAATAAAACTAGAATATTCAAGAGTAAACAATAATTTTGAGAGAGAAAAATCTAAACAAAAGCCATAAAACTAAATCCTAGCAAAAAGAGAGAAGAGAGGAAGAAGAGAGGAAGAAGAAGGAAACCTAGAATAGAGAATGAATAATAAAAAAAACTGCTCAACTCCTAAAACCCTAGCCTAAAAATTAGGAAAACTAACTACTAAAATCAGAAAAATAAAATAAATAAAATAGAAAAGAAAAACAAACTTAAAAAAGGAAAAAGAAATCTTTTTTTTTTCTTCCTTGAATTGTGTCGTGATGCCTTCTAGTCCTTAGAGTACTTGGACTCTTTTGCTCCCTTTTGTTGCCGTGAGTCTTTCACTTTTTTTTTTTAGGGTGATGAAACAAATTTTCTTCTTTGTCTTTTCTTGGCCCAATTTCCACCATCAAATTCAATTCTAGTCCATCATATTTTTGCCATTAATATGCACTTATACTAAAAGCCTTAAAAATTAGCAATAATCGATATGATTAAAGCCAAATTATAATTATGGACTTTTAGCTTAAATTCAGTTAAATAAACCCGGAATTACCTAAAACTTATCCAAAAGGAGTTTGAATCAACATCGAAAAGTACAAATAAATGTACTTATCATTTCTGCTCCTCTGTCTGCTGCAGTGCAGTTTGGTGTTCTCAAATTGGTCATCTGCTTGTGGGTTTGTATGATCTTGGTGTCATTTGCGTTTGACATGTGTGAAGTGAACAGAAATGTTGGTCATTGGTAATCAGTATAGTACTTTTAAAAAAGGAACGACAACTAGGAATTGTTTTAAAGTCTGCTTCTTGAAAGAAGGATTTAGGAGTGAGCATGCATGCTTGTTATGAAAAACAAATTTTAGGGGTAAGCATGTTACATATTTAGGATTTGTGGTCTTGCATAGAGTATTCTTCCATATGGAGCTGAACTCTTCGCTGTTAGAAGAGGCTTGATGGCGTTAATTCTATAAAAAACTGGAGGAAAAGTCTGATGTTGTTCCCTTAATGAATCTGGAAGTGATTGTTGCTGGTATCTGTGAGCTCCTAAAAGGAGACTGGTTGTTGCTTTCTTCAGTATCAGAAGGGGAGCAAATATTTTGTCACTGGTAATGTAATTTTCCTCATCTTCCTAGTGAATATTCATAGTTCAATGCAAGAGTTTATGAAGCTTGAACCAGGACTTGTATGTTTAACAGGTTTGGTATTCCTGATCTTGAACAATCTTCATGTTTAGTTTGCAGGCTAACTAAATTTCTCTATGGTTATCGGTGGATGTGAAGGGGTGTTAAAAAAGGATTGGATAAACATAACATACATCACCCATGTCTTTTCTGCAATGGAATATGCAACTGACTGAAGTAAACCTATTTCTGAAATGGCCGAGGAGATGAAACTTGGACATACAATCTTGGAGAGTTGGAGACCATGGGATAAAGTTCCTGGTAGCAAGCCCCAAGTGTTGTTTGGCATTGTGTATAATTCAACTTCTACGATCACAGTTAGCTAGTAATTAATTGCCGTATGGTCATATTAATATAGATGTATCTATTGACTAGTTATAAATAATAAAATTTTGGTGGTTGAATTATGCTTACTTGTTACTTCTTGCTTGGTTGTTGCTCAAATGCTTAGTGGCATGAAGTTGGTAGGATTAATTACATTAGAACTTCAGAAGAACAAGCAATGTAAATTCAACAGAGTTGTCTTGTTCAATTCCTAGGTGCTTAATGTGGTGATAGGTAAGCTTTCCTTTTCTTCGTGGGTACATAACTAAATTGCTTAGGTTCTCATAATGTAGAGTATGTTGAGTGGTTGCCCATTAAATTGCAAGTCTTCTTTTATTATAGCCTGGATTGGGTGGCAAAATGTCAATAAAAATCCTTTCTTCATATTAATCTCTTAGAATCCTTACACTCGCAGGAGTCATCTCTAATCAACTGGTTCAGACTTGAAAGAGGGTCATCAATTTTTGAGAGTATGTACTAGAAACTCTAAATTTAGCCAAGAATGTGGGGGTGGTAACCTTAGCTATTCACTCAAAAAAAGTATTTAGGGCATCAAAGGCTTGCTTATCTTTTTGATGGTATGAAGAAGAGGGGGCATTGGAAATCAGGAGGAGCATTATAATCTCAAGTGATGCGTGGTGTCTAACTGTGTCTTTCGTACCTTCCTCTAAATTCCACCTCAAATATTGAATTGACTTAAGTATGAAACTATGTGATGTGAATGCATGCATGTAATTCTTTCAATGTAGTTAAATCATATTCCCTATATGATTCATCATATCTTTACTGTTCCTATTTGGATTAAGATTTGATGAGTTTACTAATTCTGATTTAATTAGGATTTGTGCTATTTTTCCAAAATTGATTTGGGTAAGGTTTTGGAATGTTTCACTTTTTCTAGTTAAATTAGGAAATGTTTCTTCTAGTAATCCTAATTGGTTTAGGATTTGCTTTCTTAGTTTCTTTTATTTACAGTATGAGTCTTATCCATCATATGCTACCTAAAAGCCATGAGAAGATCATTCTTGAAAGTTTATTGACTAAAAGAAGCGTTCTTGAAAGTTTTATTGGAAGTTGAAGACAAGAGCAAGAGGGGAAGCTCTGTTAGACAAGAACTTGTACTTAGGACAACAAAAGTGATGTGGCAAGCTTAGATGACTTGGTTATTGATATATGATAGGATGATTAGTGTTTTAATGTAAATAAAAGTCAGATTTTGCTTATGTATCTAGATAATTGAGTTATAATTTATCTTTGATTTGTTGGGATAGAATTCTAAATCAACTAGAATTGTTTAGGTAGCAATGTTAGAATCCTAGTATAAGTATAAGATGGTGAGTTGACAAATTGTGAGCCAATCAATCCATGTCTTATACTATTAGAACTAGTACTCATAAGCATAATATGATTAAGATACTCAAGGCCTAAGGGTATAAATAAGATGTGTGCACCCAAGCCTTGGAATTCATGTATTCAGATTTTACAAGTATTCGTATAAACTTTCAAAAGTTTATGCTTTCTTTGTGCGTTTTACAAAGAGTATGAGTTGGTGTCATTGTTTTATACTCACGTGAGGAAGCTTTGAGAATAGAGAGTGCATTAAGTTTTAATCAATTCAAGAACATTTGACTTAGAACTTAGACATTTGGTGTTTAGCTTTAGGAGGTTGTTTTCTAGTTTCTATCTCTTGTATGAATTATGGTTTTCCCACCAATATTCACATCACTATGTTCTTAGCTAAAAATTAGTACAAACATTAGTCAAGGGCATTGTCCTATTCATTATATTTTTTAGATGGAGTGTGTTGCATTCGAATGATTATCACTTATCTAAACATTAGTCTTACGAGTAATTAGTTTAATTTTTACTCCAAAAATCTTAAATTCTACATAGTAATTTATATATAATATAGAAGCAGAGTCTTAAAGTAGAAAAATTTAAAGGATATCATCTAATTTTAATAGAATAAAACTTCATAGTAACAGCGAGTGCATACTCTTCCATCAATGAAAAAAAAAGGTGTGAAATTAGGGTAATTATCAAACTTTAAAATAAGGTTAAAGTATAATAGTTAAAGAAGTGTGGAGTCTGAGGAAACAACCAACAATTTCGGTTTCTGTTTCACATCTTTCGTCGTAGGTATACTCTTCGTCTTCCTCGTTGTCTCCCTCCCCCTTACGCTCATACCCGCATCCGTCCGTGTCCGTGTCCGTACCCATACCGTTCCCCTTCTCCTTCTTTACCGCTCTATTCCCGATGCTTCTTTCCCCCAAATTTCCTTCCTATTAACCCTAATTACAGCTGTTTCTCTCTCCTCTTTCGTCACTCTCACTTTCGTACTGCATTGCATTCTATCCCCACTAACCCTAATTTCGCCCGCTTTTCTTTCTTTCTTTATTTTTAAAAAATTCTCTGTCAAATATAACTATTATTTAATCGATTATTGCCATTTTTGTTGGGTTCTGGTAGTTGAGATGGAGCTGCGATTGTAGTTTTGAATTGGGGTTTGATTTGGTGATCTGCAGAAGCAAGGCGTAAAGAAGAAGACTTTAAAGAAATATATTTGGTAAGGTTTGAGGGTCTATATGTCCCTCAATCAATCAAGGGCTGACAAGAACGAGTCCCACTTTCGTAAACCCGGTAGTGGACGATCTGGTTCTACTTCTGGTGGTCATCAGAGGTCCTTTAACGGCGGCCGTGGAAGAGGTGGCGGAAGCGGCCCCACCACTACCGCCCCGAGACCTTCCGTCTCGCAGAGGTTTCATCACTCTATTTTTGTAATTTAAGGTTTTTTTTTTTGTTAGGGCTTCATATGGTTGTATATGTTTATCGATTCGGATTTGGATTTTGTTTGTTTTTAACTGTAGCTCAATATGCATGGATAATAATGGGGGGTAAAACAATACAAGGTAGTTTCATTGTTTGTTTCGAAGGATATTGCAGGTATTGATTTTTCCTTTTTTGTTTCTGATTATGGTCAGTTATAAGAAGGTTAACCATGCTCAAGGCGGACTATCTACAGGAAATGTTGGACCTGTGAATGCATCGGATTTTAATGCTGTGACTGGCTCACGTTCTTTAGAGAACGGTGGACATGTCCAGTCCACAGTACATGGTGGGTTCTTTTTTCTTTATTTTCCCTGGTATATATGGCTTTTGTAAGATAAGTTGAGTTTTTAACACTCTAGCAAGTTCCCTGCCAAAATGTTGGGTCTTAGGAGTGTGAAGTGTTTATCTTTTGAGTATATTAGGGAAGCGGAGGCTTGTTGATGTAAGCATTGCGTAACATGGTTTTGTGGAATGGTTGTATTTCTCTAGGCACTTCTGCAGTGTCCAATGCACCGCCTCCAGCTGCCATACTCAAGCCTGTTGATGTACCATCTCAGAAGACAAGCCTACCTCTTCCAAAGGCTCCATCATCTCAATCATCCTACATGAGTTCAGATTCTTCCTTGCCTTCCACCCCAGCAAAGGGTATTTCCTTGCTGCTTGCCTTGCATTTTGACTTTCTTAGTGGTTTTAGTTTTGTTACTTGGTATATGTCCTGAATTTTCTGTATTAAATGTTCCTAAAAAAGATATTTGACAATTTTTTTTTAACTTCCTAACATTAGGGAATGGAGGTAAGGGCTTTCCTCTGCAGTTTGGATCCATTAGTCCTGGTATTATGAATGGCAAGCAGGTTTGTCAACGATATTGGCTCAAGCTGTATCTTCCTGTCATGGTTTGATTTTTTGTAACTCTTTCCTGCATCTGTCCTATGTTTACTTTGGCAGGTTCCGGCCCGAACAAGCTCAGCTCCGCCTAATTTGCACGAGCAAAAGCGTGATCAGGTACGCAGCCTTATTTTCTTCCTCTTTTGTATTTTGGACATTATCAGGGGATTATCTACTTGTCTATCATATGTTGGTTCCACCTCAAACCACCGAAGATACCCCCCTTTTGTGTAGTAGAGTCTAGTTAGATGTTTATTTAATGCTACCTTTGATTTGCAAAACACTCACATGACCATTGATATATTCGATTATCCATTAAATGAAAATAAAAATATATTTTGAAAATGCTCAATGAGACTAATCCAAAAACTTATTATATAACAACATTTTTATATTATATATTTGTTAAAATATTGTATATAGTCACAATATGAATGCAAAAAATAGAACTGGTTCAATTATTCTGAAACGGAGGTAGTATAAAGTAATTTGATGAATATGTTGTCTTAAGTGATTTCAGCTGATGGATAATTGTTTCTGTCTAGGAATAATTGATTTCATGATAGTATAGTTGGAACTATCAATTATTTACTAAATCCTAGTAGTGGTTGTGTTAAATTCTTTTATGTTGAGATTGAATGGTGTATCTATGTTTACCAACTAAATATGAGTTTTACATTAACATCAAAAAGTTAAAAGTAAATTGATTGTTGCCCTCTTTTAGTTTGCTCTGTCTACTTATATTTGGGAGGCTGTGTGTTATGGTACATGAAATAGGTAAGCGGTGGTAATTCACTTCCTAGTTTTGCTCAACTAGTCCAAAAGTGTACCAATGTATGATGTACCAACAAATTTTACATTCAATGTCATTGTTCATGCAATGGGGGAGGGGTTTGGATTGTCAACTTTAATTGGGCAATAGTTTTGATGCGAGGATTGAATACCAGCAGCTACTCGCTATAGAAGACTGATTCTTTCAAACAAATTTTTGCTCTATAAAATGAGTCGCAAAGGTTTTGACTTCTCTAGAGACTTGGTTGCTGATTCCTTACAAATATCATTTGGCTTCGTGTTTCCTATTTAGGGCCTGTATTTCACTTGCTTGATTCTTGAGAGGACTGAATATACTTAGGATGGCTGATTTTCCCTATAAGTTTTTCTCTTGAATTTATTTGAAGGTTTCATCTTGTGTCAACTATAGAGGCTTGGTTGCTGATAAAATACAAATGTCATTATGCTTTCTGTTCAAATGTTCCTATTGTTATTAGTGCTAATATTTATTGATTGCAACTTGTGGACTATTGTTGCAGGCTTGTCGTGATGCTGCAAGGGCCATGCCATCAATTCCTTTACCGTCTGCTCCTAAACAGGAATTGCCAAACAAGGATATTTTTGTAAATGAGCATCCTACTGTTCATAAAGTCCAAAGAGATGTCCATGTGGCATCTGCATCTCCACCAGCACAGGCACATAAGCCTTCTGCTCATCCTATGCCAGGGATATCTATGCCTTTGCCATTTCACCAGCCAACTGTTTCCATGCAGTTTGGAGGACCTAATCCTCATATTCCGTCTCAAGATATGCCTACTAGTTCGCTTCAAATGCCATTACAGATGTCTTTACATATGGGAAGTCCATCCCAAGTTCCATCACAGGTCTTTGTGCCCGGTCTCCAACATCCATTTATGCAAACCCAGGGTATAATGCATCACAACCAGAATTTAGGTTTTAATCATCAGATTCCCACCCAGCTTCCTCATCATCTAGGAAATATGGGAATGAATATGTCTGCTCCTTATAGTCAACAGCAGGCTGGAACACGTAAGACAGTGAAGATAACTCATCCAGAGACGCACGAGGAACTCAGATTAGATAACAGGGATGGTGGGTCAACAGCACCAAGGATGCATCCAAGTGGGTCCTTGCAGTCCCAACCTGTACCCACATATCCCACAGCTCATCCCATGGGCTACTATACTAACTCTTATACAAATTCTGCCTCGTATTTTCCAGCTCCAAAATCTGTTCCTTTGACAAGTTCACAACTAAATATGAGCTCTCAGGGATCCAGGTTTAACTATCCTGCTAGCCAGGCATCACAAACCATGTCATTTATGAACCAATCTGCGTCTAACACCTATTCAGTCAACAGGGTTGGTGTTCCTGACTCTTCCAATTTGGATCATGTACGAGATGTTAATAGTGTCGTTTCATCAGCACAATCAACTTCTGTCTCTATGACTATGAAAGCAGTTGGTGGCTCTGCTGCGGATAAGGTTATGGAATCCTCTGTTGTTGGAAAATCTGAGATCTCTAAAGTATTGAATCCTGTTGTGGTTACTAGTGCTGACAGGAAGGACTTAGAAGTGAAGTTGGACAACTCTACTTTACAATCAAAGTCTAGTGCCGTCCACTCAAAACTTTCTGCTGCCATGGCAGCAACTGTTCCAACTGAGACACTAAGTCCAGTAGCAGCGACTCTTTTTTCTGGATCGAGTCCCAGGGATTCATCTGCTACATCTCTTCCTGCAGATGCTGTTGAGAGGGAAACATCAAATAAACATGTGTCTATCAAGGACTTCGAGAAGTGCGTGGGCAAGAAAGGACATGCTGAATCAACACACCAGGTTATACCCTTTGTTGCATGTTGAGATTTTAGGACAAGTTACTTTTAGGTAGTTTTGATTGGTTGGCATTAATTTGCATTTTGTCTGTAGGTTGATGGACAGTCTGATTCTAGTGTGTGCGAGGACATTGTTGATTCTTGTGATGCCCTAGGCTCCAAATCTGCAGTAGATATTTCTGCCCAAACTTCATCAGGTTCAAAGGTGGTTGAACAGGAACCTGACCAGACATCACCTTTGATTTTGAATGCTGCACCAAGTGATGTCCTTGGTGTTGGTCTTTGTGCTGAAAGCTCTTCTTATTCATATAAGAGTGATTCAAAGCTGATAACTGTCAGTGATGCATCTAAGGGCCAGCTTGCAAACGAAAGTGATCTTCCTTTGTCTGAACAGAGCATGAAAGAATCAGCAGATGCTAAAGAAAGAGATCTTGAACTTGAAGAACTACAATTAGATAAATCTTTGAAAGGATCAGATATTGTCAATGAGATTGCTGGGCGATCGAAGAAAATTGGTGATGTTGAGGATATTGTGGAAACTTCTCAAATAGAGGTTGATTCTACCAATTCTTGCGTTGAAGTTGATAAACCAGTGAAAAACAGCTTGTCTTTTGGGTCTGAATCATCAACTATTTCTGATGGTTGTAGCATCTCCAACTTGAACACTTTGCCGGTCGCCACAGATGATGTCAGTTGGAAAGGCGATGATATTTCCAAATTTGGTACATCAGATAATGAGGCCTCCTTTGTTTCTGCGGATCTTTCTGGCACACGTTTTGGGAATGAAGGAGAAGTTTTGGAGAACCCAAGGCCAAGTTCTTCATCAGGTACTGCCTCAGGATTAAATAAGGGGAAGAATAAAAAGAAGAAGATGAAGGAGTTGCTACAGAAGGCAGATGCTCTTGGGACAACTTCTGATTTATACATGGCCTATAAGGGTCCTGAGGAGAAGAAAAACTCTGATATTGCTAGTAAACTAACTTGCGAGGATATCTTGAAGGAGGTCTCTAGTGATGTCAAACCGGAAGTGAGTACTGGTAAGAACAAAGATGAGCAGTGTAAACCCGAGCTTGATGATTGGGAAGATGCAGCTGAAATTTCTACACCAAAGTTGGAATCCTCAATTAAGGGTGGTCTTGGAGGCTTAATTCATGATGAAGAGGGAGTTACTACTAAGAAGTATTCCAGAGATTTTCTACTTACATTTTCAGCTCAGTGTACTGACCTACCTGAACATTTTGAAATTACTTCTGATATAGCTGATGCCTTGATGTCTGTGAATGTTAATGCATTTCGTAGAGATCGTGAACTTTCTAGTCCCGGAAGAATAATTGATAGGCCAACTGGAGCTGCCCGACCAGATCGGCGTGGGAGTGGAACGTTGGATGGTGATAGATGGAATAGACAGCCTGGCCCTTTTCCTTCTGTTCGAGATCCGGGAATGGATCTTGCTTACGGAAGCAATATTATGGGATTTCGTGGTGGCCCAGGGCCTAATTATGGAGTGCACAGGAACCCAAGAGCCCAAGGACCTGTTCCACATGCCGGTGGGATTCTGTCTGGGCCGATGCATAACATGGGTTTTCAGGGAATGCAGAGAAATATCTCTGATGCAGACCGTTGGCAAAGGGCTACAAACTTCAACAAAGGTTTGATGCCTGTTCCTCAGGGCCCTGCCCAGGTGATGCACAAAGCTGAGAAAAAGTATGAGATAGGTAAAATATCTGATGAAGAAGAAGCAAAACAGAGGAAGTTGAAGGGTATATTGAACAAGTTAACTCCTCAGAACTTTGAGAAACTGTTTGAGCAAGTTAAAGAGGTTAACATTGATAATACTGTGACTCTGACTGGAGTGATATCTCAGATCTTTGACAAGGCTCTAACAGAACCAACTTTTTGTGAAATGTATGCAAACTTCTGCTATCATCTTGCATTGGAGTTGCCAGAATTAAGTGTAGACAATGAGAAGATCACCTTCAGGCGGTTGTTGCTGAACAAGTGCCAAGAGGAATTTGAGAGGGTAGAAAGAGAGGAGCAAGAAGCTAATAAAGCTGATGATGAAGGTGCAGATGAGACTCCACAATCCGAAGGGGTTAGAGAAGAAATGAGACTGAAAGCACGAAGACGCATGTTGGGCAATATTAGATTGATTGGAGAGTTGTACAAGAAGAGGATGTTGACTGAAAGAATAATGCACGAGTGTCTAAAGAAGTTGTTAGGTCAATATCAAAATCCTGATGAAGAAAACATTGAGGCATTGTGCAAGTTGATGAGCACGATTGGGGGGATGATTGATCATCCCAAAGCCAAGGAGCATATGGATGCTTATTTTGATATCATGGGTCAGTTATCCAACAACATGAAGCTATCTTCTAGAGTAAGGTTTATGTTGAGGGATGCCATTGATTTAAGAAAAAACAAATGGCAACCGAGAAGGAAGGTTGAAGGTCCTAAAAAGATTGAGGAAGTGCATCGTGATGCTGCTCAAGAAAGGCATGGACAAGTTGGTCGTCTAAGTCGGGGTCCTAGCGTGAACTCTTCACTGAGAAGGGGTCAACCTGTGGAATTTGGTCCTCGGGGATCTATGATGTCTTCTCCTATTGGGCAGGGTGGTAGTTTCAGAGGTATGCCCTCTCAGCCTCGTGGTTTTGGTGGACAGGATTCCCGGATAGATGACAGGAATGTTTTTGAAAACCGTACTCTTTCAGTGCCTTTGACTCAAAGACTATCAAGTGATGAACCAATTACTCTGGGACCCCAAGGTGGCCTTGCTAGGGGTATGGCATTTAGAGGGCAACCATCAGTGTCAAGTTTGCCTCTGTTAGACAATTCTCCATCATATGCGGATTCTAGAAGAGTGGCAGCTGGTTTGAACGGATACAGTAATTTGTCAGACCGTGGTTTGTATAGCTCAAGGGAAGAGCACTTTGGGAGAAACATGTCGGATAGATATGGTGCTCCGATGTCTTATGATCAATCTAGTAGCCAAGAGATAAATGCTAATAGGGATGCCAGATATCCTGATCGAAATTTTGACAGGTCTAGGCCAATAACACCACCTGGGGCACGGGCTATTCCAGCTCAAAATATTTCTTCGGAAAAAGTATGGCCTGAAGAGCTTTTACGTGATAAGTCAATTGCAGCAATAAGGGAATATTACAGGTAAGAGCTTGCTTACCTTTCTTTAATCATATTTAAATTTATTGGGTACATAGAAAAAAAATCGCAGATGTGGTTGGATCGGGGTAACAGTCATGTGTCGTGGATGCGGTATGTAGGTGATGAATAGAACGGATTGTGGTCAACACAGTGTGCATTTTTTTAAAATATTCATATTAACAAGTTTAATATTTTTTTTAGTTTCAAAAGTATTCTTTCAACATAATATAACCTATTCAGTCATAATATGAGTGTGTTATATAGTTTCTGATAATTACTTAAAATATCATGTATTATAAACCACAAAATAGGTTAATATAATATATACGGCGAAAAGCGGATGTAATGGGCTAAAGAATGTTCTAACGCGACGAGACACTGTTATGTAACGGACGACACAGGGAACTGGATGTGATTTTTGTCACGATGCTATTTTGGCACCTCCAAAAACTGATTGTGGCATCTCTCCTCGTGAGTGGAGCACTGAAGCATAAAAATTGTGTGCTCATAGTGAGATTGCCAATATCAACTTTTGGTGCAGGGAAATCTATTATCAGGTTTTTGATGTCATTCTAGTAGTGTGACATCTATGTAGCCTTAATGTTAATCAGGTTTTTTATGTCATTCTAGCTGTGTGACATCTAGCATTCTAGCAGCTGATGCTGCATCATTGCCTTGTTCCATCATTTGAGTCTCATATTCAAAGTTGATACCAGCATGCAAGCTGGTCTGCATAGCTATTAGTTATACTCATAATTATATACTTAAGTGTTTTTAGTGTTGTTGGACATTTCAACTGGCTCCTGCATATACAATGTAGTGGCAGTCTACTTGGAAGGGTACAAGTTGAGCAGGTTTTTTTTGGAACTTAATGGGAAATTTGTATCATGTAGTTTGCATATGCTACTCTAATAGGATGTGGCACTTGAATGCACCTTTTTTTTTTTAAAAGTAACAACTTTTCAGGGTTGGTCAACAGAGAGTGAGGAATGGTTTGTAAAAAGGAAATTATTGTACAACTTTTTGGAGAAGTGCTATTGTTTAGAATAATTTTTTGCACCTGATTGTGCCCACATATCCATCTGATTCAATGGTAATAACATGGTTGCCTCATATGGTATTGCCATTTGTTGATTTGGTTTTTGATGTTGAGGAGACTGTAAGTTTACCCATGGCTATCTCTGAGAACTCATGGTTGCACCGGCAGTCATGGCTGAAATGGTGGAAGTTTGAACTGCTATAGATTTTTCTGGTGAGATGTTGGGAGTATTGTGATTTTTGACAGCAGGAATAATTTGTTGGTGCATTTTCTTGTGATGAAGAATGATTAATCTTGCTGAAAATGAAAAGTTGCTGTGAAATGAGATTAGATGAAAGGACATTTCAAGTATGGCCCATAGATTGCCGGACTGGTCAATGGACATTGTTGAGGATAAAATAGTTAGGTTTATTACTTGGGTTGACTTGAGGTGGTTGGGATCCCCCTTTCGAAAATTAGAAGGAAAAGGAAAGCTGGATATCAAGGCGAGCTGAATTACTACTTTCTTGAACCTCTTGCTTCATCCTTAATCACCATAGAAACCCCACTGCAGAGCCTTGGATCTTGTGACTTCGGTTTTATCCTGCCTACTTTGCTATCCTTTTGTTGTCAAACACTCGTTGATTTGTTTTATGCCAGGCAGTGGGCATGGATATTCTGTTATTTGTGTCTTTTCTGCTCCCAACCATTTGGTGATTTATGTGGGGTGCTTAGTACCTTACAGGTTAGAATCTTTTCTGCCCTCCATGCCCAGGATTTCACTCAGGAGTATTGGATAACATGGTTGGTAAAGTGTCTTTTTTGGTTTTGGAAATCGTTTCTGATCAGCAATATTAACCACCACCACCCTGTTTTTTTCGCTTTTGAGATGTTTTAAAAGCTTTTAGGTAATTTGAGAAGTCTGCAGCTTGCCCCTAGGATTTTGTACTTTATAGAACTAGATTAGCTTTGGGTGATGATTAAAGAGAAACTTTTAGGTGATTTGAGAAGTATGTAGCTTGCCCCTAGGATTTTTTACTTTGTTATAGAACTGGACTAGGTAATCCCCGATCCATGGCCTGTTTTTAAAGTTAATGTGCTTAGTTAAAGATCTTAGGTATTTATGTATTGTTTTAATTTTTAAAATATTAATCAAAAAATTAAAATTTAAATTTGGAAGTCATGTTTTATGAACGAGTAATTTACCATGAGACCCTGTTCATAGTTCCAATGTGATCATTAATATTGCCTACTTGACTATGTGGTTAGGAGGAAAATTTTTGAGGGAAAAACTCTATAATCTACTCTCTTTTAATGTTAGTTGATATAAGATTAGCTCTAGGTGATGGTCTAAGAGAAGATTTTAGGTATTTGGAGAAGTATTCAAGTCTATGGTGATGTTTATTTGATTTTATCCAGCTATTGTAAATAATTTGAACTAGCTAAATCTTGTTATGTTTGGGTAATAATTTGCATTGCACGTGTACTGTTAGGGATTAGGATTTGGAGTTGCTTTGATATTTTTAATGCCAGAATATCGATCTATTGTTTATCCCTGGCTCTATAATATTCATTTCATTTATTAGATTACTGTATTCAAAGATGACTTGCTTTTGGCTTTCTGGAATGTGAAATAATGGAGCTCTTTGCTTTCAGTGCAAAAGATGAAAAGGAAGTTGCTCTATGCATCAGAGATTTGAATGCTTCGAGCTTTTACCCTACAGTCGTATCAATCTGGGTCACTGATTCCTTTGAAAGGAAGGACTTGGAGCGGGATTTACTGTCTAGATTGCTTGTCAAACTTGCAAGATCTCGGGAAGGGATATTTAGCCCTGGCCAGCTCGTTGAAGGGTAAGAATTCCTTTTGCAGTTATCCATTCAATTCCTATATAACTATTCTGTTCTTAAACCTGCTGTATGTTGAATCATTTTTTTGTATGTCACAGGTTTAAATCTGTGCTGACCATCTTGGAGGACACTGTCACTGATGCCCCGAAAGCACCGGAATTTCTTGGCCGCATATTTGCCAGAGTAGTTATAGAAAATGTGGTATCCTTGAAAGATGTTGGTCAACTTATACACGAGGGTGGGGAGGAACCAGGTTGTCTTCTAGAATCAGGGTTGGCAGCTGATATTCTCGGGAGTGTCCTTGATATGATTAAAACTGAGCGAGGGGATACTGTATTGAATGAGATTCGAGCCAGCTCCAACCTGCAGTTAGAGGATTTTCGACCACCGGATCCTATAAGATCAGGCAAATTAGAGATGTTTATGTAGAGCATGGTGATGTTATTGTATGTGCTTAGAAAATTCTTGCAACGCTATCATTCGAGACACGATTATGATAAAGAGTTAAGCGAAAAGATGAATTTTTTCCCAACTATTTATGTGCGGAGATAGAAGATAAATGTGACAGTTATTGATTGCATTAGTCTGCATCATCACACAATTTAATCCTTCAATAGGTGGGTTAATATTGTTATTTATTGAGAGTTAAAAAATTAGTCTTTAGGCTGCCATGGAATACATTCTCTTGCCAGGAGCACTTTTGGTAGCAGCTTGTGATGGCGAATATATATATATTTATTTATAACTGTAATCAGTAAGTTGTTGGGCGGAAGTTGTACGCAAGCAATACAGTACTAGCCTTCTGCCGAATGCACCATTTAAGAATGCAAGTTTTATAATGTTTTTGACGAACGGATCTATCTGATCTTAGCCTGTTTACCTGCGCAGTTTCAGTTTGCCCGTTTACATCTCTGATCTCATAATGGTCATTACTTAGGCAGTAAATATATTTGTCGGGGCTATTTAGAAAGATAGTATTGCATCAGAGGTAGGAGTATAGGACTAGACCTATGCATTGGGTCGGGTTAGGGTCGTGTTGGGTAATATGCAAAACTGGTAGGCGTGTCGTGTACCTAACAAAAATAAAAACCTAACTAATCCTCCTAACTATGTAGTAGGGTAAGTCAGGGTCGATCTCATAGAGAAACGACGATCTAATTAATCACCTTTAACACTGGTAAAACTAGATGAGTAAGAGGAAAGAGTAGTTATACTACTACTAACTAATAAAGTACGAACTAAAGACATTTAAGATTAGGTATTCCCACTAGCAAGAACTAATGCAATAACAATTTCTTCTTCCCTTATCCAATTACTAAATATTCCAAGGATAGACACACCATAATTAATACCAATGATTTCTTTCGATCAATCAATGACTTCTTCAACAATGCAAACATACCTATTTTCATGGACTCGTGCAATTCAAAGACTTTAAGCATATCATCTTAACATCCTAACAAATTTCATCAATACTTTCATAGTAATTTCTTTTATCTTAAATTAGGGTTCTAAATTCGATTAAGGATCAACTTTCATTGCAACCTAATCACATTCAACAAATACTATTTCTAGTTATTCATGGATGATAAACCCAACCCTAAAATAAATGAATTGTAAACTAATCAAAAACGGGATTTGGGAATCAATAGCACATCAGTCCATGCTAGGGTTTAACCTAACCCTAGATTATAAAACTACTTAAACATGATGATTAAATAAACAAAATAATGAATAGAAGAAGACATAATAACAGTAATAATAAGAGATTATAGAAAGTAGAAAACAATACTAGAATTAGATTGATTAAAAGTATCAATTGAATGATGAACATCAAGGCTTTATTTTCATAGTTGCAAAAGAGAAAACTAAGAATAAAAGTGAAAACTATAAAAATCTAAACTAATGAATGAATAATGAAAACTAAGAATAATGAAAAACCAAGAAAATAAAAACTCTCCAAAAATGGCGTGGGAATATCATGGCCCAAAAGAAGTCACAGGCTAACAAAACACTCAACCTAATTATGTACTAGTGCCTAGGTTTTTGGGGCTACAAAATAATTATTCCAGAGTAGCCGCCAAGGTGTTGTGACGCAAAGTGAAGGACTGCCATCGAGGTGCGGTGTATGCTGCGAAATTCATCATTTTGCTTGCCAAACTTCATTTGCCGCACCTTGTATAGGAATATCAACGTTTAGCTAAAGCCATATTGCTTAATATTCCCAGGCTCTAAGGGATGTAAACGAGCCGGTCTAAAAATTAATTCCCAGGCAACCAAAGGTATGCAAGCACTATTATCCTTAAAATTTCTTAAAATATTCATACAGATGGCATGACCGCCTTAGGGCAATCAAGATAGCAGCTTGATAAGATTGTACAAAGACAATGACAAAGTTTATCGATTGCACCTAACCAGCATAAGAGAGATTTTTTGAACCCCGCATATCACAATTTCATCAATCAAAATATCACAATCATGGACTGAAAACTTCTTAGTGTAAATCGGCACACTAAGATACTCTGTTGACTGGAGAAAGCAATTTATTTCAGAATCATGAAATTGGAACAGTAGATGGCAGGCTTATAATGTTGGCAATCAAACCAAAAGATTTGCAAAGGTAATCAAGACAAATGGCGATCAAGACAAATGGTTTCCTAGATGGTTCGCTACCTGAAGAACTGATGCAAATCTTGATGACATTGGCGTCAACATGGGAGGATGTCACAAACCCAAATTCCATTCAACATGGGAGGATGTCACAGACCCAAAATCAGCAATACTGTAGCCTAACAAACATCAAATGGAGAATTAGAATACGAAAAAAATGTGAAGCAACAGCTTAATGCAAATTATAAACCAGTACCTTAAGATTCTTGAAAATTGATGGCAGATTACCGCAAAAAACTTAGTGAAACTATATCTTCCCATAACTCTATTTGAAAATGATAGCAACTCAGAAAAATTTATTATGTTATGTTCATTACGTCGCCAATCTTGAACACACTAGGGCTTGGACAGTTTTAGGTTTCAAAGAGCAATGATTAGGAGATATAATCTTTCCCCCAACACTAAAAGCGCACTCTGAAGAAATCGTACTAACCGGAATAGTTAGTAAATCTCGTGCCAACAATGCAAGTTCCTGATATCTTACAACATTTTAATTCCAATGCTCTAAGATATCTAACTCTAAGTTGAAGTCAAGCTCCGCCTCTTCCAAATAAGACTCAAGTTGTGACTTTTTGTAGAAGTTATTGTACTTATTGGATTAAAACTTCTATAATCATCAAAGAAGTCCTCATCATCAACTCTACTACATGAATTAGGGGGAATAACAATCAATGAGGTAAAACAATTTAATTTATACTCATCATATAAGGACATCAATGTCCTTAACACCTCATTAACCCTTACCACGGCTTCCTCCGACCAAATATCTTACTTAAACAATACTCAACACTTGACCTTAAATCTTGGATCAAGGATAGCCACACATGACAAATAAATGTTGTAGTCGGACCAATATTTGTCAAACTTTTCCAACATAGGCGTGACCATTTGAGCTAAAAAAACACAAGGACATTTGGATGCTTCAACTAAATGAAGATGGACCATCAAAGCCCCCTTAAAATATATATTTGAGGTTGGAGACTTGTTGGCTGAGAACATGCAAGTAACATCATAAAAAAGCTTCAAAAACTTGTGAATAACATTCAACTTTTCCCATTTTTCATCCGAAGGACCAAATTCTTGAAAGACATATATAGAGACCCCAAATGAAGAAAAGCACCGTGATAAAATAGCACATTATCAAGCATCTTAAATGTAGAGTTTCAACAAATTGGCATATACAAATTAAGCTTCCTCTTTACATCTAAATGAAAATGTTATTGCGCTAGGTCATAAAACTCTTTGCTTCTAGTGGAAGACCTTGTAACAAATTTTATCAAGTTTCTTATGCTCCCTAAAATCTCCTCTACAAGGGCCAAGCCAGATTGAACAATGAGATTAAGAATGTGTGCACAACATCGTATATGAAAAAATCGACCACCACTAACCAACATTCTTCTATTTGCAAGACGGTTTTTCATATGGCTAACCATAACATCATTATGAGAAGCATTATCAACCGTAAGGCTTAGAAAATTGTGATCTAGCTTTCATTGATTAAGGAACATAAAAATCTACTCGGACATACTACTTTCATCATAAGGGGGTGATAATGCCTTAAATCTTAGAATTCTTTTGTACAACTCCCAATTGGAATCAATAAAATGGATAGTGACACAAATGTAATGTTGCCAAGTGTGAGAAGATTTCCAATTATCCGTTGTTAAGCAAACTTGACTTGGAACATTTGATAAAATATATTGTAGCTTTTTTCTATTGATATAATACAAGGAAAATAGGTCTCTAGTGAGGATAGTGCGACTAAATGGCGTAAATTCAGGGTTTGTTTTAGACATCATACGCCTACAATAATTTTCTTGGGGCACCAAGGACATATCATGCATCAAAGTCCAACATGCAATTTGGAGTATGTGCCTACAATACCAAAACCACTATGTGCTAACTACCAAGTCTTTTAATTTGCAGTAAGTAAAAAAACTAAACAATCCATCATGGTTTTTACACAGGAGCTTCATTTCAGTAAGCAATTCTAGATTGTGTAAGAAATTCACCCATTACTGGTGTATATAATCAAGGTTCATTGCAAGATTCACCTAGCAAATATGTTGATTTAACCCTCATCAAACCATTGGCATCCCCCCGTCTCACTGACACTCCTCCCTTACTACATTAACCCAGTTCTAGAAACTCACATAAAAAAATAGAGAAATTGAACAAAAAAATTAGCAAAAGTGGAAATTATTCAAAGAAAAAGCAAAGTATTAACCTTAAGAGAAGCGAAGAGATCGAAAATGAGATAGTTTATTTGATGTTTATGTGAAAGTGTTAGGTTTTGCAATTCAAGTTTGAAGCGGCAGCTGAGATGGAAAATGGGAGAGAGTGACACAGTAACCCATTAGTTAGCTATTTAGATTTTACTTATGACCCAGTATTCACCCGATTTAATACCAATAACAAATGACCATTTAAAAGCCCTAACCATTTAAACCCATAATTATATAAACTCATTTATAAAGGGTTGGATAAGGCCCCCAATGAGTCCCCAATCAATTACACAGGTATACATAGGACTATGTTGTCACACTCTTACTACGAGTTGTTGAAACTACACAATTTATCTATTTTTATATGACATAAATGCCAAAATGAAACTATATTACTATCAATGTGTCACAGCTCAACGTTGAGTTGAAGCCTTTAAGGGGTAATTATCTTTGCGATTAATCATCAACTTGTTCTTCAAATGATATTAAAAAATAATAATAAAATAAAGGTTGGCTCGTAGATATTACATAATCTCAATAAGTATATGTATAGTATATAGTATATAGTATGTAATAAGAGTATAATTATTTGTGGCAAGTTTATAGCCTTGTTTAACGTAGCCAAATACACAGGAATATTGCACTGACAGTACAGAAATATATTTAACGAAGGATCATCAGTTATGATTTGTAAAATTGGAGTAGAGCCGATGCTTTTCTTTGATAATCAATTAGTTGCCCTTTCTGCTACCGGAATTGTTATGTAGCTTATCTTGCGACTTGCATGTGACTTGTACGTTTGTGCACATATTGGGGAAAAAATATAAATTGAATGATGCTTTCATTGAGAGTCGAACTCAAGACCTCCCGCTTACTAAACGGGTGCTCTAACCAACTGAGCTATGAAAGCTTATTGTGCTCTAACCAAATATTTCATTTTTGCTAATCAAGTTGCCGCTTTTCTTTTATGACTAGCTGGATTCAGCTACCAATGCAAGTTAATTAAGGACCAAATTCTTACTTCTCTAAGCTAATTCATCAAGAGGTGGGCAATTATATCAACAATGTTGGAATAAGGCCCTTAAAGCCCAAATAGAATCAGAAACTTGTTTAATAGGTGTTGGCCTTGGTTATATTCAGCTGCAAGTACAAGGTGCTACCAAATTACCAAAGATCCTCCTCAACTTTCAATAGCCACACAATTTACGACTACTATCAGGACGGATTTAGTATGGGCTCAGTGGGTGCAGCTGAACCCATACTAAAACAACCCCTTATATACCCTTTGCAACACAAGTCCCTCTTCTTTTTACCCAACCTATAAAGGTTCGAATCTCCCTCCCAACTCCTAACTAGGGATGGCAACGGACCGGATCTGGACCGGGTCCTGATAGATCCAGATCCGAATCCGTTTTTCAAGGATGGATCCAGATCCAGATCCGCTGGGTATGAAAAGTAAGGATCCAGATCCAGATCCAACGGATCCGGGTCCAAAACGGGTCCAAAACGGATCTTGCATATTTAGGTGTATTTACCACCATAAGGGATAATTTGGGCGGGAAGACATTTTTTGTGCTATTATATTATTGTTTATAATACTCCGTAACTAGAAAAATGAATTTGTAATTGAAATTATGGACTTTATTATACACATTAGAACATTTGCCTAGACATTAATGAGAAAAGAACTTTATTTTTCAGATCGAATTATAAAGAAAATTACAGTATTTTAAATTAGACAAATTAAAAAAATGTTATCAAAATCAATTTTTCATTCTTTTTTAATAGATATCCAAATCAACCTTATTTGAATACTTCTTACTAACGGTCGAACTTTATCTTACTATCATTCTCTCCTTTCTTTGTTGGTTACTGGTTTGTAAATATATTAGTATCACGAAAAATATTTCAAGACGGGTCCAAAACGGGTCCTAAACGGGTATTATGGTTGGACCCGTACCCGGATCCGTTTTTCAGTCATAGGACCCGGTTCCGTCGGGTCTAAATTTTGAAGACCCATATCCGTAAAAACGGATATGGATCCACAGATCCGGGTCGGGTCCAATACTCGTTGCCATCCCTACTCCTAACTATTTTCTTTTCTTTTTTTTCCCCCTTTTGCTTTTGATTTCTCAATTCACGGTTCCCAGTTTCCCACTTCCACCATTTCAAAAACCCTAGTAAATTACCCCTTGTCGGCTTGTCCCCTTCACCCCTTCACCCCTTCGACCTCCTCCTCATACTCTCACACTTTCACAGCTTCAAAATATGTAGTACCAGGCCCACTAACTCCGATCGCCTGGCGCGTGTGGCGGTGGCTAGCTCTACTCCTCCATGCCTCCCCCTCGGGCCTCGACTCCTCCACGGAGTACGTCCACGCCTCCACTCGACCACTAACACTCAGTCTTTTGTCACGCTGGGTCGCAGGCAACGCGCCGACGCTGCTCATTTGCTTAGTGATTCAGTGAGTTAGTGCGTACGTTGTCACGAAACTCGATTCATCGAGTCATCACACTGCTTGCTTGTTGGCTACTTTGCTCTCGCCCCTCTATAAGTGATTGTCGACTCCTCTCAATCTCTCATTCCTCATTTGATAGGTGATAATTTGATTAATTGATTTAATTTGTCATTTGTGAATTGTGAAATGTGAATTGAATGAATGATTTGGGAATTGCTTATTTTTCAATTGTGATTTGTGAATTGAATTAATGATTTGGGATTGTCAATTGTCAATTGTCATTTGGGAATTGTCATCATTGTAATCGCTCAATTGGACGGTCGGAATCTCGAATTGCTTATTGCTTCATTTCGTAAATTCCGGACCCATAGTACAAAATTCCTGGCACTGCCATTGATTACTACTAGTAGCATTTCTGTGAACTAAACTTCAACTATGAGCAAAATGAAACTATGGCCCCAACCCAATTCTTTTTTATACATGTTTATGGTAAATGCAGATAATTGGTGTTGCACAAACAAAACCAAAGCAGTTAATTGTTACCCTACTGATAAACTGCAAATCTGCACCAGCTATAACTACTATCCTGATTCCTATTAGAAAGGCGAATTTTGAGCTGGTCACGGAAAGCAAACATAACATAACTTTACAAGACTCCAAGCTAAGTTATCCGTTTATTCAGTGATTTAGCATTGATCCTCCTCATCTCCATGCAGAGGATGATGACAAAACACGCTTCTTCCAACCAAGAAAAAGTGCTCCTTGCCACTCTTGCAGCCTGTAATTCTCATTGAATTTCTTCATCAGATCCCTGATTCCATCATGCACTGTGAAACTCAAAGGCAATTGAGAAAAACCGGCCATACTCAACCTTGCCCTCCATTTTCCAAAAGGCTCGTGTCTTTCCACCCTTTCTGCATCCTCGCATGCTATCATGTTGACAATATCACGTGCAATGCAATGCATCTCTGCGTTTATCCTCTTCTTGTCATCCCTAGGAAGAGCCACGTCAATTGACTCAAATATTGCGGTGTAGTAATCCAAAGTCTCAACGAACCGTTGGAGGAAGGGAGAAGTGTTTGTATTTGACTCTTGCTCGACTACAGTGACTACTCGAGGTGACAAGCTCTTAACTAGCCTTAACAAACGGTCCCGATGGTTTTCCGTGCTCACGCTCTCATCTGGCATGTGGTGTAACATGAAGGGAAAATTCACAGCCAATGCTTCTCCTGTACGAATGTTTAAATTCTCTCTTTTAACTTGGCAACCAGACATCGCTGCAGCATGGAATTCCAAGGGCACATTCCATTTTTTGGCCTCCATCAACAGTCTCTTTCCTACAAGTTCGAGCCCTGCTCCCCGTGCATAGGCTGATTGGGAGTCATCAACTCCTGTGATACGAATAAGTGGGATTCTACCAGATCTAGTAGCAAGACATTCAAAAAATGATACCCACTGTGTCCCCATCCCAATTTGGAAATCAATGATGTGGATGCTCTCCTCGTTCCCCACAGCTTCTTGGATGATAAGATTTGAGGACAGGTATGCAAATTGGAAATACGGGCAAACCTCGTACAAAACGTGCATGTAGGTGAGAAGCTCAGAACTTGTTGGTTGCTCACATCTTAGCTTCCTGTATATAGTATAACCTGAGGATTCTAGACTTGCTTTCAGCCCTTCAAGCATGTATGCAGCCAACCGTTGGATTGGTGTCCCGCATACTGATACCATCTTCCCCAAAGCATCCATTAAGGTTTCAGCAGTTGAGAAGTCCTTCTCTGAGACTGCTTGTGCACAGTAAAACAGTATCTGTTTGAAATCCATCCTAGGAAGCATCTCCATTAGTTGGTTGGATGAGGCTCCATAATTACTCCCATGGCTCAAAGAGCAATAGTGCCCACCTGCCGAATTTGGCGAATCGGGTCCCAGCAGAGAGCGCTCCAGTTCTCTAAGAAGCTGGTTTTTTAGTTCAGTATTGTCGTCCACTACGGAGGAGTTGCTCATCGGGGAACCATAAACGTTGTCAGAAGACTGATGAAAATCTGAAATGTATGACTGAGAACCTTGTGGAGAAAACTGGCTTTTGTTCGATGAGGTGCTGACACCAGACAGTGAGCCATAGATGTTGTAAAAGCCAATATTTGGAGCCGATTCCAACGTGAAATACCCTTCCTTGAATGTGTCAAAAGATATCTGGTTTCCCTGTACAGGATTGTCAGGATACATGTTATTGTCCAAGACTTGATAATGGGATGAACGATAAGGTGTCATCTCAGGGGCATGCTGGTAATGGAAACTGTGTACTCCACTTGTAGTGCAGTTGTGCTTAGATGTTTGCATCTAGTACTGCGCAATCTGAACTTATCAAATCAGATTCAGGGGTTAAAGGACAAATAGGCTTTTGTGTTAAACCTCAACTTCTGCGAGAATATGATGTTCTGTTTCTTACACCCAAGCAGGGGCTAAAAATTACCTGCAGAGGTTCAAAGAAACTATTTATAAACGATTCTAAATAATTAAGCCCAATTACATTCTGAAAGCATCAACATACAATTAGCATGTAGCCGTTGACACAACTATTGAAGGTTCAAGGGAAAGGACACAGCATACATTTACCATGTTTGACACAACTATTGCAGGTTTCAGGGAAAGGACACAGCATACACTTACCGTGTTTGACACAACTATTGCAGGTTCAAGTGAGCAACAATGGATAAAAAAGAAGACAAAACACACAAGACATATCTCTTGATAAAAAACACAGGAAAGTTCAAGAAACAAGCATCCTCACACGAATCCATTGGCTTACATTGCAGAATGAACTGAGCCATGGTGTCTTTCATGTTCGTGGAATAGATTGGGATATAAATAGTGGTATTTCCATGTCGCGTGATTTATCGTGCAATTTTTATTTCTAACCTCTTTTTTACAAATATTTCGAAAATTAACCCCTGTTCAAAACAATTTAGAAAAATAACCTTCGATTTAGAACCGTTGTCACTGGCAACGGTTTTAAATCCCAGTCAACTTTAATCCTTTTACCCAGTTAGCATGAAACCGCTGTCAATAACAACGGTTTTAGTTAAAGTTAAAACCGCTGTCACTGACAGCGGTTTTCCAGTACCTAGGAATATATTGTTTTCCCAAGGATGCATTTGTCAATGGAAGAATTGATTCTCAGGTACTGAAAAACCGCTGTCAGTGACAGCGGTTTTAACTTTAACTGAAACCGTTGTCACTGACAGCGGTTTTATGCTGACTGTGTAAAAGGGTTATTTCTGACTAGATTTAAAACCGTTGTCAGTGACAGCGGTTCTAAATCGAAGTTTATTTTTCTAAATTGTTTTCAACTGGGGTTAATTTTCGAAATATTTGTAAAAAAGAGGTTAGAAATAAAAATTGCACAGATTTATCAGCTGAGCAGTGTTATGAAAATAAAGAAAAACAATTTCCAAAAGATAAACACAATACAGCAAAAGTCACCAAATCAAAGATTTTGACACAATGGAACATCAAGGCTTTGCTACACCAACATAATTAGACAAGACCATCTTCATTTATATATTAGAATCTCTGAAGGGTCTCACCTTCGTCCAATCTAATTTATTACTAATTTAGAAACAAATCCTTATCTTGATCCCTTAACAACCAGGCAACAAAGTAGTGATCTTTGTTCACTCTACTCAGTACTCACACAACACACTACCTGAATTCGCGCTTATGAAGGATAACACTATCCTCGCATCCCCCCAATACCAAATTCCACTCTTTTCTTACAACAACATTTCCTATAGTTTCCTGAACATACAAACCTTATCCCTAAATTACCAGTTATTACCATTACACCAAACAAAAAAGAAAAAAGTAAAAGTTCAGGCTGCACTGTCTACAAACCCAAGAAATGAAGCGGTGTAAAGGGCGTGAGTTAAGGTGAGAAGACAGTTGAAAACCCAAAAGATAAATAAAGAAAAACCTCTGATAATCCACTTCAATAATCAACTAAACACCCAAATCAATAAATATATCACCAAAGTTGATTTGGCAGCCCAACTTCTATTATTATTACACCCCCAACATCCCACATTCCCACTCAAAAGAAATGGAGTAGAATTCAAAGAACATCAAACCCCCCAACATAGAGTATGATCATGTGAAATCATTAGCAAACAAAGAATGAATGAATGAATGAATGAATATAGGAAAGAAACATTTAAGAAGTTGGATCAACATTTATATACATAACTTCACAAATACCTTAAATGAACATCCAACTCTTATAATTCCATGCAGATTTCCATAAAATGGAGCAGAAGATGATTATTGGGGAAATTTCTGACTCTGAATTTCTTGGGGGAACTTCTTTCATATCTTGCTTCTCCCCACGACTTTTTTCTATAATCTATCCTGCCTTTCCACAGCAAGTCTCGCTTATTTAATCACCTTGTTTGTGGTGTTTATTTACGGATCATGCCCTCCTCTCTGTCGTTTTATGTCACTGCCCTCATGTCCTGCGCTGTGGTGGCTATTCAATATTACTTGTATGTATTTCAGTGACAAGTGGGGTCCAGTGTTTTTGTATGAAAAATGAATTGCACAGGGATTTCAACAACGCCTACGGACTCCGTATCTTTCTTATCGTCTTTTGTCATTTACGCGTCGATTATTAATTTTTTTTTTTTAAATATGGACGGTTCAACAACATTTCATTCTTATTTTATTATTGCATTTTGGCATGTGCTCCGCTTCATTTTTTAATCGTGATTTGCTAAATATCTTAGGCTGTGGTTTAGTCTAATTTTGAACTATCTTATAGAGTTTTAAGTTTTAACTGAGGGTAAGTATTCATTACCCCATCAAATAAAAATCTAAGTGCTAATTTCAAACATTAATGGCTGGAATAGTAATGGCAAAATTGATACTACGTACGATGAGTCACTACTAATTACTACGGAGATAACTTATGATAACTTTTCATTTTTATAACGAATACGACGAAACTCTATACACAGATACATCTTGTATATTACACGTACTATTCGAAATATAATCCTAAAATATTATATTAATAAAGTGTGATTTCATTTGTGTCGTCAATAATAATATTAACAGTAAAATAAAAACACAAGCAGCTATTTTAAATTGAGTCAAATAATTATGTTTTTGCTAACTGAGTCTATGACAACAATGGTCCCTCTTTCTTGATAAGCTCCCTAACTTAGTCTATAGAAGTTGTGTCATCATATCACAGTCCTAACATATTCCCCGATCATTAAGCCAAGCCTTCATTAATTCACCATATCCACGTTAATCACAAGTACTCCTTGCTTAATAATTGCTTGATGCTTAAGTATTTGTCGCCAACACTTCCAGAACTGGAAAACAATCCGGTTGGGATCATATATGTTGCCGAACTGTAGTTTTAGAATAACAGCTGCTTATTTGTTTAATAATTTCTTTATGTTTCAAAGGAACCCTTCTTTCTATTACATAAATGGATGGAAATTGTTCTTTATTCTGCTTGCATGTTATTTCTCACCAGGGTCGTCCTTGGGTTGGGTAAATGGGGCAGTCACCCATATCCACCAAAAATTCCCAATATTTTTTATGTTCAGATAAAAATAAAAGAGAATTCCTAAGCTATATTAGCTACTTGACTAAATATTTCACTAATAAAAAATATATGTAAGAAAATTAATCAATTATTTTGTACATTAGTTGTGCATAATTATAATTGTTTCTCATTTTTTTAATAAATGGCCTTTTATCAATTTGTTATATATAGAATATGGACTAACAAAATTATACAAAGTATGCTATTAAAAATTATAGGGTCCACATTCCTAATTTTGCATTAGACCTTCTCTCACTTTCTAGAGAGAGAAAGGAAAACTTGTTTAAAGCTTAAACTTTGGAATATCTAAGAAGGAAACATTAAGTTTTGATTAGTTCTAGCATCATCAATGAGAATCTCTTGCTCTTTCTATCATATTTTGTTGTTTAGTTTGATTATTTAGTATTGTTTAGCTTCTAACTATTTGTTTATTTTTTTTTTCATGTTATAAGTCTTTTATGTAATTAGTTTTATGCTTTAATATGATGCACGAGTATCTATTTTACCTGGGAAATGTTTGAAGCCCTTAATGACAGTGCATGAATCTCTAAGTCAAATTAGGGTTTTAACTTGGGATGATTATGGTTAATTGATTTCGTATTGCTATGAATGTTAATGGGATTGACCATCATAAAAATATTATTTAGGAACCTTTAGTAAAAGTTTTAAAGATGGAGTTAAGGGGTTGCCTCAAATTGATCTTAAATTAGGCTTAAAATGTAGTGATAATAGGGACTACATAGTTTAGGGGACTTGTTTGATGTTTAATGTTTAGCTTGTTTGTGACATGGTTGGTTAATGCCTTAGCAATGGGAGTTAAAATATTGAGGAGTTAAAATAACCGCAGCATATGTGGTTTCAAGTGTTGCGGTTATTTAAAAAACCGCAACACTTATTCAATGTTATTTTCCCCAAACTTGCTTTTTTCAGGCCATTTCATGATGGGAATAAATGCTGCGTTTTTTATTTAACTGCAACACTTGTGATTATAAGTGCTGCGTTATTTTAAATAACCGTAATATTTAATGTAAAAGTATGTTCTCCTTATTTATGTGCTTCAAAATGTATTTAACCACAGCATTTGAGATGAAGCAATTAAAGTGTTTTCTACTAGTGATAAATTTTAAAAAAATAATTCAAACTTAGTACTCCCTCTGTTCATTTTTTCTTTTCCATTTGGAATTAGGAAAGAACCAATACAGTAATTAAGAAGAGAAAGATTATGCAAAATGCATTAAATATGAATCAATTAGAAAGGTAGAGATTCCATCAAAAGTAATACAAGTGGACTAATTGTATTTATTGATATTTTTTGGAATATTAAAGGTTATTTATAAAATTAAAAAAATTACAATACCCAATAGATGAATAATATAGTGGAATGAGGTTATCTATGTCATAAAATATCATATAAAAAAGGAATGATTTTAAATGGAAAAAACTTTCCCGAAAGGAAAAAAACAACAGAATAATTCGTACCATGTATAAACTAAGACAAACCGTTCACGCATATTAGGACTTCATCAAATTTCCATCAAAAATAATTCATGATATGATTTCCAATAGTCAAATAAAAACAATCATAAAATAATCATACAGTCACTCAATACATTTATACATTTGGTCAGCAATAAAATAAGTTCCAAATTTCCAATAAATCATTTAGCCATCATAAAATATATGTCCAAAATATTTTCAATAATTTTTAGTAATTAAATCATAATTAAAATAGTTCCAAAAATATACCAATTAAATTCCATACATTCGGCCTTATGGCTTACATGTATATATAAAACTTGAAAATCATAAAAATATTCTTGAAATAATTTTTTCCTTCATAAAAAATATATCCAACCTAAAATATATAGAAAACATTCAAATTTCATAAAAACCCAAATTATGAAATCATGATTTTTTAAGGTATGCAAATCTAACATATTTTATGAGGAATGATAAATTTATCTATTGCTTAAGTTAGTTAAAATATACATAGTTGAAACAATATAGTAATAATTTATATTGGTTACATGGTTGGGTGACAATGATAAATTGATATGATCATATACAAGGTGAGAATATTTGTATGGTACGTGTCTAATTGTCCAAATATGTATTTCTAGAAGGGTCAAACTGGTGCTACCGTGCTAGAGATTGTGGCTCTCCTACAATCAAGTAATCCATTGTTGAACATTTAACAAAAAAAAAAAAAAAAAAAAAAAACAAAATACGAAATACAAATGGTCGAAATTCGTCCAGTAGGATGAAGATAGTGTATAGGATAAGATCATGTTTGTTTACGAGATTAGTTAATCGGACGGTAAACAAAGTGCTTACGTAAATTACAGTATTAAAATGCAAAAGGTTAAAGAACGTAACCATTTATTCGACACGGTTTCAAAGACTGAGAAGAAGGCGAGTGCAGACTGCAGAGTCAATAGTCAGATCCATAGAGGAATGCGTAGAGTCGTTGACCTCTCCCTTTCCTGGAAGCAACACCAATATTCTATGGGGAATTTGATGGCTTTTCTTTTTCATAAAGATTTGGGAATTATTCTTCTACGATTAGGTGAAAATTGAATTTCTCATTATTTCATTATATAATATTTCTGAATGCATGAATAATTATAATTATTATATTTACACGTGATACCAGGCTTCCTTGCTTTTTTGGCAGTCACCTCACCATACTCACCATACACATGTGATGTTGGCTGCGCCGTACGGCCTTAGATAATACGGAATACTTTGTAGCTCTTATGTGCGCCAGGGACTAGACCTACGCAAGGACCGATATGTGTGATAAGCAAATTACGTTGGGTCAAAGGAAATCCAAAACAAATCGGGTTAAAAGACATATATAACAGGCCGAGTCGAGCCAGACTGTCAAAATAGAATATAATTTTTATCTATAGAGAGTGATAGCTTACATGTATCACCTCTAATCTTTGGTTTCTAATCTTTGGTAGTGGACCATCGGCAAGTAAGAGGAAATAATTCATTATCTGATAGTGTTTAAAAGTTTTGGAAACTATAGACTCATTATTGACCCGACTTGACCCATTAAAAGCTCAATAAAATATGACCCTTTAAAAGATCGATAAATTAGGCTAATTATTGATTAGACTCTTTTACAAATGGGTCGGTCAAGGGTCCTTAACAAGCCCCATCCATTTGAATAGGTCTTCTACTGACTAACTGACACCACTACTACACAAGTAATTTAATTTTCTTGATGGTATTTAGTTTTTCCCATATTGAGTTAAGTTTATGTATATAGCGCATAAAATGTAATAAATCATTCAAATAAATGACCTTAATTCAGTCCCTCCCCCAAATATATCCCACGGTAGGCCAAAAAGAATAATCGATCGGGTGAGTGTAATAAAGGGCAAGAAAGGGGTGGCTTGGAAAATCAACATTGTACATTTTTTCAAGATATCCCTCCAGCCGACTGTTAGATGATTAATCCCCTGATCTACAGCCATCGCATGAAGCAGTCGAGAACTAGCCAAATACTTTGCTCCATTCACATGAGAGGGATCGAGTCCCTAACCCCATACTTAAGAGACGAGGTGATGGATCACCACGCCAACTATGTTGGTTAACATTGTACATCCTTACATCCCTCGAAGAATACCTTTTAAAAGTGACATCTTTAACTTCATTAATATTATGATTTTAAAATCTTGGTAGTATGCAATTTATCAAGATTAGTTTTAATTACTTTGACGACATTTAAATGAGCAATCAAAAAATTAATGAAAACATTAGAATGCTAGAAATTTAAATTGATAAAATATGAATATGAAGCCCTTAGCTTCCATGTTAGTTTGAAGGTATAGTAATTAACAAGGAACTCCACTTTGCACAGATCCCCAGCTCAATGTTATTCTGGAAGACGATGGGAGGGGAGTTACGTTGTTTGTTCTCTAATAAATCAAAAACAAAATTCTTTAATTTATCCGTTGAAGAGACTTCATAACTTTAAAGTTATCTCTTTTAATTTGGTAAGCGGGCTGTGGTCTGTGGACGTGTTTCTTCTTTCTTCCACGAACAAAGCCCGACCCAGATCTATACTCTCTACATATTACAATTTGTGCCTATTATCTAATATCTATGGTTATGGCATCTCGTCTAAATTAGCTCAACCGCATGGTATCTAACTTACCATTTAGGCATTTATAATGTGCCCCAAATCATAGTGACTAATGAGTTGAGAATAACGTTTTTTTGGCAAACATTAACATGGCCCATCCAACTCTACTTTGAGGCCCAATCTAAGGTACTGGTGTATTATCATTTCACCTGCAGCCCGCGGGCCTTAATGTCTAGTGTCATAAATTGATAAAATGAGTACTGAATAAAAAGTCAAATGTACAATAACAATAAACCAACCTCCTATTTTTAACGCTAATAAACATCTTTTCTTATTTGTGTGTATTTTGTTACAGATATTGAATGTGAATTTGGAAAGTGCTGCAAATTTACTTATAAAACCGTTTTCTATTAGCATCAACAAGTGTTTTTTCGGTGTTCTTATTTCAGAGTGGATTATTCATAGGGGTGGATATGAGCTGAGCTAGCTCGCGAGCTACTCGGGATCAGATCGCCTAAAGCTCGGCTCGAGCTTGGAATTAGGCGAGCCCGAGCTTTACAAAAGCGAGTCAGAGCTCGAGCTCAAACAATTCAGGCTCGAGAGCTCGACGAGCCTAAACGAGCCGAACTTAATTAAGGGAGTAATTGAAACTAATCTTTAAATAGAATCGAGCTTAATTACTCGAATAAGAATTCGACAAATCTGAGTTAAGTAACGAGCTTATACCGAGCCGAGCCACGAGCTTTTGTCGAGCCGAGCCCGAGCTCAAATTTTGAAACTCGGCGAGTCACGAGCTCGAGTCCGAGCTTTATGAGTCTCAGGCTCGGCTCGTTTCCAGCCCTAATTATTTACGTATGATTTAGGACTGCACATTCTCATAATTCAAGTATGGTTAGAACTCAACTCATAAGCTTTGTGGATGTATTCATGTATAAGTTTCCCTCTGCACAACCAGTCTTCTAGAGTTGAGCACAAGTTATTAGGGCCTCAGGGGTGGTAGTTCTCTGTTCTTGGAGTGACATTTCAAGAGAAAATATGATAGTTCATTGATATTTTATATGGATAAAGAAATTTAGTTAAGTGTTCAAGTACTAAAGAACATTAATAAAACTTAAAAGTACAGAGTAATTAACAATATAATGAAACCATATGTTTACTCTTGGGGATTAAAGTCACTCCGTTTTACAAAGTTTTTCACATTTACTAATTACTATCACTCCAAAAATCTAGGAAAGATAGAAAAAAAAAATCACTTTCGGTCTAATGTATAAGAGAGAAATCCAAAATCTAATATACAAATGTTATGTGATTGATGCTTAATAGATATAGTCCAAGTGATTTTTTTAGGGTAATAATGATAAAGTAACCACATGTCATATAAGAATTAAAGCAAATATGTACAAAAAAAATTTATAGAACACATTTAAATGAAGAATACGAAGAACATTAGTGAACAAAAGGATTACATCATTGTATACTCTCTTTTGCTTAAAAGTGAGACGAAAATATCTAAAAAAGAAAAAGTGTGAGGTTATATTGGGTGTAGGACGAAAATAATGGGACTTTTGAAATTTAAGGGGTAGTCCTCAACACATGTTGAGTGTATCTTTATTCAGATGGTTTTGACAGTCTTCCTCTTGAATAATATGTAGGATACGTATTTACTTGCTTTAAGGTGCAGTTAGCCATGTAAACATGCAGCAGCTTATTTTTATTATTCAGATGCTATTGTTTTTGCCTTTTGTTTTTGATAATGTGTTGACTGTGTAGTGTACAACTATGAAATAAGCCGCTGTTTAGTTCTATTTGTGTGTATTATGTTGGAGAAGATTTAATATTAGTTGAAAAGCTTCAACTGCTCCTGTTACCATTGCCTCAGCCTCTTCCCGCTAGCTATATCCTGCCAGCATCAAATTCCGCAGAGAACTTGTCCTGTTTTCGATGAGAGATTAGTTTAGATTGTCATCACATGACCGTATATATATATATGAACCACCTCGAATTATTCTAATTGTCCCATTTCCTATACCATATAATATTTGTGGACATAGTTTGTCTTAACATCTACGGAGTATTAAAAGTGACTTATGTATATTATGTCTTTTAGTTGACAAGTTACGGTTTTTCTAATTCATATCTGATATAATTATATCAGAATATTGAGATTTTAGAGTTGGCTCCACATTTTCATGTTCAACCAAATAAGAAACAATTGTTTACTCATTAACAAGAAAGTTGCCAAATAGGTGGACATCCTTATGAATAACAAATGGCGGGATATGTAACATCCCATATACAACCACTTATCAAATATTTTATGTTATTTCATATTTCCTCATTTCCTGTCACATATTGTCTAGTTCGTGGTATACAAATATTTTTTGAAACCTAAATAGTTTGATGTCATTAGTTATAACAAGCTCAATATTCATAGTATTTAAAAAGTAAATCCATACTAATGGTTGCCACAAAGATTTTAACATGTAACCTTTGATTTGAAAAGTGGAAACTTATCACTAATCTAACATGACCGTATCACATGACATCAGTTACAAGTGGATGCGTGTAAGTACCTAATTTTTTCGAAAAGATTTGAGGAGCTTATATTAATAGAGGTCAATTTCCGCTAAAGATAAAATACTTTGTCAGTCCGAGTAACATCACGACTAGGGGTGTTCATAAACGGTTAACCATACGGTTAAGCCTTAACAGCGGTATGGTTTATCGTTATAATGGTAATTGGAAAATCTTAATCGTAACCGTACCGTTAAGTAACGATAACCGATAAACGGTTAACTAGTATATAACGGTACGTACGGTTAACCGCTAACCACTTCATTTTTATACACTTGTACACCTAATATTGTGAAACTACTTGTATGATTTCTTAGCTCATTTGGGTCTTCTACAACAATAATAACCCATATTTACACAAGATTCGATCATGAATAAAAAAAACTTGTGACATTCATTCATGTATTAGCATTTAAGGTTTATTTTAAAAAAATAATCATATCGATTAAACAATGGTTAACCGTTACAAATTTTATTATCGAAACCGTTAACCGATAAAGTTAACGCTTATATAATCGTAGCCGTTAATTCTTAATGGTTCGGTAAAATAACCGTTATTATGAATCGGCTATACAAGGTTAATGGTTACAGTTATTTTGCTCACGTAACCATACCTAGGGAAATCGCACATAAATTCATTTTATTTTTTGAAAAAATTGAAGAATTATGAAAAATTGGTGTATCTTCGAATTTACTTCATTTTTAGATGTTTTTGAAGTCGGTCGTGAAATTCTTTTAAATTTTTACCCATGTTATAAAATAGTTATATTAGCCCCTAGGAGTCATTAGAACCATCTAATTTGAATTGAAACATCAATTACAACTATTTGTAATATACCTACAATTGGATTATAAATACCTTTTTGAATCATTTGGAGGTCTAGGATAAATAAATTATTTGTTTTAAACCTCTTTAAATGACCACATGAGACAACCACTAAAGTTATTTAAAATTTTGAAACTCTACCGGAATACTTGAATTCGGTGTATTATACCTTCAAAATTTCGTCATTTGGACGTTTTTAAACTCACTTGTAGAACTCCTTTAAATTTATACCCTAAATTTAACAAGATCAAATTAGGCCACATGAGTCATTAGAACCATCTAATTTGACTTGAAACATCTATGATAACAATTTATAACAAAGCTAGTAGAAAATGGTTTAATTATTTTTATCAGTTCAACACTCATACAAATTATAATTTCAGTAAAATTGGATCCAAATACATGTTTGGGGCCTTTGAAGATCTAACATTAATGAAACAAGTGTATGAAACCTCTTTATATAACATTAGGGGACTACCATTAATTTTTTTTTATATTTTTGAAAATTATCAAGAAATTAACAAAAATTAGTGTATTATAATTTTCAAAATTACGTCATTTCAGACATTTTTGAAGTTGGTCGCGGAATTCTTTAAAATTTTTACTCAATTATTACAGGGTCATATTAGCCCATAGCAATCGTTATAAATTTAAAATCATCTAATTTTACTCGAAACATCAATTACAATTGTTTCTAATATACCTAAAAGTGGATTATAAATACCTTTTTGAAGCTTTGAAGGTTTAGAAATAATAAATTATTTGTTCTAAACTTCTTTAAATAACAACTAGAGACACCCACCGAAATTATTTAAAGTTTTGAAAATTTACAGAAATTACTTGAAATCGGTGTATTATAATCTTTGAAATTTCATCATTTCGGAAGTTTTTAGACTCGACTATAGAACTCCTTTAAATTTCTACCTTATCTTTAGCAGGATCAAATTAGGTTACATGAGTCATTAGAACAATCTAATTTGAATTGAAACATCTATTACAACATTTTATAATTTACGTATAATTAGATCCAAAATAGGTATTTGGGGCCTTTGTAGTTCCAAAACACATAAAATGTTTGTCCCAAATCTCTTTATATGACCCTAGGGTACTCCCATTGAAATAATTTTTATTTTTGAAAATTACCAGATATTGGCGTATAATAATCTTCACAATTACGTCAGTTTAGATGTTTTTGAAGTCGGTCAGGGAATTCCTTTTAATTTTTACCCAAGTTATCACATGGTCATATTAGCCCGCATAAGTCATTAGAACCATCTAATTTGACTTAAAACATCAATTACAACCATTTCTGGTATACCTACAATTGTATTCTAAATACCTTTTTGAAGCTTTTGGAGGTTTAGGAATAATAATCTGTTTGTTCTAAACCCTCTTTAAATTACCATAAGGGACACCCCATGATTTTTTTTTCAAATTTTGAAAATATACCAAAATTACCCCAAATTGGTGTATTATAACCTTTAAAATTTCGTTATTTCTGACATTTTTAAACTCGTTCGTAAAACTCATTTAAATTTCACCATAGCTTTAACAAGATCAAATTAAGTAACATGAGTCATTAGAATCATCTAATTTGACTTGAAATATCTATTATAACAATTTATAATTTACGTATAATTGGAACCAAGTTACATGTTAGGATCCTTTGGAGGTCCAAGATAAATAAAATGTTTATCCCAAACCTCTTTATATAACCCTATACTAGGAAACTCCCATAAAAATTATTTATTCCTTGTAAATTTTCAAGAATTATCAGAAATTGATATATTATAATATTCAAAATTACGTCAATTTCAATGTTTTGAAATCAGTTGCAAAATATTTTTAAATTTTTACCCCAGTTTTAACATGGTCATATTAGCAAGCATGAGTAATTCGAACCATCTAATTTCACTTGAAACATCAATTATAACCATTTCTAATATACCTACCATTAGTTTATGAATACCTTTTTGAATCATTTAGAGGTGTAGGGTAAATAAATTGTTTGTCCTAAACCTCTTTAAATGACCATAAACAACGCCCACTAAAATTATTTCAAATTTTGAAAATCTATCGGAATTGGTGTATTATAATAACCATCAAAATTTTGTCAATTCGGACGTTTTAAAACTTAGTTGTAGAAATTTTAAATTTTTACTTATCATTAATATGATCAAATTAGTTTACAAAAGTCATTAAAGCCATCTAATTTGACTTGAAATATCTATTATAAAAGTTTATTATTTACATACAATTGGATTCAAAATACGTGTTTGGGCCCTTTAAAGGTCCAACATAATAAAATGTTTGTCCAAAACCTCTTTATTTGACCTTAACACTCCTACTTAAATTATTTTTATTTTTGAAAATTTTCAAGTATTACTAAAAATCATTGTATTATAATCTTTAGAAGTAATTCATTTCAGTTGTTTGTGAAGTCGGTTGTAGAATTTTTTATAGTTTTACCCAAGTTATAACTGTGTCAATTTAGCCTATAAGAGTCATTAGAACCATCTAATTTGAGTTGAAACATCAAGTATTACTAAAAATCATTGTATTATAATTTAGTCCAAAACCTCTTTATTTGACCTTAACACTCCTACTTAAATTATTTTTATTTTTGAAAATTTTCAAGTATTACTAAAAATCATTGTATTATAATCTTTAGAAGTAATTCATTTCAGTTGTTTGTGAAGTCGGTTGTAGAATTTTTTATAGTTTTACCCAAGTTATAACTGTGTCAATTTAGTCTATAAGAGTCATTAGAACCATCTAATTTGAGTTGAAACATCAATTACAACCGTTGGTAATATACCTAGAATTGTATTCTAAAAACATTTTTGAATCATTTGGAGGTCTAGGATAAATAAATTATTTGTTGTAAACCTCTTTAAATGATCACATAGGGGTAAAACCACTGAAATTATTTAAATTTTAGAAAATCTATCGGAATTATTCGAAATCTGTGTAATATAACCTTCAAAATTTCGTCATTTGGAAATTTTTAAACTCAATCATAGATCTCCTTTAAATTTTGACCCTATCTTTAAGATGATCAAATTAAGCCACTTGAGTCATTAGAATTATCTAATTTGACTTGAAACATCTATTACAACAATATATAATTTATGTAGAATTGGATCCAAAATACGTGTTTTGGGCCTTTGGAAGTTCAACATAAATGAAATGTTTGTCCGAAACCTCTTTATACGACCTTAAGGAACCCCCACTAATTTTTTTTAAATTATCAAGAATTACCAGAAATCGGTATATTATAATTTTCAAAATCACGTTATTTCAGATGTTTTAAAGTCGGTCATGGAATTCCTTTAAATTTTTACCCAATTTATTATAGGGTCATATTAGCTAGTATGAGTCATTATAAATTTATAACCATCTAATTTGACTTAAAAAATCAATTATAATCATTTCTAATATAGCTACAATTGGATTCTAAATATCTTTTTGAAACCTTTGTAGGTTTAAAAATAATAAATTATTTGTTCTAAACCTCTTTAAAAGACCACAGGAGACACTCACTGAAATTATATAATGTTTTGAAAATTTACAAAATTACCTGAAATAGGTGTATTATAACCTTCAAAATTTAATCTGGTCATTTTGAAAGTTTTTAAACTCGGTCGTAGAACTAATTTAAATTTTTATCCAACTTTAACAAGATCAAATTAGGCCACATGAGTCATTAGAACAATCTAATTTGAATTGAAACATCTACTAAAAATATTTATAATTTTCTTGTAATTGGATCCGAAATAAGTGTTTGAGACCTTTACTGGTCCAACATAAATAAAATGTTTGTCCCAAACCTCTTTATATGTCCCTAGGGAACTACCACTAAAATTATTTTATTTTTAAAATTTTTAAAGAATTACTAGAAATTAGTGTATTATAATGTTCAAAATTACGTTAATTAAGATATTTTTGAAGTCGGTTGCAGAATTCCTTTAAATTTTATCAAATTATCACTGGATCATATTAGCCCATAGAAGTTGTTAGAAATTTAGAACCATCTTATTTGACTTAAAACATCAATAATAAATCGTTTCTAATATACCTACAATTATATTCTAAATACCTTTTTGAAGCCTTTGGAGATTTATGAATAATAAATTATTTATTTTAAACCTCTTTAAATGACCACAGTGGTCACCAACTGAATATTTTTCAATTTTCGGAAATCTACCAAAATTACCCGAAATCGGTATGTTATAACCTTCAAAATTTCATTATTTCGAGCGTTTTTAAACTCGATCGTAGAACTCATTTAAATTTTTACCCTAACTTAACAAGATCAAATTAAGCCACATGAGTCATTAGAACTATCTAATTTGACTTGAAACATATATTACAACAATTTATAATTTACATAGAATTGGATCCAAACTACGTGTTTGGGTCCTTTGGAGGTCTAAGATAATAAAATGTTTGTCCGAAAATTTTTTATATGACCCTAGGAAAATCCCACATAATTTTTTTGAATATTTTCAAGAATTACCAGAATGGTATATTATAATATTCAAAATTAAGTCATTTTTAATGTTTTTGAAGTCAGTCGTCAAATATTTTTAAATCCTTACCCAAGTTTTAACATGGTCATATTAGCCTGCATGAGTCATTAGTACCATTTAATTTGACTTGAAACATCAATTACTATCATTTCTAATATACCTACAATTGGATTCTAAATATCTTTTTGAATCCTTTAGAGGTGTAGGGTAAATAAATTGTTAGACCTAATTCTTTTTAAATGACCACAGGGGACACCCATTGATATTATTTTAATTTTTGAAAATCTATCAGAATAACCAGAAATTGGTGTAATATAACCTTCATACTTTCGTCATTTCGGACGTTTTTAAAAGGGGTCATCTAACTTCTTTAAATTCTTACCCTAGTTTTAACATAATCAAATTAGGCCACCGGAGTCATTAGAGCCATTTAATTTGACTTAAAACATCTATTAAAATATTTTTTAGTTTACGTATAATTGGATTGAAAATACGTTTTTGGGTCCTTTGGAGGTTCAACATAAATAAAATGTTGGTCCAAAACCACTTTTTGGGTCCTTTGGAGGTTCAACATAAATAAAATTTTTACCCAAGTTATTACAGGGTCATATTAGCCAGGAGTCTTTATAAATTTATAACCATCTAATTTGAATTGAAACATTAATTACAAGTGTTTCTAATATACCTACACTTAGATTCCAAATATTTTTTTGATGCTTTTTCAAGTCTAAGAATAATAAATTGTTTGTTCTAAACCTCTTTAAATGACCACATGAGACACCCACTGAAATTATTTAAAATATTGAAAATCTATCAAAATTACCCAAAATTGGTGTATTATAACCTTCAATATTTCGTCATTTCGTACGTTTTTAAACTCGGTCATAAAATTCCTTAAAAATTTTCCCTAACTTTAACAGGAAGAAATTAGGCCACATGAGTCATTAGAACCATCTAAGTGATTGAGGTCAGCCACTTACACTTTGATTATCAACCCCTGAAGTGAAGCAGATAAGCTCAATCAAAGGGCTCTAAGGACTGAAGGATGAATGCAAATAGCAAGGCTCTTTGCTGCGTGAAGTGAGACTGGCTGCCCTAAGTTAAGTGCTTCCTTATTCATTAATGATCTTGCTCAGTAGGAGGGCTTTTCCCCTTCTGTGCAGCCTGATTTTCTCTCTGGAAATGAAGGTGCCCTCGATTGAAATTTTTCATCGAATATGGAATCCTCCCATGGGTGAGAAGTTGAGTTACAGACTTCGTTGGCTTTCGCAAGGAAGCATCTCGAAAGTTCCGAAATCTATGGTTGATGTCTCACTCGAACTCTATCCCTGACTTTCTTTACGTACAATTGGATCTAAAATACGTGTATATGACCTTTGGAGGTTCAACATAAATAAAATGTTTGTTTGAAACCTATTAATATTACCCTAGTGGACTCCCACTGGACTTTTTTTTTAAAATTTTTTATAAAAAATTACCTTCAAAATTTTATCATTTCGAACGTTTTTTAATTCACTCGCATGATTCCATTAAATTTTTGCCCTAATTTCAACAGGCTGTAGTATCATGCAGGAGTCATTGGAACTATATAATTTGACTTGAAACATCAATTAGAATTGATTTAAGATACCTATAATTGGATTCTAAATACGATTTTGAAGCCATTGTAGGTTCAAGATAAATTAAATGTTTGTTTTAAACCTATTTAGATGACCCTAGGGGACACCCATGAAAATTATTTCACTTTTTGAAAATCTATTGGAATTACCAGAAATTGGTGTTTTTTAACCTTTTAAATTTCATCATTTCGAACCTTTTTTTAACTCGGTCACAAAATTACTTTAAATTTTTACCCTAGTATTAACAAGATAAGATTAGTCCAAAAGAGTTATTAGAATCATCTAATTTGAATTAAAATATCAATTATAACCATTTCTAATATACCTACAATTGGATTCTAAATACGTGTTTGGGACCTTTAGGTAGGGGTGTTGATAAACGGTAAATCATACCGTTAAGCCTTAGCAGAACGATTAACCATTATAATGGTTATTGGAAAATGCTAACCGTATAGTAGCTTAACTGTTTAGAAATAGTAGCCAATAAACGGTTAACAGGTATTTAACGGTACGGTTAACGGTTAACCGCTAACCGTTTCATTTCATTTCATTTTTATGCACTTGTACACCTAATATTGTGAAATTACTTGTATGATTCTTTCGCTCATTTGTTTCTTCTACAATAGTAATAACACGTATTTACACAAGGTTTGATCATGAATAAAAAAAACTTGTGACATTCATTCGTATTTTAGCCTTTTAGGTTTAGATTTTTTTTAAAATAATAATATCGGTTAACCATTATAAAAATTTTATTACTATAACCGTAACCATTAAGGTTAACGGTTCGGTAACCGTAACCGTTAATTCTTAACGATTATGTAAAATAACCGTTAATATGAACCGGTTATACATGATTAACTGTTACGGTTATTTTGCACACCCTTAATCACGATAATCAACGGTCTCAGGTATAGTATAAGTCGACTAATTCTATTAAGGAGTCGGTCAAAACACTCACCCCGAGAGAAGTTGAGAGTTTCATTTTTGTGGCTGACTGTGAATACCCTATTGGCTTATTATACATTTTAAGGGAAGACAAAAATGTAAATTAAGAAAGGTCGGATGGAAATCATGGCATGGGATCGGATGTGAGTGTATCGCTTAGTTCGCGTTTCATTTTCATTTTCATTATATTGATAGGAATTAAACGATACACACAATTAATAAGTGTAGTTATGCGTAACTAATTTTGATGGTAAAAACCAATATTAAAAAATTGGTATGTATAAATGTATATAAGTATGATGGGCAAGTCCCCGTGATTGTTTACTGGTACATAAATGTATGGCGGACTTTGCCGATGGTACTTAGTCGTAGATGGAAATCCCTCGGCCTACGGCCACACACGAAGCATGCAGACTCATGTACTTTAATGGTATATATTTACAAGTATGTAAAATTCCAATTCCATGCAAATTGGGACGGCAATCTCATAGGAAGTCCCAAAAGCACGCCCTAGCTTGTTCCCTTTCATCCAATATATACTTTTCAAATTACAAAACAATGCAAAATACTATTATGAATTGAATAATAATAATAATAATAATAATAGAAGAGAGGAGCTGAGCCTCCAATTTTCCCTTTCAAAACACATTCAATCTTATTTGTAGTACAAAAGGAAGCATCCAACAACATCCGCAGCTTTCGCCCCTGCATGCCATTACAATCCAAACACTCCTTGACAAATTTTGTGCCAGAGAGAGAATTCAATGGAGGGAATGTTTTTTTTTTGGAAATTTTTAATTAATTTTTTCTTATATCTCATTGTGCAGCGCATTCCATTTATAATATGGATTCAAGGAATTTAGATTATTCCCACTTCTATGGCATTGCTTAACCTCATAAACCTTTCGTTAACGTAATTATAAGCCAAAAATATGCCCAATAAACATAAGTATTTAATTTAAATAATCTATTACACTAATTCCGTCAAAGTGGTAAGTGGACAGACACTAAAACTAGTACATGTGAAGGTCCTTAATTATGTAAAATTAAAGAAAAGACCATCTCAATGTGTTTAGTGTGCTTGATCAAGATTACACCAATGTATGCTTTCGATAAGCCATCAATCAAGCTAATTAAGAAGCAATATATCATTAGAAACCATAGCACCAGTATTCACTAAACGTCTTCAATTGGCGACAATAAGAGATTAGGTCCGTGAACTAAGAAGGTATATACAGGGAGGAGAATTCCTTTTCCTCTAAGTCTTGTTGTCTTGGAATAAGTCCCAAAAGGCAAGCCCATGCCTTAGCAGTAGTGGTATCGGGTTCAATAACAGCGTGGAAAAGATCATTGGAGGACAATGTATTGGCATCAACACGACTTCCTTATCTTTCAAGGAGTTAGTAGAAAGGTTTGTGCTTGAGGAAGAAGGGGGATGAATGTGAACAAGGACTTGGAATGTCCTAGCATGAATCTTCAACAATGAAGATATATTGATTATGGTGAGGGTGGGATGAGAAGATGCAAGCTTTGGTTCTCCCATGGAGGATGCTGAGAGTAGATGGAGAAAGAAACCAAATATTAGGGTTAAGGTTAGAAGAAATATCTAAGCTCGATCATGATACCATAAAAAATAATTAACTCCGTGTATTTTTCATCATGTATACAACCTTAAAATATAAGCCAAAGATATGCATAATACACATAATTATATACCTAAGGCCGCTTAGGCTATTACTTACATAATATATTATATATATTAGCTTATCATTATCTATGTTTAACACTTCCTCCACCCACCCATGTCATGCTAACACAACATAGAGAATAATGAAAAGAAAAATTCATTCAAGGCTGTAGTCAAAGATTGATATAATTATTGATCTCTCAATATCATCAAGTAAGGCTAACTTGTGGTTCCAGTTTTATGTTGGTACAGTAAAAAGATCTCTCTCGTACGTCCTAAGGTATTGCCTAGACTTTCACCATTTCTAAAAAAAAAAAGTTCACCAAATTACAAATTCAAATCGATTAGTTGACTTCCTTAAAGCTTCACTTTGTTTGATCCAAATAAGGCCTCATTCTAATATTGTTTATCGTTGAATATAAAATCGAAAATTCCTAATTTATACCTGATTTAAATATATCAATGGGTATTTTTGTAATTTTATTTTTATATCTAATATCATAATGTTTATATCTATAATATAAATTTTTTTTTTATCTTTTTATATCTGATATAACAATATTATATATATATATATATTTGAAATAAAAATATCTATATTTTAAATTTCAATATCATAGATATAATTTATATCAGATATGAATTAGAAATGTATCGATATACAACCATCTAAATCTATAGTAGTTATATATGGTTCGATCTTTCGGCTTCTGTTCATTAAACTCTTAATCTTAAAAATTATTTAATTTTTTAAATCATTTCCTTTATAAGATATAAATGAGTGTTGATTGGGGAATGGCGATTAAAGGATCCTCAAAATATGATACGTACAATATAGCAATTGTATTTAGGTAATTATTTTTATAGTGTGTATATATACAACTTGTCATGACAATCAAGATAAGCCACTAAGATTCAAAAATAGTAAGCAGTAAAACAAGATCGTATCACGTATAAATCAATCACATTACTCACGCATTCGTTGTATTTGAATACGTATATGCTCAATGCTTGCCAAATTGCAATAATATTGATTGGTTGGTTATTGAGTCTCTTGCTAAATTTCATTATTGTACGTGCGATGGTCTCATTCAAGATATTACTCATAGAACCTATTGAAAAAGACTGCCTATATTAGCGAAATATATTTGGCTCCATACATTGCATTCAAAAGTGCTTGCCAAATAATTTGAATAAACTTCCCTCAAATATCAATTAAAATGGCTGTCTTGACCTAAAATCATCCTATATGTGAAGTGACCTTGCCTATGCTCATCGTTGATTAAGTGCTTATTCAGCTATAGTTCGCACACCAGCCAATTTTGTCACATGTAATAATTTCTCATAACTAATAACTACATCGGTGAAAGGTATATGCTTATAATTGTAGCTTGTTATATTTCAATAAACCTATGGTGTTATTACGCATTTATTTCAAAGGGGAACAAAAAAAAAAACAAATTATTCTCAATGAAGCACTTTATTACAAATAGCTATACTTCATAGCTCTCAAGATCAGAGGTTTTAGAATGATTTGAAAACATTATCGATCTACAATTAGAGTATATTTTTAGAAAAAGTTACTATTCGATCGAGTTATGTAATGCTACATTGCTACTTATGTAAGGACCAATAATATCAAGTATGGGTTACAGAAAGATAGTAAGTTGTGATTCAATAGGGCAGGGACAATCAACTAGGGTGCTCAGCTCCATTCTAAATGTGATTAGACCATGATGTTATAACCTATAACTAGATATCCATACACATGCATGACCTTTCATTTTGAGGAGGCCCTCTCGATATGTTATTATTTCAATTTTACATTTTCTTAAAGGTGAACGCACTCTACCTTTTCCCTAGAGATCCTCAAAAAGAATGATGAAACAGCTCAAGAAAAGGAAATAAAAAAAAAAAAAGGGGGAGCACATTCACGTCCAATATCTTATAATCTAAGGGAAAAGTAAAAGAATAATAATGATAATCTAAAGGGGAAAAGGGGGAGAAGTTTTGGATTGAAGTGGAGAGTGCTATTCATACATTATATATTCCTCCAAACACAACCTTACAAAACGCTAGTTTCTAACATTGTTTTGGCCTTTTGTAATTTGGACATTTTCTACTTTACAAGTACTAAATATTATAATCTCTCTTGTTTTCGTTTGTAAACACCAAAGCAAAGTAAAGTTCACTCCTAAATATTTGGCCACCCCTTTTTCTCACCGTTTTCCTTGTTGGATTTTTCTTACTTATCCCCCGATTCTCCCTCCATTCATCTCTTCTTTTCATGAAACCCCCTTCTCAAATCAATTTTCAGAATGATTTTTGAAAACCTAAACTTTTTTTTTTTTTTTTTTTTTTTTTTTTTTTTTTTTTTTTTTATAAAACCCCAAAACGTACACCACTTACTATTATTACTACATCAGATCATTATTCTTTGGTTGCCACTATATATACCCCTTCTCTTCTTAACCTCCCAACAATACAACTTGCTACATCATCATCTCCTTCTCTAAGCTTAGCCCCCTTCTCACACACACAGACACAGGAAAAACTATGGTAAGAATGATGAGTACTCAGAATCAAGCAGAACACTGTGTGATTCAATCCTCAATAGCTCTTTTGCAAGAGAGATTCAAGCAACTTCAAAGAGTGAAGGAAATGAGGGAGAAAAAACAGCTTCTTACTATATTTTCTGATAGTTACAAAATTACTCCTAATTCTAATAATTATGAGACTACTTTTTCTCACAATACTACCACTAATGATGGTGATGGGGATGGGGATGGGGATGTTGTTGATGTTGATTATGATGATGAGCTTCAGATATTTCTTCCACCCAATTATTATAACAGCCGTAAGCCTTCTTGCTATTCCTCCTCATCGTCGTCGTCGTCAGTATTATCTCATAAAAACCGCGGCTACCATAATGATAATAATAATCTAACTGGGATATCCCTCTCGCTTTGGCCTACGGCCATGTCCTACACCGATAATGTCACTACTACCGCTGGGGATGCAGCTGAGCGTTTTCGACGAGCAAAGTTCGAAGCATCACCACTCGCGACAGGTAGCGCGGCTAGGCCTTCTTCGTGTGTGTCAAGTGCTTATAAATTTGAGGATTCACATGTTTCTGATGTGGATACTACTCTTCATCTGTAATCTATTATAATTAAGGAAATTACGTTATTTAGCAGACGTATTTCGTTCTTTTTTCACTTCCCTAGCTAGATCAAGATCGGACTTACGTTGTTGTAATATTAAGTAGTAAGCAGAATTAGCCTGAGTGATATTATAATATACAAAGTACTACCACGTATCATGAAACTAATATGTCCATTATTATATTTCATGGTTTACTTACTTTCATTGGAGACCTAATTCTTGATTAGATTGGAGACTGAGAGTGCATATGTACCAAGTATTCATCACGCAATGTCAATCTGCTGACCTCCTTTAATTTTGATCTTAACTACACTCATGTAGCTTCTCATTAGAAGCACCCCAATGAAAATAAAAAATAAAACTACCCACGTCTTAATATTAGATGCAAAACTAATGAAGGATTGATCTTCTCCCTTGGCAGCTGATGATTACGTTGTGATGGTTTGGTGTTGTGTCACTGAATCATTCTTGATTACTGATTAGGTTGTGTTATGCATGTGGCTAAAAGGATTGTGATAATCCTCGCTCACCTAATCATTCACTCGCGAAAGTTTACTAAGCATGAAGATTCATGTTATCATCGAAATTCGTAATCATACCACAATTAGGTGGTGTACGTGTGTGTCGTAGCTGTTGAAGTGTCGGGTTATGGTTCTTGGATCACATATATGTACTTGTACATATTTATGTTCCATTCTTCATTTGCTTCCTTCATATTTTGGAATTTGGTAGAATCCCCCCCCCCCCTCCCCCCCCCCCCCCCCCCCCCCACTATTACACGTTATGTCCCCTATTATACTAATAATGGTAGCTTGAGCTATTTATTTGACAACGTTGCAAAGCATACATATATACAAAATGATATGACTTTCATGATTTTTTTTTTATTGAATGTAACCCTAAGGTCTATGAACAATATGAGCTTAGTTAGTTAAAGTTCATTAAATCCCACTAGACCTATGTTGGTGTTATTTAGATAAACACTTACAAGAGGGATATTTTTCCTAATACACTCTATTATGATTTTTCCTTTTCTCTCACTCTTGTTCCACTCAGAACGAGTGATCCACTCTCTCTTTCTCTCTTATCTTTACAACCTTTGACTTAGCTCTAAGTCACTCGCTCTTCTTCTCTCATGAACTTAACTCTAAGTTCTACAAATCACTCCACCTATTGCATAACTCTATACAATAAGCTTACACAAAGAAAATTACAATTCAACTCTAAGGCACATAGGATGGAAGTAAATGGAATAGGCTTAGCTCAAGATGACTACTAACACTTAGAAATATTTTCGTGTAAAGCACAAAGATTTGATCAATGAAGTGCATTTTAGAAGTGAGGAAGAGAAGCACTTATATACACAACTTCACAAGTACAACTCTCCCACATCTTTACGTAAAATAAGGAAGGTTAAGTGCAAGTTAGTTACCCATTGTATTATAAGTATGGTTGGGCTAACTAATTTGTACTTCTCCACTCCTTTGGCCTTGGTGTCCGAAAGTCTTTTATTTGCATGAGAGAAAACAAGAAAAAGTAGTGGAAAACTTTGCAGAAAATCTTCTAGCTTGATACAACCAAGGTTGTTAAGATTTTTGTTTTACAAGCTTCCAAGACAAGAATCCTTTTGAAAACATATTTTAATAAAAGACAAATTGAGCTAAGCTTGAGCCATGAATCCCATCTTACATACTACATAAACCCTAAAACAAACTAATGTTTGGGTAACTCTTTGCTCCATGAAGCCTTCACTAGAAATCTAGCAAACTCCTCCGGGTTTGGAACAGCCCACGCACCGTGGCAATTTAAAACTCCACATCAAGCTCCAACAAAAGTGATGTATTGCTCTTGTATTTTGTTGAGTGCTTCCTTCTCCTTATGGGTAGACTAAGTAGAGTTGATGTAGCTTATTACCTCTTTGTTCTTACTCTGGAATACATGCAATGATCTACACACATTTAGACACAGAACCTATTAGGAATATAAGTCATCTGGTAATTCTTGAAAATTTTCAGAAATAAAAATATTTTCAGTGGGAGTTCCCTAAGGTCATATAAAAAGGTTTCGGACAAACATTTTGCATATGTTGGACCTCTAAAGGCTCCAAACACGTATTTTGGATCCAATTATACGTAAATTATAAAATGTTGTAATAGATGTTTCAAGTCAAATTAGATGGTCTTAGTGAATCATATATGGTTTAATTTGATCTCGTTAAAGTTAGGGCAAAAATTTTAAAGGAGTTGTACGACCAGATTTAAAAACATCAGAAATGACGAAATTTCAAAGGTTAATACACCGATTTTAGGTATTTTCTTTAGATTTTCTAAAATTTAAATAATTTTAGTGGATGTCCTTTGTGGTCATTTAAAGAGGTTTAGAACAAACAAGTTATTATTCCTAGACCTGTAAAGGCTTCAAAAAGGTATTTAGAATCCTATTGTAGGTATATTTGAAACGATTGTAATTGATGTTTCAAGTCAGATTAGGTGGTTTTAATTACTCATGCGGGCTAATATGACCAAGTTAAAACTTGGGTAAAAATTTAAAAAAATTTCGTGACCGACTTAAAAAAATAAAAAATGACATAATTTTGAAGATTTTATACACAATGATTTCAGGTAATTCTTGAAAATTTTAAAAAAATTATTTTTAGTGGGAGTTCCCTAAAGTCATATAAAAAGGTTTCAGACAAATATTTTATTTATCTTAGACCTCAAAAGACAAAAACACGTAGTTTGGATCCAATTGTACGTAAATTATAAATTATTGTAATAGGTGTTTTGAGTCAAATTAGATGATTCTAATGATTCCCCTGACTTAATTTGATTCTATTTAAGTTAGGGTAAAAATTTAAATGAGTTTTACGACCAAGTTTAAAATTTTCATAAACAACAAAAATTTAAAGGTTATTATACATAAATTTCGGGTAATTTTGACAGATTTTCAAAAATTGAAATAGTTTCAGTGGGTGTCTTCTATTGTCATTTAAAGAGGTTTAGAACAAATAATTTAATATTCATAAACCTCCAAAGGCTTCAAAGTGGTATTTAGAATCCAATTATAAGTATATTAGAAACGATTGTAATTGATGTTTAAAGTCAAATTATATGGTTTTAATGACTCCTACAGGCCTATATGACCTGTTATGACTTAGGTAAAAATTTAAAGGAGTTCCCCTACCAAATTTTAAAATATCTGAATTGACGTAATTTTGTAAATTACACCGATTTCTTGTAATTCTTGAAAATTTTCAGAAATAAAAATATTTTCAGTGGGAGTTCCCTAGGGTCATATAAAGAGATTCCGGACAAACATTTTATATATGTTGGACCTCCGAAGGCCCTAGACACGTATTTTGGATCCAATTATATATAAATTGTAAATTATTGTAATAGATGTTTCAAGTCAAATTAGATGGATCTAATGAATCATATGATCTAATTTGATCCTATTAAAGCTAGGGTAAAAAGTTAGGAGTTGTACGACCGAGTTTAAAAACTTTCGAAATGACAAAATTGAGGAAACTTCTTTAGATTTTATAAAATTTGAATTATTTCAGAGGATGTCTCATGTGGTCATTTAAAGAGTTTAGAACAAGGAAGTTATTATGCCTAGACCTACAAAGACTTCAAAAGCTAAGGTATTTAGAATCCAATTGTAGGTATATTTAAGACGTTTGAAAATATCTTAAGTGGGAGCCCCCTAGGGTCATATAAAGACAAACATTTTATTTATGTTGGACCTACAAAGGCCCCAAACACGTATTTTGGAACCAATTACAAATTATAAATTGTTGTAAATGATGTTTCAAGTCAAATTAGATGGTTCTAATAATTCATGTGGCCTTATTTGATCCTGTTAAAGCTCTGGTAGAACTTTAAAGCTCTATTAAAGTTCTATGACTGAGTTTAAAAACATCCGAAATGACCAAATTTTGAAGGTTATAGTACACTAATTTCGGGTAATTTCGGTAGATTTTCAAAATTTGGAATAATTCCAGTGGTTGTCCCTGTGGTCATTTAAAATGGTTTAGAACAAACAATTTATTTATCCTAGATTTTCAAAGGATTAAATAAAGTATTTATAATCCAATTGTAGGTATATTGAAAACGGTTGTAATTGATGTTTCAAATCAAATTAGATGGTTTTAATGACTCATGCGGGTTAATATGACCATTTTAAAACTTGGGTAAAAATTTAAAACAATTTTGCAACTGACTTCAAAAACATAAAAAGTGACGTTATTTTAAAGATTATAAATTCACCGATTTATGGTAATTCTTGAAAATTTCCAAAAAAAAAAAAAAGAAATTCTGTAAGAGTTCCCTAAGGTCATATAAAGAGGTTTTAGACAAATATTTTATACATCTTGAACCTTCAAAGCTCCAAACACGTAATTTGGATCCAATTGTACGTAAATTATAAATTGTTGTAATAGGCGTTTTGAATCAAATTAGATGATTCTAATGACTCTTGTGGGCCAATATGACCTTGTTATGACTTGGGTAAAAATTTAAAGGAGTTTCGCGTCCGACTTCAAAAACATTTGAATTGATGTGATTTTAAAGATTATAATATACCGATTTCTTGTAATTTTTAATTTTTTTAGAAATAAAAATATTTTAGTGGGAGTTCCCTAGAGTCATATAAAGAGGTTTTGTACAAAGATTTTATATATGTTGGACCTCCGAAGGCCCCAAACACGTATTTTAGATTCAATTATACGTAAATTATAAATTATTGTAATAGATATTTTAAGTCATATTAGATGGATCTAATTAATCATATGGCCTAATTTGATACTGTTAACGCTAGGGTAAAAATTTAAATGAGTTGTACGAACGAGTTTAAAAACTTCCAAAATGACGAAATTTTGAAGGTTACAATTCACCGATTTTAGGCAATTCCTTTAGATTTTCTAAAATTTAAATGATTTTAGTGTTTTCCCCTGTGGTCATTTAAATGTCTTTAGAACGAATAACTTATTATTCCTACACTTGGAAAGGCATAAAAAAAAGGTATTTAGAATCCAATTATAGGTATATTTGAAACGTTTGAAAATAACTGAAGTGGGAGTCCCCCAAAGACATTTTATTTATGTTGAACCCCCAAAGACACCAAACACATATTTTGGATCCAATTGTACATTATAAACTGTTGTAATTGATGTTTTAAGTCAAATAAGATGGGCCTAAGAACTCATGTGACCTAATTTGATCTTTGTTAAAGCTCTAGTAGAAATCTAAAGGAGTTCTACATACGGGTTTATAAACGTTTGTAATGACGAAATTTTGAAGGTTATATAATATACAAATTTCGGGTAATATCGTTAGATATTCAAAAATTAAAATAATTTTAGTGGGTGTCTAATGTGGTCATTTAAAGAGGTTTAGAACAAACCATTTACAATTCATAGACCTCCAAAGGCTACAAAGTGGTATTTAGAATCCAAGTGTATGTATATTAGAAACGATTGTAATTGATGTTTAAAGTCAAATTAGATGATTCTAATGACTCAAGTGAGCCACTATGACCCTGTTATAACTTGGGTAAAAAAATTTAGAGGAGTTCTGTAACTGACTTCAAAAAATTTGAATTGATGTAATTTTGAAGATTATAATACACTAATTTTTGGTAATTCTTGAAAATTTTTAGAATTAAAAATATATTTAGCGAGAGTTCCCTAGGGTTATATAAAGAGGTTTTGGACAAACATTTTATATATGTTGGACCTCCAAAGGCTCCAAATACATATTTTGGATTCAATTATACGTAAATTTTAAATTGTTGTCATAGATGTTTCGAGCCAAATTAGATGGTTCTATTCTAATCGTATGGCCTAATTTTTGGGTAAAAATTCAAAAAAACTTTGCAACCGACTTTAAAAACATAAAAAATGACATAGTTTTGAAGATTATAATACACCAATTTCTGACAAGTCTTGAAATTTTTCAAAGAAAAATCGGTGGGAGTTCCCTATGATCATATAAAGAGGTTTCGGACAAACATATATTTATCTTGTACGTCTTAAGTCCAACACACGTAGTTTGGATCCAACTGTACAAAAATTATAAACTATTATAATAGATGTTTTAAGTAAAATTAGATGGTTCTAATGACTGTTGTGGCTTAATTTGATATTGTTAAAGCTAGGGTAAAAATCTTAAATGAGTTCTATGACCGAGTTTAAAAACGTCAGAAATAATGAAATTTTAAATTTTAACACATATTTCGGGTAATTTTGATATATTTTAAAAAATTAAAATCATTTTAGTGGGTGTTTGCTATGGTCATTTAAAGAGGTTTACAACAAATAATTTACTATTCATAGACCTCCAAAGGCTTCAAAGTGGTATTTAGAATCTAATTGTTAATTGATATTTAAAGTCAAATTAGATGTATCTAATGATTCATGCGGGCCAATATGACCTTTTTATAACTCGGGTAAAAAGTGAAACGAGTTTTACGACTGACTTCAAAAAACACCTAAATTGACGTAATTTTGAAGATTATAATACATCAAATTCTGATAATTCTTGAAAATTTTCATAAATAAAATATTTTCAGTTGGAGTTGGACAAACATTTTTTTTTTATGTTGGAACTCCAAAGGCTCCAAACACGTATTTTGGATCTAATTGTTCATAAACTATTAACTGTTATAATAGATGTTTCAAGTCACATTAGATGATTCTAATGGCTCATGTGGCTTGATTTGAACCTATTCAAGCTCTGGTATAAATTCAAAGGAGTTTTACGATCGAGTTTAAACACGTTCAAAATGACGAAATTTTGAATGTTATGCATTGATTTTAGGTAATTTCGATAAATTTTTAAAAATTGAAATAATTTCAATTATTGTCCCATGTGGTCATTTAAAGAGATTTAGAACAAACAATTATTTATCCTAAACCTCCAAAGGATTAAAAAAAAGGCATTTAGAATCCAATTAAATAATTGTAATTGATATTTCATGTCAAATTAGATGGTCCTAATGACTCATGCGGACTAATATGACCATGCTAAAACTTGGGTAAATATTCAAAAAAAAATTCGTGGCCGACTTAAAAAGCATAAAAATTGACATAATTTTGACATAATTTTGAAGATTATAATACACCGATTTATGGTAATTCTTGAAATTTTTCAAAAAAATTTATTTTCAGTGGGAGTTCTCTAGGGTCATATAAGAGGTATCAGATAAACATTTTATTTATCTTGGACCACTTCAGGCCCACACACACATAGTTTGGATCCATTAAATTATAAACTATTATATAAGCTGTTTTAAGTCAAATTAGATGGTTCTAATGACTCATGTGACTTAATTTGATATTGTTAAAGTTAGGGTAAAAATTAACTATACATAGACCTCCAATTGCTTCAAAGTTGTATTTATAATCTAATTATAGGTATATTAGAAACGATTGTAGTTGATGTTTAAAGTCAAATTAGATGGTTCTAATAACTCATGCGGACCAATATGACCCTATTATAACTTGGATAAAAAATTATAGAAATTTTGCGACCGACTTCAAAAAACATCTGAATTGACGTAATTTTGAAGATTATAATTCATCGATTTATGATAATTCTTGAAAATTTTCATAAGTAAAATTCTTTTCAGTGGGAGTTTTCTAGGGTCTTATAAAGAGTTTTTTGACAAATATTTTATTTATGTTGGATCTTTAAAGGCCCAAAACACGTATTTTAGATCCAATTGTATATAAATTATTAACTGTTGTAATAGATGTTTCAATAAAACTAGATGGTTCTAATGACTCATATGACCTAATTTGATCTTGTATAAGCTCTGGTATAAATTTAAAGAAGTTTTATGACCGAGTTTAAAAACGCCCGAAATGACAAAATTTTGAAGGTTATAATACACCGATTTTGGTGATTCTGGTAGATTTTCAAATATTTAAATAATTTTAGTGGTTGTCCCCTGTGTTCATTTAAAAAGGTTTAGAACAAACAATTTCTTTATCGTAGACCTCCAAATGATAAAAAAAAGGTATTTAGAATCCAATTATAGGTATATTAGAAGGTTGTAATTGATGTTTCAAGTCAAATTAGATGGTTCTAATGACTCTTGAGGGCTAAAATGATCGATCTTATTATAACATGGGTAAAATTTAAAGTTATTTCGTGACTGACTTCAAAAAATCCAAAATGATATAAGTTTGAAGATTATAGACTGGTTTATAATAATTTTTAAAATGTTCAAAAATAAAAATAATTTCACTGGCATTCCCCCAGGAAGGGGTGTGCAAAATAACAGTAACCGTTAACCGTGTATAACTGATTCATATTAACGGTTATTTTGCTAAAGCATTAAGACTTAATGGTTAAAGTTACCGAACCGTTAACTTTAACGGTTAATGATTACGGTTACGGTAATAAAATTTTGTAACGGTTAACCGTCGTTTAACCAATATGATTATTTTTTGAAAAAAAAAACTAAACCTAAAAGACTAAAACATGAATGTCACATGTTTTTTACATGATCAAACCTTGTGTAAATATGTGTTATTATTGTTATAGAAGATCCAAATGAGCTAAGAAATCATACAAGTAGTTTCACAATATTAGGTGTTTAAGTGAATAAAAATAGACTGAAACGGTTAGCGGTTAACCGTTAACCGTATTGTTAAATACAGGTTAGACGTTTATCGGTTACCGTTACATAACAGTACCGTTATAGTTAGGCTTTTAAATAACCGTTATAGCAGTTAGCCGTACCATTAAAGCTTAACGATACGGTCAACCGTTTATGAACACCTTTATAAGTCATTACCATACAACACCTTCAGCTACAACCATAAGTAGCTACTCGTCGTCTCATCGGCTAATATGCAATCAAGAAATTCTTGTTGCACGGACTAACACCATATCTCAAACAAAGCCATCTTGTACATGTTTGCCTTGTGAATACATGCCCAGAACCCAAGGATATGCATGTAACAATTTCACGGAAAACCAAGATGCGCCATAAACGCATACGTCACAATATTTGTATTAGGATCAAACCATATATATTTGACGTATTGACCGACTTTCACCAGCAAGATAAAGGAACTGCATTACAAAATCCCTTCCACCGACCTCCTCTCGTCTCATCCTATCTATGAAATTGTAGATACGTCGTGCATTCAGATGATCTTCAGGAAACTGGGAGTTCGTAGCAGCCAAAATAACCTTGGGCTTTGCTTAGGCAATAGACAAATTGCGAACCAATTTCTTCGCACCAAGGCTAAGACCACACATATGTCGATTTCCCTCTAGATACTTAATCAATTCATGGTCGTGCATACCATTCTCCTCAAGACCCAAAACTATCAACCACCCTTCTTCAGACCATGCAACCTTAATAAAAAATTTATAACCACAAGCTTCAGATTTCGTACCGGTCGGTCAACATTTTTTAAATCTCTATTTGCTCCTATATTTCTCTGTCCCCAATTGCATCTCATATAAAGTGACGCTAGCTCTTTTAAGCAACGTATGCACCAATTGAAATCCATGTTGAAGGGTGATTGATTTAGTCCATTCACCAGCCATTTCCTTTGTCAAAAATATTTCCGAAGTTGTGAAGTGAGGGTAATAATTAATATCGTCGCCGCCAAAATCTTCTATCAGAACCTATTAAAACAAAAAAGAATTATTAATTTATAATTAATCTTGGCTATTTTTTTGGATGGCTTCCCCTAGGGCAAGCCAAAATATTTAGATGACCTGTTCCCGGTGAACGAAATTTAGCCGTGACGCCAACGTTAATGGCTCCTCCATAGCGTTAGTGGTTTCCGACATCAAGAAAGGTGACTTTTGATGTGGTAGTCGGGGTGAGTGTGGTGATTGACTGAATTTTGGCGAGGTGCTCAGTTGGAAAACAAGATGGCGTAAATGGTTGGCGATGAGGCGTGGGAATTAGTGGGATATTGACATGAGTGTGAATTGGGAAATAAGAGAGTAATTGTAAAATGTTCGATTTTATCAAAATTTATAAAAGGGAAAAATGGTCATTTCAAGGGGCGGCGTGAGTAATTATGTGACGGGGAATAACACTCCACATAAATAAATACGAAAAATTACTAGACCCAAAACTATTTGCTAATCTCATTCGATCATTGATATCAAAAGCTTCAAATCGTGCTGAGAGACCCAATTGTAGGTATAACCCACTATGAATTAATGTGGATTCAAAGAGGAAAGAAACCTTTGCATTGTTGAGGATTAATTCATTATCCTCATGTCGGACATTTGCTATTAGCCTATTACCCTCTCGCCCTCCGCATTCAGAAATCATCTTTGTTTTTTTATAGCCTATTGCCTATATTAACAGCCTTGTACAAATTACCATACTACTACTAATAGTACGAACTATAACTTAGTGTTCGTATTCAAGTTCATTGCTTACATGATGTGCATGTTTGGTATGTTCTGATTACATTGTTCAAATCAAATGTATCGACATGATGCGTGTGTAGTGATACTCAAACTCCAAGCCCCGAGGTGGGCCAAATACAGTGCCGCTACTTGACAAGTGCGGGATACTCTTTAAACTAATCAAAGGTGTTGTAATTAAAGGAGCATCGTTTAGTTCCCTTGCGAACTTTCCGGTTCTGTAAACAATCTAGCAACAAGGAACCTAAAGAACGTGGAATTCAAGCAACCATTTAATTCCCTTTTGAACTTCTCATGATAAGTAAAGGCTTTTAGCTAGCTTGTTTGACAATGCTGTTTTGCGTAATGCAAGTGCTTTATAAATTCCTAATAAAAAAAAAAAAAAACCCATCATGTTTGCTGTGTTAGAATATGGAATTCAACTTCGCCTACTTAAAGTTAACAGGGGTTTTCAAACAAGCTAGCACATGGTGAGCTAGAGATCCATCAATATCAACACAAAATTATGTATATAATGCATATTAATCCCCTGAAATATATATTAATTAATACAAGTGAAGAGCTTAGTATGGGCATCTCGGGTGTACTGATATCCTAATTAAGTTACTGGTGCTAGATCCAAGGAATCCAAGAATCCGTACGAATAGTTTAAAGCTAGGTGTGCATCTGACCATCATATTCCCTGGCCTTCTTGATATGATATATTTAAGCATGAATATCCGAGAACGTGATTAACTTGTACTATCATAGTTTCAGCTGGCTTAGCCAGCAGATTGATGCTCGTACGTATCCCAACGCCCACTTCAAAAAACTATGTCGCTAACTCAAAGAAGTCTACTGCTTGTTCTACTTGTGTTGATATTGGTCTCAATCAGTTCTGGTATAATATTATAGCATTATGTTTATTTATTTTTCAATTTTGTTGTTATAACATGTACTATTACATGTACAGATTGGACTAATTAAGATGATACGTTTGATTTTTCAATACGAAATGCAATTATTTGTTGATTTATATGATTAGATGCCGGTAGAATTATGATTTATATGAAGTAACCCCTTTGGCCTTTCCTACATGTGGTCTATGGGACTTTTTTTGACAAGTTTATGCGTGTGGACCTCCATACAAGGCACCATGCATATTTCAGTATATAGTGTTGTTAAGTTTTGAACTTGTAGCTGATGTAAACCCCGCTCAACTCCTCAAGTGCTTAGTATGTTATACTAGTGGTCAGTTTTTTAACTCCTTATCTATGAGGCTACATGTATATAATGTGGAACAGTAATGCTGATAGAAGCTCAGCTGGAAGAGTGGTGCATAGCAGACGAGCAGACACCAGATGATGAGCTGCAGGACGCACTTGATTGGGCATGTGGGAAAGGAGGAGCAGACTGCCGAAGAATTCAGAAAGATCAACAATGTTTCTTGCCGAACACAGTCAGAGACCACGCGTCGTATGCGTTCAATAGCTACTTCCAGAAGTTCAAGCACAAGGGTGGCTCCTGCTACTTCAAATCAGCTGCTATGATCACCGGGGTTGATCCAAGTAATTAAGCTCCAAACTCTTATATAGTCACTATTTTTACTTTGATAATTATTAATAACTGTAAGCTGAACATGCAACATCCAAACTTGTGTTTGCTTGCTTGATCAGGTCATGGTGGTTGCAAGTACGATTACATCCCTTGAGGACTTGAGGAATCGGATACGAAAGAAAGTTCAAAGCGTGCACCGTTTTCTTTGAAAACTTTATCAACGTCTTACAGGAGATGATATGTATAGGAGTTGCTAATTAACTTGCAAGTTGCAATCCTCAGCATCGATCTCCACGAACTTTCTTTTCGATTAAACTTGCATCACCCCAAATAAATATGTTTTCTGGATTACTTATTATATATCATTGGATAATTCGATTACTCAAAAAACGAAGAGCAGAGTTCATCAATTTTCCATCGTATGAGAGGGTAAAATCGTTCTAAAGAGACACCATGAACTCTTTGGACTTGTAACTATCATTTGCTTCATATGTGACATTTTAAAGGTTTTTACATGATTTACTTCGTATTAATCTTACAAGTTTTCAAAAATTATATCATTTATGTGAACGCATGCAACAACATATCTAACTTATTTGTACTCTGTGATTATTCCAGTATATGAGTACATATTCAAATCAAACACATGTAGAAATTTCTCACAATCTCCCATAAATGATTGTAGAATCTGCATTATAGGTAAGTGATCATAAATATTTCTTGAGAAAAAAGGATATTTGGAAACTAAATCATGTCATGACCTAACCTGGGTTCCCAGGAAATCATGTCATGCATGATTCCATAAATAAAAATTTCTAAAAATGAGGATACAATCTATCGATATGATATCATATCTTATCATACAGTTTGTGCAGTATAAAATGCCAGGTGACTAGCATACTAAGTTATCCCATACAGTATGGGGTAAGTTCACTATAGCATACTAAAAATTCTCATAATTCACCAATCTATACCCAGTCCTTTTGAGAGAAACAGCTTGTCAATGAATCCAATCACAGCATTCGAAGAAGCAATAAAGTTTTGCATTTGGACGCGAGCAGAATTCTCTGTAAAAAAAAAACCAATCAAATGGAATATAAGCATCTAGTATGTAACAACCCACTAGTCTACACAAGGTCCATGTTTCTTACAGAAATACATAGGATCTATAGAAAAAATATAATTCTGATCACTCAAACATTTGATGTAAACAGGAGGATAATCACACTAAAACAGATGTAAACATCACAATAATGCAATAATACATTTAAGATTATGTTAAACTGATACTTGATAAACTTGATTCAATTTGGAAAAAAATTGATACTTAGAGATCATTTCAGAATGAGAAAAATCCAATTCGGGCAAGACCAGAGTCAAAATTTAAGACCAGAAATATATCCCAAGACTGGACTTAGAAGCTCGGGATATATTTAAACCAATTTAACAATGCAAGTCTAAGGCCTTCTTTGCCTTAATTTTACTGAACTGAACTTACATTTGGAATGAACTGAAATCATTTTTATTGAAGTGAAATTATTTATACTGAATTTAATTATTTTTATTGATTCATTGTTGTATTTGTTCTTACTATATACTGATTTTTAACGCATTTTAAAGTGTTTTTGTTGAACTAAACTAAATTATTGAATTTGAATTAGTTCTAATGAATAAAACGGATTATTATTTTAAGGTGAACTAAACAAGGTCTAACTCAAAAAGCTGCAAGCACTTTCTAATCCACTGAACACTAAGACACAAGCATCACCAAAAGAAAAATTTAGGCAAGAAGAATTAGTCTAGAAGGTGCACCCACCATCCTCATTCAGCTTTCTCATCAACTGAGGCCTTGTAGGCAACGTATACATCCCTGCACCAACAGCTTTTCTAATAGCCCATCCATGATATGGAGCAAAAACTTGGGTGTAAGCATCAGAGGCCGCGACCTTCAAAGAATCCCCCCTGAAGATGGAAGATACAATGTAAAAGACAGGCAGTAGAAAGTGCATGAAACTTCTGACAAGAGTGATCAGCATATAATTCTTGTTATAAGAGAAATCAGAACTAATATCTTGTGAACTGAAGAAGCAACAAAAAGTAGTGGTGGACAGTACACGAACAACAAACAGAACTTGTTTCCTTCCTAAAATATACCAGAAGGGCAAGAAATTTCGCTTCATAACTGGCTGAAAGTGCTTCTCGATATAAGATTGCATGGACTTATTGTTCAAAATCTTACAAGAACTTGTCCCTAATAACAGGAACGAGTAAAAACCATCCACAATCAATAAACGTTAGCTTTCTTCATTCCATGGTCTTCCCAAAACTTAAAAAATGACGGCCAACAAGCCAGAGCTAAATACAAGTTATGGCCAAAAAATAGAAACATTTGGGCTCATAACTAAAATTAAAAGTATATATCCCTATTCAATTTACGTCTTGCCAAAATTAATACATATAACCAGTACACCAGCTAATAAAACCGACCCCTGGTTCTTAAGCAATTTGCTGGACTTGTTACATGCCCAACCAAATAGCAAGTTCCAGAGGATAACTAGAGTCATAAACAAAATTAATCTTAATAACTTGAACATGTTGCTCCAAGAAATTTAAGCTGTCAGATATCTTAAAATTTAGCCGTTCCTTGGAAACAATTTTCTCTAATACTTCAGTTCTGGAGGCAGTATCAAGTCCAAGAAAAGTTGAATTAAAAAATTTACTATAAGAATCATCTCATTTACAAGTAGCAAGAACCAATGTCTAATAAAAAAAATACTCGTATTTGCTAGAAAAATATTCAAAGAAAGAAAAAGCATCATCATCTAGCTGGAAATCCTTGTAAATATATAGTTTTTCTTTTAAGAAAAAACAAGTTGAAAAAACTCCAAAATATCAAATTTTGACACGGAATGTCTGATTAAAATAGCCGGCTTAAGAAAAACAGGCCAAAAGTCCGGCATGGCAACATTTCATTTGAGCTTTTGGTACCTATGTCGGCTATGTATGAGTGTATAACACAGGCACAGAGTCCTGCAGTTTGGAGAACATCTCAGTTCACAGACATTTGTATAATTGAATCATAAACCAATATATAAAGAGCTTAAAAATGTGAGACATGGGCTCATTGAGGTTTATTACAACCGAATATCAAAAACCCAGCCAACTACTTCGACAGAATTCCAAAACCAACTCCTCAAAAAGCTTTCTTTTAGCTTTACAAGAGTCAACATTAACTCCCATGGCAATGATGACAATAAGAGATTCGATCCAACAAACTGCAAATCCCCACCCATAAGCCCCAAACTACTTCAAAATATCAATTACAAAAAAGCAACAAAGTCAAGCATTGATCCCAAAAAGATGGAGTCGGATACGTGAAACTGAAAGCCTATCTCATGTGATTATCCACAGAAAGCCTATTTAATGCCAAGTATCAATTAAAGTTAAGTAATTTGTTTCTTTTCCCTAACCCAACCACAATTATAACTTACTCAACACCACATTCACCACTTAATAAAAAGACAGAAGAAAACACATATTGAGGTATGAGACCTACATATACACCTTTTCTGTGTGAATATTTTAGAGAAGATTTACAAAAAAAAAGTTTGACCAATATCCTGCGTGAACATGACACAAAAACATCATCTTACCTACAAGCAACCATTACTCCTTCCAAAAATATGAAGTGATACATTATAAGATAACACATCCCTATTGGCTCTTGTAACACCAAATACCAAAAAACCTCTATGTTACAATTACATAAATGAAAACAGAAGAAAGAGTGTACAAAACAGGAGGACAAAAGCACCAACAAAAACTTATATAGAAACTTTATCCCTCTGAATCTCCAAAATGGAGTAGCACTTAAATACTCCATCCTTTTGGTCCCCAAAAAGCCAAATAGAAAACTTTATCTTGAAGGGACCAAGTTTATAAGAAAAAAAATTCCCAAGAACATTAGTGAATCCTACTTCAACCAAATGCACCACAAAATCCCCATAACCTTTCAGACCTCAAGACCACTTCTCTTGGGTCACCCCAAACCCCAGAAATACACTTTTGAAACCTTCTTGCAAAATCTCTATAATGACAAAAAGGAAAGACCCAGGACTCCAGACCAAAAGTAAACAATTTACTCCAAATATATTGAGCAAGATGGCAAGTTATAAATAAGGGAAGACATATGAGCAAGATTTACAAATGGAAAAACAAAGCAAACAAACATCCAGAGAGGTAACCATCATCATCATTTCTAAAGCAATCAATAAAAAATAGCATCCACTGCTATGAACCAACCAAAGCCAGCCATCACAAGGGTGTACACTCTAAGGAAGAAGGGGGAGAACCAACCAACTTCAGCAGAAGCATAATCGGCGCAAGCATCAAGTCAAGTCAGTAATAGCATAAAGTCATAGGATACTGAATATAAGTTGAGAGAATCAGATTATATATGTATAGAAATATATAAGAGTTTGTAAATAAAGAATATGTCATGAGTAGTTTTTTACACGGTTGGTTGTAACCAGAGTTTGTTAGAAGGGAGTATTACAAATTGAGGGAGCACATCTATAAACATTACACACCACCCAGAAGAATAGCTTGCGTTCATTGATTGTCTTCAGCTTGTGTATTTGTCGGGTCCTTGCATTTGGTATCATAGCAGATCGGTCGTGAGGAAGTTCGTCAATGGCACCAACACATTCTCAAAGAATGGAAAAGCTGGAAGAGGATGTTGAGGCGCTGCATATCGAGAGGCTGGGTGAGGCAGCGAACCAAATGTCCCAGTAAACCTACAACAGTCACAAACCAATTGAAGGAGGATCAACAACTACTACGAGAGGAATTGTTGAGTCGCCATCCACCATCGAGGCCTCCACCCTCTGAAGAAGTTGAAGGAGGAAATAGTGAGTACAAGTCGGGGTCTAGAAGTGTAGGCAATTGGAGGTTGAAGAAGTTGGATCTACTAGAGTTTAATGGAAACAATCCTGATGGATGGATACTCAGAGCGGAGCGATTCTTCCATTTTTACCGACTAACGGAAGAAGAGCAAGTAGAGGCGGCAGTGGTCTATGTAGCACCGATACGAATCCAAATACGGATATAGGTACGGATACAGATACGGGTACGGGAAACAGTAAAATCAAAATTTTTAGATACGGGTATGACAAAAAATATATCATAAATTTTACATATTAAAATCATTCAAATATCACTACTATAAATTTAAATATAAGTATATAAATTCACTAAATGTCTTAAACATCCAAAAACAACAAATTAATGCAAATAAAACATTCATACTAGCAACTTTACATTAACTCTGTAACACTACTGTTGATCTAGTGATTTTGCTATGGAGGGTACATCTTGTTTTGCATGAATATAAGAATTTTTAGCATATAAGTTGAAGATTTGAAGAGGGTTCTAGCTATTATGATGAGTGTTAATTCAAGGAACTTACAGTCTCAAGACTATAGGTTGTACAACATATCACGCAATGACAAGAAACTCATTAATCAACTAGATATATTGTGATTTATAAAAAGATCTAAGACAAATCAAGATTGCATTTAAACTTATGTTTGGCATGGATATTCAATACGTACCTAGAGCATTATTTGAACATCATGAGCATTATTTGAACTTAACTTATTTGAACTTTGAAGGCACGCAGGTCCAACCCACTGGCCACCGCAACTTCAAGCCACCAGCCACCGCAAGTCCAAGTCCCCAGCCACCGCAAATCCAACACACAAGCCACCGACCACCAGCCCCCGCAGCACGCAGCACGCAGAGAACAAGTGAAGGATAGCACGAGTGAGGGACAACAGGCTCAACGGTTGCTTCGAAAGTCACCTGTGTTGGGTAGATAAAAGCAATGAAGGTGAAGGATGGGAGTTAGGGTATATCAGATTTTTTTGGGACAACAATGTATTAAAACCGGCATGTGCTCCCAAACAAATGAAGATTTTAATAATATATGATTTATTTTGGGCGGTTGGGGTATTGGCTGGGTATTCAATTTTTTTTTTGGATTACAGGAATGGTTTATTACCATAAATTTGTTTTTTTTTTTGGGTTAACGGGTTGGGTACGGGTTGAGTATAACCCAACCGTTCCTGATACGTATTCGATACGAACCCATAGTCAACTACGCGTACTCAAGCCGTACCCGGGGTCCTGGAGATATATCCGGGCCGCACCGGTGCCGTATTGGGTACGTACCCGTATCGGATATGGGGTACGGGTGACTGTTTTCAGTACCCGTGCATCAATGGGAACATCAAAGGCAACCGATCTGGCATTGGGAGGAGATGAAGGGACTACTGCTTCGACAATTCCGAGCCACAGCAAACAGAACCCTCTACGAGTAGTGGCTCGACCACCGGCACACATCCATAGTGTACGAATATTGAAGGAAATTTGTGGAGCTAATGGCACCTCTAGATGACATCCGAGAGGAAGCGGCTAGGGGTTAGTTTGTCAATGGGTTAAAAGATGGAATCTGGGTTGAAGTCAAGATGTTAGGGCCTAGGTCTTTGGACCACGCAGTGGACCTGGCCAGAAGGTGGAGGAAAAGCAACGGGTGAATTGGAGAAGGGGAAATGAGCAGGGGTTGAGTGGAAATAGACCCAGGACTCGAACTAGCTAAACTCAACACCTGGTTTCGGGGCAAATATTGGTGGATTCAGGAATTCGAGCGCACCAGTGTCTGGATACGGAGTTCCGAGCCAAAACCTGCCTAACAATTCGAACTCTCCCTATTCACAAGTTAGAATCTAACTCATTTTCGAATTCTTCTCGTTTCCCTAATTCCACCCCACATTCTTCTTCATAAACCTCGGGGCCGGCGATATGGGACTTCTGAGGGAGGCTTTCGGGGGGAGAGTATGTCGGCTCACCAATAAATAGCTCCAGGAGAAGAGAGAGTTGGGTTTGTGTTTCAGGTGTGACGAGAAGTGGTCTTCTAATCACCAATGTATGAGAAGGGAACTAAGTGTGATGCTAGCTTTTGATGAGGAAGAGGAGTCGGAGTAGGTGGGGGAAGAAGATACTCAATTGTGGATGAATGAAGATGAAGGGCTGGAGCAACGAGCCTTCGAGATATCCCTAAACTTAGTCGTTCGAATTAAGAACCCTAAAACAATGAAGTTGAGAGGATGGGTCAGGGGACAAGAGGTAATAGTGATTATTGATCCTGTAGCAACACATAACTTCATCTCATCATCCACTGCGGAGAGAATCGGGGTGCTAGTGTCAAAGGTGAAAGCATATGGAGTCTCGTTGGGAACTTGAGAAGCAATGGAGGGATCTGGCGAATGTAAGTAGGTTGAACTTCAATAACCAGAAGTAATTATTATGGAAGATTTCTTAACCTTGCCTTTGGGGAATTCTGACATGATCTTAGGAATACAATGACTTGAGAAATTGGAATTGTATGTACTAATTGGAAAACACAAACGTCACGGTTTGAGCTATGGGACCACACCATCACCTTACAGGGAGATGAATCATTAGGGAGATCGCGGGTGTCCCTGAAGGCTATGATCTACTAGTGTCAGATCCTACCGCTACTCGCAAATACAGAAGAATGAGAGAGGTATTAGTCCATGACATGTTAAAAGCTGGGATAAGTAGATTTTCCAGCCTGTTCTCCTTGTTAAGAAGAAAGATGGTTCTTGGAGGTTCTGCGTGGATTATATTGCTTTAAATAAGGTTACAGTTCCATATAAATACTCGATATCGGTCATTGATGAGTTGCTTGATGAGCTACATGTTGTTGTGGTGTTCACTAAACTAGATCTTCAGTCAGGTTATCATCAAATAAGGGTGAGAACTAAAGATGTTCCTAAGATAACATTTAGAACACATGATGGCCATTATGAATTTCTGGTAATGCCCTTCGGATTAACAAACACGCCTGAAACATTCCTGATGAACGATGTTTTTATGCCTTTTCTTAGGAGGTTTGTGCTCGTTTTCTCCGATGACATTGGTTTATAGTACCAATGAGGAAGAGGAGCATGCTCATCATCTGTCACTAGTATTACAAGTCCTACACCAACATAAGCTTTATGCAAACGAGAAGAAATGTGAATTTGGCAAAAAACAAGTGGCTTACACAAGCCATGTGATCTCAAAAGGAGGGATAGCAGTGGACCAAGCTAAGGTCCAAGCTATGTTGGATTGGCCTTTACCCAGAAGGAGTTGAGAGGATTTTTGGATCTGACTGGATACTATAGGAAGTTCGTGGCAAGATATGCAGAGATAACAGCTCACAAGGGATTCCTTTGGGTGGACTAACCAGGCTGAGTGCCAGTACTAGCTATGCCTGGCTTTAGCTTGCCTTTTGTAGTAGAAGTCGATGCTAGTAGTGTGGGAATGGGTGTTGTGCTATCCATTACATATTTCATTAAAGTGTTGGGTATGACAGCAAGATCAAAGTCCATATATGAGGAGTTTATGGTTGTGATTCTAGCTGTCCATAAGAGGAGGCACTACCTTTTGGGGAGAAAGTTCCTCATCAAGACTGATGAGCAGAGTCTCAAATACTTAATGCAATGCATCAACAAGAGGTAGGGCCTGAGTACCAGAAATGGATGAGAAAATTGCTAGGATATCATTTCGACATTCTTACAGAAGTGGTTCATCCAACAAAGTTGTTGATGCTTTATCCAAAAAAGGTGCTGGTAAATTGGAGTTGGGGTCCCTAATAAGTACAACAAGGGTGCCATGAGAAGCAATCCAGACGACCACCAACAAAGATTCTTTCATTTCTCGGGTGGAAGAGGACTAACAGCAGGAAACAAGTACCTTGGGGGTATACTATGGATAAGGGAATACTCAAGTATAAGGGACACATTGGGTTGCCAAGTTCTGATGCAGTGGTGCAATCCTTACTTTACGTATATCATGACTCTCGTATTGGGGCATAGGGGATTTCAAGACATACCAAAAATTAGCAACAGAATGGTACTGCCAGGCTTGAGGAGGGCAGTTACTAGGTATGTCCAAGATTATGCAACCTACAAAAACACTCTTCCTTGCCTCCTGCTAGTCTCTTGCAGCCTTTACCCATTCCCACACAAGTGTGAGAGGATGTTTCAATGGACTTTGTTGAGGGGCTGCCATCTTCTAAGGGGATCGATTCAATAATGGTGATAGTGTACAGACTATCTAAGTATGCGCACTATGTGGGAATGAAACATCATTTTTCTGCTCTCAAGGTGGCTGATGAGTTCATCATAGAGGAGGTGAGGCTTCATGGCTTTCCAAAATCCATTGTGTCCGACACAGATAGGGTTTTCATGAGTCTGTTTTGGAAGGAATTATTCAAGCTCCAAGGCACTGCCATAAATAGAAGTACGACCTATCATCCTTAGTCCAATGCTCAAACATAGGTTGTAAACAAGGGAATGGAGACATAATTGCATTGCTTCATCAATGGGAAACCTAGAGATTGGTCAAAGTGGCTACCTTGGGCAAAGTTCTGTTATAATACAGCTTACCATACAGCAATCAAATGTTCCCCTTTTAAAGCAATATATGACAGGACCCCAACATTGCTAGGTACGAAAGAGGCTCCACAGTTGTGCAATTGGAGGATCAATTGATGGAAAGGGATGTCATTTTAGATGACTTGAAGGCACATCTCCTAAGGGCACAATAGATAATGTCAACTCAGGAAAACACCCATAGAAGGGAGGTGGAATATAGTGTGGGAGATTTGGTGTATGTGAAGCTTCAACCTTACAGGCAAAAGTCAGTAGCCTCTAGTCCCCATGAGAAATTGGCTCCACGTTACTACGGTCCATATGAAATTTGTCAACGCATTGGATCGGTTGCATATAAGTTGATCTTACCACCACTAGCAGTGGTTGTTTATTCTGATATTCCTTCTCTGATATCTTCTGACTTGTATATAGAGGCAAAACCTGAAGAAGTCTTGGGAGTGCGAGGGGGTAATCATAAGTCTCCTGACCACAGAGATTCTAATCAAGTGCAAGGGGTTATCAGAGACAGAAGCTACATAGGAGACATGCCCGGGGTAATGCTATGAACCAACCAAAGCCATTCATCACAAGGGTGTACACTCTAAGGAAGAAGGGGGAGAACCATCAAACTTTAGCAGAAGCATAATCAGGCGCAAGCATCAAGTCAAGTCAGCAATAGCATAGAGATATAGGGTACTAGATATAAGTTGAGGAGAGAATCAAATTATATATATATAGAAATATATGAGTCTATAAATAAAGAATATGTCATGAGTAGTTTGTTACACAGTTGGTTACAGTTGGTTGTAACCAGAGTTTGTTAGAGGGAGTATTACAAATTGAGGGAGCACATCTGTAAACATTACACAAGAAAGTAATACAAAAATATTTGTAGAGATCCTCGTGCCTCTCGAATGGAAGCGTGCATCACCTAGTAGAATAGCTTGCGTTCATTGATTGTCTTCAGCTTGTAGATTTGTCGGGTCCTTGCAAAAGCTCTTGCTTAAGGAGGTGGGGTAACGAGGTAGAATATCAAAGCATCCAAGTCCCAAGAAAAAAATTGAAAGAAAATTTTGAAAAGAATTACCCATTCTACCTAGGAATCATCAATCTCACATAAATAAAAAATCCAGAAGGATCCAACCTCTACGAACAGTTTAACCTCCACAATTTTCCTCCAAAAAACCTTGTGTTGGGGGAATGTCACAATTGTGGCAAATTATACATAAATGGATTGAAAATTGACCCAAAATGAAAAGGACCACTAAAAAAAGTAACAGAATTTACATCATTAAAAAAATAGTTTTCCAAAGATTGGCCTTTCACTCTACCATACAATAAGAATGGTCATCTTACACATCAAAGCTCAGAGTGTAATAAGATAAAGCACACAGCCCTCCAAACCAAACTTCTCCCTTATTGGGATAGTATAAGATCTTTATTACCTCTAATGCAAAAGGTATAAACAACAATGACCCACCATAATACAAGCCAGTGTTAACACGGACACACAAATACCTCAAAACCATATACGAAGTACCAAAATCTCAAAATACAACATCCAATAAATTTTGAATTCACTACTCAAACCTTTCCCTTGCACTTATTCAACATATGCATCTTGTCCATAGCACTTTCCAATACTCTGAACCAGCTAAGTGAGAGTGCAATTCCGTGCTGAAAAAATATCACTATTGAATTCCAGTAATTTCTATCCATATCCTCCACCAATTCATTGGTCTATAACTGAAAACATTTGATGTTACTAAAGAAAACTAAGGAACCTAAACACTTTTGTAGAATCCATAAAATCCTCCCCAAATGTACAAGAATTATAATTGATATGACCTTTTCTTTGTCATTGAGACATCATCAGTAAACATCTTATCTTGAAACACAATTTTAACCCCAATAGAGCAATCTAGAAGCTTGAAAAAATATATATTATGTTAGCAGCCACCTGCCCACCCTTTCACTAAATATACCGTATTTCCCTCTTTTGATCAGTAGCAAACTCACGTCCTAAAATTTCTGGCCAACTGCATCACTCAACTAGGGAAGCAATAGTGACAAATCAATCAATATTAGAAAGTCATATTCCTAGCAATATGCATAATTATAAGTAATTAAAAATTATCAAAAAGAGATGGGAGGATACAAAAGAATTCACTACATAAACTCCACCCCCAAATCATAAAGCCAAATCATAAACAAGAGCAGAAAAAACCTCAAGCTTAGTAGCTTACCTGCACTGCTGCACAAATCCCATAGGAGTTGGTATTCATACGGACAAACTAAATTATTCTAGAACCATCATTTATAAGTTACCCAAGCCCACACAAAAAAGCCATTTTTTAAATTGGAGAAGAGAAAGACAACAAATCTCATCAACTCTACCCTTCTATTGAACATGGAAACAATCCATTTTGCACAAAACAATTAAAGAAAAGGGTAATTGATACCTTCACTAAACAAAAATTAATTAGGACACCACTGACATGCAGATATGAACTGCACCGAACACTTGTTTTGAATTCCACTTAAAAAAACAAAAACAAGCTGAAGCCCTACATTGATAGATCTATCAATCGACAATCATTTTAAGAAAGCAAATGTTGTATTTGTGGTTGGGGCTATAACAGAAAAATAGCAGGTTTTCATGCCGGGTCATCTCGGATTGGGTCACTATGTGACAACTCTATGCACAGATAAGCAAAAGTGTGATACACCCAGAGCAAATCTTTAAGGATAAAGCATTTAATGATCGAAAAAACAAGACCAATAGTCAAATATAGAGATAAACAGATTGAGAGAGCAGGAGATAAAGAAACATACTCGGTTGCAAGGATTTTCTCAAAAAGTACTTTGACCATGTCTAGACCACGCTTAACCTTCAAAAGATTTCTCGTATGGCTGCCTTGTTTCCGAACTATGTTTGCCTGAATATCTTGATCAACCAATGCTTGTAATGAAATAATCGAGTTTGAGGTCTCAACAAGATCATTAACCTACATACTTATGCAAGATTATGATCAGCAACTACAAAGTTCAAATTTTCAAAGAAAATCCAAAAGCGAGAGGGACAATTACCTTGGCAACATAGTCCATTTCTGCAAACTTAAAAGCTATGCCCAGACAACCAAACAAGGGGGAGACAATGGAGCAAGCATGGGAAAATGGGGCAAGCTCAAGATCAGAGTCCTGAGAGCTGACAGCAATGGCTAGATCTTTGAATGCTTCGGCAATCTTCCTCAATGGCTTTTCTCCTGTATCCTCTGCCATTCTTCCTACAACTACCCTGAAAGATTACTCTAATATCTGGAGAAAGGAGAAAAGAGAAAAAAAAGGGATACTAATTATTACCTGAAGTAGTAAAGTTCAAGGAAAATAACATGCAATAACATGAGAGTGAAGCCAATATAATCCATCACAATTGCATAATACCTTTTATTCAGTTTCATTGAGGAAGCTAGAAGGTTGTTATCATTACGCTGAAGGTTAGCCTATCCTACAACTACAAGCAAAATGATATGGTGAACAGTATGCGAAACTCACTTCCAATGCAGGGAAAAACTTTCAAAACACTTGGAAAACAGCCTAATAATAAGGTGGAAGAGAGACAATCAGATAGATAGAATAAAAATTAAATGGCAAAAAACACCTCAGTTTAGCTATATGTATATCCTACCTCGTTCCTTAATCACTCTCCTTTATATTTTGAAAGGTCATCACCCAACATAATTGTACAAGGTTGTTGGTCTAGCACTAAATCTACTGCAAACCCCACCTTCTTCAAAATACTCTAAGAACCAAATAATCATATGATTCACAACCCTCAGACCCTCCATCACTGATCCATATGATTTCAATGAGTTAATATCATCCAATAATGTGACAACAATTTGATCAAATATCAAAAGTTTATCAACTCACTAGCCACATCCAACTACATCACTCATTTGCATAGCTTTTACACCAAAAATTGCGTGAATTTCATAGAAAGCTTCTCACAATTCCACAACACAGTGCTAAAAATATTCATATCGACCATCATCAATAACATGTCATTTCACGTTAAGATTCAATCGCAAATAAGACAATATATCAACTCACCTCACTTAATCTCAAATCAATAGACCTCTGAACACAATTGCCCTATATAAGTTACAAAAGCAAAGAACAAAGACACATCACCAAACACTACACTTCAACACAGTAAAAACAAACCGAGTTACTTATACCCACCTTCAAAATACCGCAAAGAACCCATCAATCATGTTCATAACCTATGCAACTAATGCGCAACGATTAGTTCAAAGAACTTAACTTTATCAATTCACTTGCCATCTCCAAGCTATATCACTCATCTAAATAGTTTTTATTTCTAAAAATCTAAAATTTACCGCACATAGTGCTACAAACATTAATGCATACCATCATCAATAACCTTATCATTTCACTATGAGATTCAATAGCAAACAACACTATGTATCTATTCTTCTTCCTATTATCTCAAATGTTAATCGCAAAAACAAAGAACAAATACACGTCGACTACCACTCAACTTCAACAAATAAAACAGCAAAACCCAGTTAAAAATACATTCCAACAAATTACCAAACGAAGTAGGAACCCATTTGAGTTTGAGTTTTTAGGCATGCCAATTTGTGAAGCAATCCGAAAAGAAAAAACATAAAATAGAAAAAGGCGATTAATTATAAAAAAAAAGAAAAAAGAAATGAATGATACCAATTTGGGAATAGCGAGGAAGATATCAGACACCGGATTCTTCGAATGAAGTTAGATGGTGAAAATGGTGAATCAACGATCTTTGATATCAGAGGATGAGAGAGAGTAAAGACCATGAGTGGGCTGGAAATATGGAAATTTTCTTTACGGTTTTGTACTCGATCTAGTTCAAGACAGTGTGAATCGCATCATCGTTATTTTTGTTGTTGGTGGTGGACCCCTAACCAACTGGTGGTATTCTTGTACGCAAATAGGATAGTGCACCCGGGTGCACGATGCGCATCGTGCACCCGATGCAAAACGCAAGAGAAACAATATGAAACGCAGAGGTTTTTTCTGGAGTTGAATGGTAGTGGAATACAGGTCAGCAAGTGTAGCAGTAGGGTAACGTGCTTTGTGGTATGTAGTTGGTAAGTGTGAGAAGACATACTTGGTAAACGTGAAAAGCAAAGATTTTTTGCAGTATTCACTGTAGTAGGTACTATACACTACTTTTTTGCATTGGGAATCATGAAACGAGGCTAAGATGAATGTCACAATTATACGAGTGAAAACTACGTAGTTATCCAATGAACATATATAGTTGAACATCACTGAACATTATGTAATAAGCAATGAACATTTCTTTACTGGGGTGAATTAGTTCAATATAATTCATTGGAAGTTTAAACAATGAACATTTTATAACGAGTCACTGAACATTTGTTTGAGAGGGAATGAACATTTAGTATTATGCAGTGAACATTTGTTTTACTTCACAGAAAGAGTTAAAAAAAAGCATTAATTTGTAATGATTATGTATTGACATTTGATTAATTTAATATTTCAATTATTGTTACGTATGAGGACTTATGTAATATATTTAATGATTGTAAAAATATTTTGAAATTGTGATATATTTTTAATATTGTGTACGCTATGCCAATGATCATACTAGCCTAGAAGAATGAACATTATGGCATTATTGACTGAACATACTAGTATAAACCAATGAATATACGTATAAACCAATGAACATTTCATTCCAGTCCATGAATCTAAGAGAACCAATGAACATACTCTTTGTAAACCAATGAACATACTAGTGTAAACGAATGAACATTTACGTTTTTTGTTTGAATGAACATTACATACCAGCACAAAAATCTAAGAGATTGCATTGGGAAGGCGCATTTTTTTGTAATGATGATGCGTGCGCGTTTTCTTGGCAAATATCTTTCGAATATCTACTTCATTATTTTAGATTTTCCAACGTTGCTTTTGGCACTGTAAATTTTGTATATTATTTATATGTGGTCTACAAAAGGAGAATCCTTCGAACTTGTTCCTTTTTTATTTTTTATCTTTGTGAATGAACTACAATGGCTTCTTCGATTCCCTTGGGTGAAGACGTTGATGATATATCTGTGGAGGAATGTCGAAGTGGTAATATTGAATTAAGTGGAGGTATATTTTAGCATATTTATGCATAATGTTCATTTATAATACAAATTATCATATATTTTAGAAATGATTTGTATTCTTTTTGAGGTTTATGTTGATATTTTACAAATGAATTGTATTGTTTTTGAGGTTTTTGTTGATTTAATTATGTGTATTGTGGATTTTATAAAGTAATTAGCATATTTATGCATATTGTTAAATTAGCTTAGTTAATGTTGATTTAATTAGCAATATTAAGTTTATTTATTTTTGTAATTAATTTTGGTAAGAGTCAGAGAGAATACACTTTTATGCAATCATTGAATATTATAAGCACTGAATATTATTAATTTCAGTCATATTGTTGATTTTTGAAATTAATTTGGTAATAATACACTTGTGGGAAGGGAACTTATGTTAATAAGCACTGAATATTATACAAGATTTGACTGAACATCAACTTTTATGCAGTGAATAATTGTACTGGATAGGCTGAACATGAACACATTTGTACCCCTTTTGTTTACTTCCCAGAAAGAGTTAAAAAAAACATTAATTTTTAACGATTATGTATTGGGATTTGGTTAATTTCATCTTTCAATTATTGTGTACGTATGAGGACCTATTGTAATATTGGGATTTAGAATTGTGATATATTTTTTAATATTTGTCCAGGCTATGCCAATGAACATACCAGGCTAAACGAATGAACATTCTAGTATTATCGAATGAACATACCAGGATAAACCAATGAACATACTAGTTTTATGCACTGAACAATTGAACTGGATAGGCTAAACATGAAGACATTTGTACACCTTGATAAAAGGTATTGAACATTTAGTTTAAAAAAACACCTGAGGGCACTGAACATTAGGTCATTATCACTGACCATTAAGGAAGCGGGCACTGAACATGTAGGGTAAAACAGTGAACATTAGGTTTAATGTATGTTATTTGCAGTTAATATTAGGTTCAATGTTTGTGTTTTTGCAGAGTGTTTTGTAGAGTCCATAGAGTCTGAGCTTATGTACAAAGAAGTAAAATCTGATGAAGAAGCGTACAAATTATATAACAATTATTCGTTCAAGCATGGGTTTGGCACTCGTAAAGGAAAAATGGAGATGAGGGCTGATAAAAAAACTACACGACTGCGGATATTTGTATGCTCCCAAGCTGGGTTTAAGAAAAGTAGAGACTTATCGGTTTATCAGAAAAGGGATGTTAGAACTGGGTGCAAGGCATTTATTCAGTTTGATGTTGATAAGGAATCAGGTTTATTTATAGTAACAAAGCATTACATGGTTCATAATCACAGTAGGGTCCCCGTGTCACAACGACATTTAATAAGATCGCACAGGAAGGTGTCCGATGATCAAATTGCAATGCTGAGTAACTTCGCCGGGAGTGGAATACCTATTGCTGATGCTGTCCGTGTTTTGAGGAACGAGGCAGGAGGTGAAGCTAATCTTGGATTTCTTGCTAGGGATGCTTATGATGCGTTGAAAGGGCAGAAAAAGGCGAAATATGATGGTTGTGATGCAAAGGGATTAATTAAATACTTTAAGGAAAGGAGTAGAAACGAGGTTGACTTTTTCTACGATTTTGACGTGGATGAGGAAGGTCATCTAGAGTCTTTCTTTTTTAGGGATGGTCGTATGAAAGTAGATTACGACGTATTTGGCGATTTATTACTTCATGACACAACTTACCGCACGAATAAATATGACATGATTTGTGGCCCTTTTGTTGGAATGAACCATCAAAACAAGAATGTGATGTTTGGCATTGGATTCATACTGAATGAGAAGTGGGAGTCTTTTGAGTGGTTATTTAGCACATTTTTGAGATCCATGGGTGGGAAGCATCCGATTACTATTATGACCGATCAAGCACAATCAATGGCTAGAGCGATAAAGATTGTGTTCCCAAACACCCATCATCGTTTATGTAGGTGGCATATCGGGGAGAATGCTAAAAAGAATATTAAGGGATTGAGGTCTATGGAGGGTTTCAATGATATATTCAACATTGTTTTAAAATACACTGATACGGTATCTGAATTTGAGCACTACTGGTCAAGGTAGTATGTATATCATAAGCGAGGTTTCCATTATGTTCATTGGTAATCATTATTTTGGTCATTAATACCGAGTACAGTGTGCATTGGAATTTATAATATGTATTTTTGGAAGTTCCTGTTGAATGAGTTTTAGTATGTTCAGGAAGAGTTGTCAGTGAACATATCTTAAATTCCAACGAACATCTACTCAATCTCACTGAACATCTACTTAAACTCATTGAACAAGTCCTTCATTCCAATGAACATCTATTTAGTACATCTCACCGACCACTCAGCTTACTCCACTAAACATTTAGAGTATTGCACTGATCATTTTTTCATTTCTACTGACCATTTACTTAATTCCATTGAATATTTGGTCATGTTCACTGAACATACGCATAATTCCATGAAATAATTACAAATTGAACCGACCATTCACATAATTGACCTGAACATGTTAATGACCATTTACGCCATATTGCTGAACATCTATTAAAAATCCAATGAACATGTATTTTATTGAACATCACAATTGATAAAATTCACTGACAATGTAGATAACTCCATTGTGCATTTACTTAATTTCACTGAACATGTCTGGCATTTCCACTGAACATTTGTATTGAATACCTCATTTATTATATACCAATGACCATGCAGCCTTTCTGCACTGAACATGTTTTTGATTTGGCTGAACATTACGTGTAATTCTAATGCACGAAGTGTCAATTGTTTCATTTTGCAGCATGGTTACGAAGTTTGCATGTTCCTCCAACAAATGGATTCAAAATCTCTATCTTATCAAGGAGTTGTGGTGCCCTACGTATTCCAAGGACTACTTCAGTGGAGGAGTACTGTCATCCCAAAGAAGTAAAAGCACTAATAGAGCTATCTCGAGGAGATTGCATAAAACTCACGGACTTTGTAATTTTTATAACTGTTTTGTTGGTGTGGTCGAAGAGTGGAAGAGTAATGAGAACATCGATGACTACAACAGCATTACTGGTAGCAGGCACTTGGTTTGGGCGGATGTGGGTATATTGGAGCATGCAAGGAAGGTTTACACTATTCCCTTATACATCCAATTTGAGGATAATTTTGTCAATAGTGTTCCTTGTATTGCGAAATTTATCCAAATGCAACCCCCAACTTATGAGTATCATGTGGGCCATCCGAAAAAGGACATTATAAAGCATACTGTTACATTCGATGATCGGCTAATGACAATTGATTGCACATGCAAGTATTTTTCCGAGGTTGGGCTTCTTTGTAAACATTCTCTTCGTGTTCTTCACCTCAACAATGTTACTTTTATACCAGAAAGATACATCCTAAGGAGGTGGACTAAGTCTGCTATGTGCATGAAGGTGGATGATAACATGGTTGAAGGGTCAGGTGCTACACCTTCTGGAATTTGGAGGTTATATAATTTACGATGTTTTACAAAGCTAGTTGATGCTGCTCAGTTTAATACGGCTGCTCGAGGAGCCGTAGAAAAGTGCTTAGCTGAGTGTAAGGAGAAGGTTGATTTCTATTTGAGTGGTATAACGGACAAGAGGGATAGTAATGAGTGTACCAATGAGGATAATGGTGTTTTAGAACCCACTGCATATGGTTCACAAATACACGATGACCAACCTGTGCGTCGTGAGGAAGAGATAAAGGACCCAATAAAAAGAAGGAAAAAGGGTGGCAGAAATGATCGGCTTAAATCAACGCAGGAGAAGATTTATAACAGGCTCAAGGGCCGGAAACTTCAATCATGGAAAAGAAGGACGGGTAGGGGTGTTGATACGATGAAAACGAGGGCTACACGTTCTATAAAGGTACTGATCATTATGTTCACAACAACCAGAGACAATGAACACTATATTCAAAGACAATGAACATTATTTTCAATGGTACAGAACAAGAAGTTATAGGAGAATGACCATGAGGTTATATATGCAATGAACATTAACTCTGAAGTGAATGAACATACTAACTGAACATACTTGTTTTTCTAAGGCAGTGAATATTAAGTTCAGTGCTACTGATCAATAAGTCAAGGGGGAATGAACATGAGTGATATATACAATGACCATTAACTTCGAAATTACGTGCTAACTGTAACTATGGTTAAAAATGGCAGGATTATTTTTGTGTCCCTGTAGGTTATACTCTTGCTCATCCAGTGACTGCTGTCCAAGAACTTCAAAGTTTCCAGCACGATGAATATTTTGATGTCAATATCACTCCCTTTTAGTGTGTTCATTCCAAGTTAAAAAATTCTTACTTTTGGGTAATTAGTATGTTACTAGGGATATATTACATGTTCATTATGGATACTACGTATATTCATTATGGATATGTAATATGTTCATTTGAACTTTTATGGATATGTTCATTATGGATAAATATTATGTGGGGATATTTTACATGTTCATTATGGATACGTAGTATGTTCATTATGGGTATGTAATATGTTCATTTGAACTGTATTTATAGATGTAATATGTAATCTGTGAAAAGAAAACGAGTTATACTGAACACTTTGTATATAGACTCTGAACATAAAACCCAAAGGGAATGAACATTAGATACGTAAGTACTGAACTTAAAAAAAAAGTGTGCATTCAAAAACAAAACCAACCGAAATGTAAATTGTGCAATAACATACATCTAGAAAATTTTAAACAATGTAATTTTACAATAACGATTCATCAGAATGTTCTTTTCAAAGCCAGGTAACGAACATCGCCCCTTTTCTTGTTCAGATCATCCACAAGGATCTCATATGTGTAGCGCAAATGTAAACCTTTAAGTACTTGGAACTGCACGTTAATAATTGATAAGTAAGGATTGATAAGTAAGGATTTGGACAAATGATAAATTGGAAAGTACCAAATTGAAAACAACTACTCACGTCAGTAGGACTCAGTCCACATTCCCACTTCAACTTCCCTTCGTAGGTTTCCATGTGTTGCATCACATATATGCCGCAGTCAACCTCATTTTCATTTGATCTCCATGGCATCTCAAGGTTCCTTACCTTGAAAGCGTTGAAATTTTTCTTACTGCCATTGTCTCTCATGTAGGTTGCCACAGCATTCAACTGTTGGTGAACAAATAAGATAACCATGGTCATTGATAATCATTCAATGTGCATTGAAGTTAAGAATATGTTCACTCTAAATAAAGTCCATGTTCATTGGTAATATGTAAAGTTCAGTGAAAATGAAGTGAATGTTCGAAACTAAATATATGTTCGGTAAAATATACAGAAAGTTTTATTTGGTAATATGTAAATGTTTAAGTGAAAATGAAGTAGATGTTCGAAATTGAGTATATGTTCAGTGAAATGTACGGAATGTGCAGTGGTGAACTGTAAATGTTCAGTGAAATGAAGTTCTTGTTCAGTAAAGTTCAGAACATATTCAGTGTAGTGGGAGATAACTAATCAGTTTACCGGGATGATCATGGTATTTTTTTTCGAACAAAACTCCATCCGGAAGAATTCTGTTGTCAAGAAGGTCTAAGAACTTGTTCTTGACGTTGACGCAATACAAGTAGAAGTGACCCGACGCGTACGCTGGGAAGAAGATCTAAAACGTTTGTTGAATTATATTAATTGTTATGTAATTATCCATATTTAATTTGCGCATTTTCTATAATTATCAATGAAATAATATACCTGGTCGAAGGTCTTGAGGGGGGGTAACTTGCTATTAGCCAAGTAATACTCGATGCTCTCTATGAACTGTGCCATTCTGAATTCCTCAGTCACAGTTTGACTTGTTTCATCATAGGCATCGCTCATACACAGGACATTCTATTCACAAAAGGAGGATATGTTAGGGACAATTTTATATTATGCGAAATAATGATAAATGCTGGAGCTTACAAAAGGATTATTCGGGAAGAAAATCCTCTTCTCCTTTCTGGCTGTGTTACGAGCGTTGAGTATTGCGGCCCATGCGTCTATAATCTCTGTATAGATGTTTTCATCATTGGCCATCGACTTGAATTGATCCCGGGAGATAAATGTTTGGCCATCATCAAATAGTAACTCCCTAGGGTACATGTAACGAATTGGCCAGTGAGTATTGTATAATGTGTCCACATTTATGCAATGACTAGTTTAGGAGTCTTACTCGGGATCGAGATCTTCTGCGCATGCATAGTCACATAGTGCTTGTACTTCATCGTCATCACGATCAATCAAATACGAATACTGCATGACGAATGGGGATAAGAGCGCTGCAGGTTTTCTCTTTCGCCTTTTCCTACAAGTGCAATGGACATATACTTAACTAATTTTAGAGAACGATTCATACCTTTCACTGAACATATACTTATGTTCACTGAACATACATTACCTTCCACTGAACATATACCACCTTCCACTGAACATATACTTCCTTCCAATGGACATATAATTAACTTGACTGACCACTCACTTAATATCGACTGAACATTTACCAATCTTCACTGAACATTTACCTATATTTTACTGCACATTTCCTATTTTTCAATGAACATTTTACTATGTTTCAATGAACATTTACTAATATTTCACTGAACATTTATTATATTCCACTGTAGAACATATACTGATTATAATAAATTTCGAGTGAACATATGGTTATTTCCTCTGAACATTTAATATCTTCAATTAACATTTAATATATTACGCTGAACATTTTGTACATAGTGCGCTGAACATTTGCTATATTCCACTTAACATGTCGAAACTCCACAGAACATTTAGTTATTTTCACCGAACATTTAATTCTTTCCACTGAACATTTAGTGGTATTTTCACTGAACACTTACTTATCTTTACTAATCATTTACTTCTTCTCGTTGAACATTTCATACCTTTCATTGAACATTTACTACATTCCACTGTAGAACATATACTTATTTCCAAAGAACGTTTACTATCTTGAACTTTACATATAATGAATTTCGAGTGAACATGTAGTTAGTTCCACTGAACATTTAATATCTTCCACTGAACATTTAATATATTACGCTGAACATTTGATACATAGTGCGCTGAACATTTGCTATATTCCAGTGAATATGTCCAAACTGGACTGAATATTTAGTTATTTTCACTGAACATTTAGTTCTTCCCACTGAATATTTAGTTATTTTCACTGAACATTTTTTTCTCTTTACTAAAACATTTACTTCTTCTTATTGAACATTTCATGCCTTTCATTGAAGATTTTCTTATTTTCACTGAACATTTAACATACTTCGACTGAACATATACCTATTTTGATTGAACATATTATTACTTCAATGAACATTTACTGGTAATCAATAGTACCTTTGTTCAATAGCAGATTCTGCAATTTGTGCTTCTTGATCTTGGGGTTCTTCTTGGACAACATGGACTTCTTGTTCTTGGGGTTCTGCTTGGGCTTGTTCTTCAACTTCTTCTTCAACATTTTGACTGAACATCGTCATAACAGATATTAGTTTAAGTTCTAAAAAATACTTCATTCCAGTAAGACGATATTTTACCTGTCATTCAGGTCTTGCATTAAGACTTCCTGATCATGGTGATTAGTTTCTTCAGCTTCAAATTGTGATGCATTGGCTTCATCACTGAAATTCGTATTGTTATGCATGTTTATAATCGTAGTGAACATTCTGTATATAACTAATGAACATGGAGATAAAAATACTGAACAATCCGTTGTACCTTGGGGGGACTACACATGCTTCATCCCAAATAGCCTTCCTCACGGCTTCATCAACCAATTCCCCAAACCACGACGCAACGTATATGTCATCATCCTGGCTAACGGGGAGGACATTAACTCTCCTCTGGCTCAGTTGATTGAGGTCTGGTGGAAGAATTGTTCCCGAGCATTGAGACCACATCGATGCAACGTCAACGAGGGTGTTATCATTCAAAAGCCCTCCAGGGTAAAATTTCTTCCCGCCTTTCAAGACCTCGGTGAGATTCACAAAATCGGATGCCAACTTCTCCATCAGCGACCTCACGAGGTCGTTGAATTCCTGAATATAGAACCAAACAAAAGATCACATAAAAGATGAATATTACACTAGAAATCAATGAACAATAAGTAGACATCAATGCACATTAAGAAAAGGGTCATTGAACACTTTCTTGATATTCATTGCACATTTATTAAATAAACAATGAACACCTACCTAAAAATCAATGAACATGCAACTATCAACAAATGAACATTTCCAATAAGTACTATCTTATTCTAGGGAATTTATACCTCGAAGGTGGTGGGTTGGGGTGGTTGTTGGTGTTGTTGCTGTGCTTGTTGTTGTTGTTATTGTTGTTGTTGCTGTTGTTGCTGCTGTTGTTCTTGTTGTTGTTGCTACTGCTGTTCTTGTTGTTGTTGTTGTTGTTGCTGTTGTTGTTGTTGTTGTTGATGTTGTTGCTGTTGTGCTGTTGTTCCTGTTGCTGCAGTTGCTGTTGTTCTTGTTGCTGCTGTTATTGTTGTTCTTGCTGTTCTTGTTGTTGATCACCATCTAGCAAGTGGATAGGTATAGGCGCTTGTGGAGATTGTGGTACCTCCATTCTGGTAAGCACATTGCCCTTACCAAAGCCATACCTCAGCTCGATGGCAATCCTTTCCTTCACCAAAGGAGCTTTCCAGACTGTCGTTAATGGAAAAGCCCTTGGTACATAGTTACCAAATCTTTGAAGACGATCAAAGTAGAATATCTGAACTTGAAGAAATATTGGAAGGAGTAAGTACACTATGAATGGAGGAGCAGGTTAGTGAGAATGTATTTTTGGTTTAGTAATTTACCATCAAGAAGGGGAGGGGACCATTAAAAAACCTTGAAGGTTTACTCTTCCAAGTCATTGAAGCCTCAGCCAAGCTTCTTAACGTGTAGTTACTCCAGTTAAACTCGCCTATGCGGTTCGTGTCATAAGAAGTGGTGAGAAACCTCACAAAGACTTGTTGGGAATTGGAGCTGGACTTCATGCAGGTGTTAACTGCAAGCACCAGAAAGCTCCTCTTCCAATTGTCGTCAAGAGGGACATCATCCATCATCAACCTCTTCACGACATCCTTCAAGGAGGGCAATTTCCCTCCATAGTATGCCTTAAACTCAAGCATGAGTTGCGATAGCCTCTCATCGTGGTTGGTAGCTTCCACGACTTTTTCCCCCGTCCTTGGGACCCCGTACACCAAGTGTACATCTGTATCTTCGATGGCTACTGACCTGTTATGGTCCAGTAGAATGCAGGTCCCGTCCGAATCAAAGTTCCGGACAAGGTCAGCTGAGAACTCGGGGTTGTTGGTAGGCAAATCGAGGTGTAGTAATCCGGCAAACCCCATGCTTTTTATTGCCTCCAACTTGTCATTTTTGTTGGCAAGGGCCTTGACAACGTTCTGGAGGGGGATGAGTGTTTGCCTTATGTTCAGTCGTACCGCTCCCTCTTTTGCCTCTGTCGTAGTTGGAGCATCCACTGAGGGTTCTGGTGTGGAAGGCTTCGATTTCCCACTGCACACATGAATAAAAATGCAATGTACATTGTATTAGAAAGCGATGATCATTAAGTACAGTAGAATTGAACATTATTTGTAATATAGTTGATTAGTAAATGGAAATAACATTAACATTCACCTCTTCCTTCCTTTTTGTCGTTTTGCAGTTGGCTCCAGCACGTGCTCAGTTACAACCTCCTCCTTTTGGGTTGGAATTACTTGTGCACTACAAACAAAGAGTTGGTTTGTTAGATTCAGTCGGAACATGCTATGTGGTCTGCGAAATAAAGTGAATGGTCAGTGAAATTAACTAAATGGTCAGTGAAACGAATGGAATGTTCAGTGGAAATGTAAGATTGATCAGTGATACAAGTGTGATGTTCAGTGGTTTAGGCTAAATGGTCAGTGAAACCTTCGGGATTGTTCAATGGAATTATTTGTATGGGAATTGGTTAAATGGTAGCTGAAAATAAATAGTTGGTCATTCAAATAATCTAAATGTATGTGAAGTGAGATGGAATTATCAGTGTAAATAATCTAAATAGTTATTTAAAATAGATCCTAACCTTTTCTTTTTTTTCCTCTTTGGAGTTTGTGCCTTCTCCCTTTCAGTTGCAACCTCTTTAGCTTGGAATGGAATTTGTTTCCCCCTGCAAACAACAAATGGTTATTGAGATTGATTTGTACGGGTCAGCGAAAATAAGTAAATGGTTAGCCGAATAATCTAAATGGTCAGGCAAATGATTAGGAATGATCAATGTACTGCTCAGTGTAAATATGCGTTGATTCTAACCTCTTCTTTGTTTGTGGCTGCTCCCTTTCAGTTCCAACCTCGTCAGTCTGGGCTGGCATGTGGTGTGCTCTGCAAACAGAAAATATTCATTCAGATTCAGTACATGGTCAGTGCAAATCGTTAGATGTTCACTTGTATGGCATTCAATTATTCGTTTAATTGTATTGATTCCAACCTTTTTTTCCCCTTGGAGTGCTTATCCGTAGGATTTTCAACCACGATGGGTGTTGGTGTTTCCACGGCAACTGGGGTTGGCATTTCCACCGCCAGTGGGATTGGTATCGACTGCTCACTACATATAATGAAACAATCAATGAATATTTATAAATTTTTGTTCCAAACAATCAATGAACATCTACACCGTTACAATGAACATTTACCTATGTGTCTTATCATCTACTATTATTTCCAAGTGACCATCTACTCGATTTTTACAATGAACATCCAATAATATATGCATGCTGAACATCAATTAATCATCTACTGACCATATAAACTATATACACTGACCATGTAGTTGTTACGACTGAACAAATGCACTGACCATTTTAAAGTGCACTGCACATACGACTGAACACATATAATGAACATAATACCACTGAACAATATAGCCATTTTACTGACTATTTGGTTATGTCTACTGACCATCTCACTTTCCTCAGTGACCAGTAACCTTCTTAGCAAGTACATGATTCCATTATATTACAAGCACATGTCCATTGTTCTCGTGAACATTCAAATCCAATTAAAACTAAATCACCATTTAGATTATAGTACTGACTATTTGTCATTCTTAACTGACCATATAAAGAATACCACTGAACAATTACACCATTTCATTAAACATTTGCATAATTCCACTGAACATCTCCTTTTTATCAGTTAATATCAACTAAATATCAAAGACCATTTACGAAATCTTACTGTATCATGTACTTTATTCCACTTATGATTTCTACAGTCCTAATTACCATTTACATGATTCCACTGATCATAACATTCATTTTCAATGAGCATTTACTAAATCATTTAGCCAAGTTTACTACACATTTCCATTACATTCTACTGTATACTAGTCTTTTGCAACCACCGTCTAATTGCATTCAATGATCATTCCGTTTATTTTAAATGACCATGATTAAATATTCACTGAACATTTAGTTACACATACTGACCATGAATGTTATCCCAATGACCATTTGTTCTATTTCGCTGACCATTTCATATGGTCCGGAAAACGATTCTGAACATGTAATACAGTCCACTGAACATACAATACAGTCCACTGAACATGTAATACAGTCCACTGAACATGTAACATACTCCACTGAACAGCAGTGTACTCCACTAAACGTTATGGTAATTTCACTGAATATACAATATGTTCCACTGACCAAATCCATAATCTCAATGACCAACACGTTCTTCTGCACTGAACATTTGGTCAGTTTGAATGAACATTTAATTCAAACAACTGAACATGTTCAACGCGCAACTTAATACACCCAACTGCATTTTCAGTGAACATTTAATCATTTCCACTGATCATTTACAGATATTGAATGCACATCTTGTCACTTACACTTACCTCTCACCTAATTTCATACAAAATAGTCACTGATCATTTACAGATATTAAATATTCACTGAACATTTAGTTACACATACTGACCATGAATGTTATCCTAATGACCATTTTATCTATTTCGCTTACCATTTCATATGGTCTGGAAAACGATTCTGAACATGTAATACAGTCCACTGAACATACAATACAGTCCACTGAACATGTAACATACTCCACTGAACAACAGTGTACTCCACTAAACGTTATGGTAATTTCACTGAATATACAATATGGTCCACTGACCAAATCCATAATCTCAATGACCAACACGTTCTTCTGCACTGAACATTTGGTCAATTTGAATGAACATTTAATTCAAACAACTGAACATGTTCAACGCACAACTTAATACACCCAACTGCATTTTCAGTGAACATTTAATCATGTCCACTGATCATTTACAGATATTGAATGCACATATTGTCACTTACACTTACCTCTCACCTAATTACATACAAAATTCACCCTTTACACAAATACAATCCATAAAAATACATTATATAAAAAGAAAATTAGCAAAATGAGATTACTCTATGTTCTCGGCTATCTCTGCTATCTCCTCAAGCAAAGCCGGATCTACAACTGGTTCGTACATGTATGTCTTCTTCTTCTTTGTCTTCTGGGCTTGGACAATCTTAATTAAGGGTTCCTCCTCATTAAGGTCGCCAACAAACCTTCAAATTGGGCAAAAAATTAGTTACTCAATTCTCTAAATATGAAGAGAACGCCAAAAAAAAGGTTGACCACTTACTTGTTCTTCGCATGAGACATATTTTGATGTTGATGTTTGGAGAGGGTCTTGAAGGTTTGCTCTGAGAAGAGTTGAATGCTTTGGGCTAGTTTGTAGGGAGAGAGAGAGTGGTATGAGGGAAATAGAATTTGAAACGGAAGTTGAAAGCTTGAAGTGAAATGAAGGATGGAAGAAATGATGACAGTTTTATGGGGAATCAGCAACAGCCGAAATCTGGGAAACGAGGCACGTCATCTACTGCCAAGATATGACGGTTTCTGGGGGGAAAAATTTAAACCACAAATGGTCACCGAAAATATGGAAATGGTCATTGGAGAAGCTGACGTGTAAAATTTGCTCTGTCCACTTGCTTCCCCCTTGCGTTTTGTAGTCTTTTCCTCTGCGTTTCACCCAGGGTGCAAGATGCGCATCGTGCACCCGGGTCCAACGTCCACCTTCTGATTCTTGTACCCTTATTTATTGACTTTTCATTTTAAAGTCACTCTTAAAGAAACTAATAAATTATTATTATTATTATTATTATTATTATTATTATTGGATAATTTATCATAATATTTCATTTTTTTAGTAGTTTTTTTCATTATATATGTATGGATCAACTCAAGTAGCATTTGTCATAAGGCATTTTAGGGCTTGAACGACCCAAGAACATGCTCAACAACTTAATTCAACAACATAAATTGGAGCATCACTAGGTTTATAAGTTGTTGGGTTAGGCTCAATTAGTTGACGTTGTATGGACCGTCAGCACTTGTAAGCCCACAAGTCAACTTCATCCTTAGTATATAAATATTCAATTATGAGTTAATTATAAAGGCATTCAATTCTTTACTCAAACACAATATTTCCTTTATCTTTTTTCGTGAACATTCAAATACTAACTCTTAGGAAAGCCCTTGATCATAAGATTATTCACTGACTTAGGCATCATAGTGAGTTTTTTTGGAGCACCACATCCCAGGTTAGTTTCACATGTCTCTTCTACGGATTTTCTGTTGTAGCAACTCGAAAATTAGCTCTATTAATTGGCCTAACAAGCAATCTTACTACAACTACACCTTTCTCAATTGCTTAACTACCATGTTCGTTTCGGTCTATGAACAAAAATAATGTATTGATAGAAGAAGGGCCTCTTGAAACCAAAGCCACTAATCTTTGAACCTGCAGAATAGTGTATATTCTGTAAATACTACATCCTCACAGGATTAGATTGTTGAGAGGGAGAGAAAGAGCAGAGTAGGATTATATTACAGGATTAGATTGTTGAGAGGGAGAGAAAGAGCAGAGTAGGATTATATTATAGAGAGTTGTTCTATGTTGAAATACGAAGCCTTGGACCTCTTTCATTTGCCTAATTGAACTACATTTCTTACTTTCTTAGGTGAATCCCTTGATATTAGGAAGTAACAAATGGCTTCTTGAGCTGGACTTCCCTTGATTTTCTTCCGATTCCAATAATCCTTTGAGCAAATAGCTCTTTCCATTATTAATTCGTTGATAACAAATTCCACGAATATCAGAGCCACTTTTTATCGATCAGTCAATTATTGCCATCAGTTACTCGTCGTTGTAATTCAACTTGACGTCACATAATGAAAATCATACCCATAATAGTGGTCAGCATAATAAACTCCTCCTAAAAGTAGAATTATATATAGTAAGAATTGAGTCCCGAAATTAAATCATCGCAAATATTAAAAGTGGAGTGTTACATATCACATATGCCTCTCCCTGACCCCTATCCCATGTTATTTGCATTACTGTTGTAACCGAGACTTGCAAGGACAAAAACAGTATGAACAATATTACCGGAAATGAGACTGAGTCACAGACTATGTTGCTCTCTTTAGAACATTCGCGGTACTGCCTTGAGATTTGTGCAAGCAGATCGTACGTAACCGGATGTCCCCCAAGATAAAACAGTCTCTCAGAAGTATAAAATACCGATGGGTTTGCACTGAACCATCGGACAACGAAACATCGAAAATGTATGGAACTGCTCGAGTCTTTTAGAAGAAGAGAGAATTTTTTTCTAATAATGTTGTTTCTGTTTTCGTATATGAAAACTGTGGCAAAGAGACGTTTTTGTAGGGGCAAAGAAAACTGTAAAGCAGTTATGCAAAATGTTTTAAAAAGACTAAATTCATTCAAAAGTGGCCAGCGAAAAACTGAACAAAATGATTAGCATAAAACAAGCTTGGTTAATAACCCAAACCTGACCCAACTTGGTGTGTGTGTGTGTGATAGAGTGGCTTAGTGGTAGGTCCTCCTAGGTCTTCCCTCTCCACAAAATATGGGTAATCCAAGGACCACACCCAACTATCCCACACTCTATATTATAAAGGAAGTAAAATTTCCATTTTCCACCAACGTGGGACTTTGAAGTTTTCACAAAATTCACACACAACTTTGTTCCAACAATTACCTCTCAGAATCTGATTAGATTTGATTCATTAGCATCAAAACTTTAAATGGATAATTTTCTAAGAAGATTTTAGAGGGCCAAAAGAAATGGATCACATAATGCAGCAAATTGCATATTCAATTCGATCATATTTCATATTGATGATCAGTAATTTATGCTATGAAGCTATGTTATCCTAGCTAGCCCACAGTAATACAAGCCACTTCACTTCATTTCAGAGGAAGTGCCAACCTAGCTAGTTATTCATGAATACCATTTCGTCGAACCTTAGCTAGCTCTGTTTCCATTATCTGACCTTCATGAATACACTCGTGGTTTAGAATCCTTGTCCTTTTGTGTTGCCCACAGAATAATACCACTACATTCATAAATGCATGTAATTATTTCATAGATATTGTGGAACCCTACCATACAGTGGCAGATTGTGTTCCATAAATTATATGTATCGTGTATTCATTCATGTTGATAGGAAGCTGAGGGATGATACGCCATGCACTTCATTTGTTTACCTGCATGGATTAATTATATTCATTTATCTAGCGACGCTATATATCTTTGAAAGCTTATTACCCATCAGTCTATCACCTATGTAAAGGCAAAACACAATGGGATTTTCTCCTCATAAGTAATTTTATTTAAGGGTGAAAATTTGATGCCCTCACTTATATTTCTTCATATAGTGAACGTATATATTTTTAGCCTAAATGTTAGAGTGATACTATATACATCAAAACATTCATATATTAATTTATGTTCAAGTTTAGTTAAATTCAGTATGTAATCAATAATTTTCTGAAGTCTAACAGCTAGCATATTGCATATCTGAAAGTTATAAAACTGGTGTTTACAAAAATAGAATTACAAATTTTTTCTGATAATCCAAGCACAACATCTAAATTAATGATAATGATATTGTGTTGCCTACTGAAACTTAGTTTTACGTGTTAAACTATTTAACATAATAATCGTAATCTTCCGTGTCACTGATTCACAATTTAACAAGGAATGATAATTCTTGTGGGAGATATGAATTCTTCAAGTGCAAGTGATTTAGTGGACTCTAAACTCACCATTTCTATATATATTAGTCATTACTTATTACTTGATTGTTTTGGTATGGATAGTAGACTTCTGTGGATCCTTTTCACTTTAATGTCAGAATTGGAGTGGTAGGTGAATGTTTAACCTAATGGTTCAAGACATATCACTTTAACACGTGCCCACCAAAAACACTCATTCAAACCACTAGTTTCCACTTTCCACTACATACAAAAAAGATGCATAGCAGTAATAATTTCAAGTCTTCAACCGCATGTCTGCATAGCGCTTCACTAGCCATGATTCGAGCTTGTTTGGTTGAACTCGAAGAATAAGATGAGATTTTGCATGCTACAACCTTAATATTCTTCCATAGCAATAATTATATATGCAATTTTTTGTTTATGTTTTGTCCATAGTATAATGACAAGGGCAGCAAAATGGGACATAGATCTCTCGAAAGAACCATGTGCCCGTCTCAAAATACTCCACAGGCTAGACATAATAAAGCTATCTAACAAATTCATGAAAAGTTAAACATTGTTTGCTTATGATGAAATTGCGTAGACTATATGAGTCCCTTTTTGATTGATTGACATGTACAACATCATCTTATGTCGACTAAGGAAGAGTTAGGTTTCATGTAAAAAAATTTAGGAAAATGACTTCAATATAAGCATATAGAAATAAATACAAGATATGAAATTTTTCAGTCAATAACGTATATAAAATAAAAGTAAAAGCCCCATAAGTTAAATTGAAAATTAACCATGTTATGGGAGGTTGAATATGTTACAGCATTTTCCCATGAATTTCTTCTTGCAGTTGAGACCTAAACCCCGTATATAAATAACCTATCCTTCCAAAGATATGAAACTAAAAAAAAAAAAGCGAAGTGAAGAAAGCACTTGTACACCTCCTTCGTTTGTAAAGTTGCGTAGAGCTGTTAATTTTCAACTCGAACCGTAAATCTGACTGTATCGACCCTAGACCTGATCAGCCATGACCCGGCCTGCTGGCCCGACCCAGCCAGGCCCAAAAAGGTCCGGGTTTGGGCACCAAAATCCAGCCCGAAATTAGGGTTTGGGCAAGTTAACTTTGACCCGAAATTTTTTGAGATGGTTTGGATAATAATGCATAGCCTGAAGCCCGATCTGATTGGCTCGAATTTTAATTAAAGACTTAAAACTGGCTTGACTTGTTTAAATTATTAGAAAATGACAAATAAACTTCTAATACATTTGCAACCAATTAGGATCAGTGGCTTTTTTTATAAATTCACTTTGACCAATGAAATATTATAGCTTCTTTATTGTAAAGGAATAATTGACGGCCTAATCAAAGAACTCTCTTTGTTTTTAAAGACAAAGTAACACGGGCAAGAGCCTCTTTTATCTTCTAAATTTGGGCGTTGACTTTTTGTAACATGCTAATAATAATATGATTGAACTATTGAAGTATGAAATGCCTGATATAACCAACGAGCTATACAAATTCATCATAAACTTCCATAGTTCCACCACATATACATTCACAATGAATAAAGAACATGATTATAGAAACTCTACATAAATATTGGTTATCTGACCAAACATGACATTCATTTGGGTTAAACAAACTTCGGTTTTGCAAATGATTCAAGCAAAAATTAAAAAGAAATGGACCATAGTAGGGAAAAAAAATGAAATCACAACCTTAGTGATGAATCCAAGTTGGGGAAAAAAATGAAACCAAGCAAAGGAAAATAGGCCAAAAAAGTCTGAAAAGCCCGTAAAACCCAATTTATATGGGACATGGGCATCAACTTTAGGCCCGAATACAATCTCGGCCCAAACCCGGCTCGGAGAATAGGTAGAAAACCGACCTTTTGGCTTGGATCGAACCCAGCCCAACCCGCAATTTGATCAGGTCTAATCGACCCGATCCGTTTTAACCCAAATTGGTTTATAACCCAAAAGGTATAACCCGTAACACGTAACCCGTATTGACCCGACCCAAATCCAACCTGAAAATCGATTTATCTCGAAATACAACCCAATTCAAACCCAACCGACTCTAACCCGAATATAACCTACATCTGAAATGATTCGAGTCGTTAACAACCCAACTCGATTGTAAACCGATTAGTAATAGCCTAAACCAGACTCAACCCAACAAGAAACCGATAAGGCATAATTAATAGTGACCCTTAACCCAATTTGAGATGACATGTTCAAAATTAACTTGTTAGAAACCCAACAATAGAGTTTCTTGCAAATTATTAGAAATCTTAACAAACGACTTATTATTTCGCAAAATTACAACTTAGAAGCATATTTTAATATATGTGAAATACTGAATATGTATGTTACATTCTAATAAAAAAACAAATATTTCTCTAAAATTGATGATAAGCACATAAAAAATTTAATTTTGAATTTTGAATTATTTTACTTAAACTAATTACTGAAAATTAAAAAAAATTTAATTGTACAAAGCTACAAAAGAATTGCAGTCTAAAGATTATCTAATAAATAAATAGACTTTCATTCGTCATTAATTGACATCCGCTTTATCTTTTCGGACATAAAAACAACTAAAAATGCTCAAATCTAATAATGTTATTGATTAAATTATTTAAATTCTAAGTAGATAGAACCATAGAATTCATATTCTCGTAATTTCATTAGTCTATAACTATTCTAAAGTAAAATCTCTATTGACGTCATGCTTACCACATGTCAAGCTATTATAAAAAAAACTTCCCGCACTTTTCTTAAAGATGATGTCATCTACTTCTTTTTCTATTTTACATTAATATATATTAGATAGAAAAATATTATATGTAGAAAATTGTATAATTATATAAATTCCTAAATTATTTAAAACTACATTTATTTCTTCTTTTCATTTCATATTTCCTCTCTATATTTTTCTATAATATTTTTTATTTAATATGATAAAAAATATTATCCCAATTAAATTCTCTAAGGTAATTCTATAAAATTTATAAATTTTTAACCAATAAATGAAAATTTTCTTAGAATTAAAATACTTAATAAAATAATTTATTATTAATTTGTGCAATGTATAGGACTTACCTAGTATCTTACTATGATAATTTACAAAGATGCAAAATCTAAGTTAATTTTATACTCTCTCTGTTCTTTTTTATTCTTTTCGTATTCCCCATTCGGAAATTTCATAAAAAACTTCCCATATAAAATCATTCTATTTTAGTCTTATTAACTATGACTAAAATAACCTCAATTGAATAAAGTTATTGATGAAAATAACTTCAATATCCACATGAACATACTACTAGAAATACCCCCACCAACCCTAAAAGTTTCCACCAATATTTACTCCTAAACAACTCAGTTATAGATTCCTATAAAAATTTAATACATGCCCCACTTATTACTTCTTTTCAAGAGAATCTGATTTTCTTTTCAAATTATTTTAAATTTTATTTTAAGGGGAATCTTACCCATATTTACTCATGTTTTGGTTTCTTATCTGATTATATATGGAAAGAACAAAAAAGATCGGAGGGAGTATCACTTATAGATCTATAGTTAGTTAATTCTTATCATTTAATCTGAAACGTTTGGTACACTATGATTTTTAGGGCTTCATACTTGGTTGAAATGTTAATGGAGCATCATTAGTTGGTTTTAACTAGGAGTGTTCACAAACGGTAAACCGTTGTTAAGTTTTAACAGTACTGTTAACCATTATATCGGTTATTAGAAAAGGCTAACTGTAACTATACAGTTAAGTAACGGTAACCGATAAACGGTTAACCCGTATTTAATGGTAAGATTAACGGTTAACCGCTCATCTTTTTATTCCATTTCTATGCACTTGTATACCTAATATTGTGAAAATACTTGTATGATTTCTTAGCTCATTTGGATCTTCTACAACAGTAATAACACATATTTAAACAAGGTTTGATCATGCATACAAAAACTTATGACATTCATTCATGTATTTAGCCTTTTAGCTTTAGTTTTTTAAAAATAATAATATCGATTAACTAACGGTTAACCATTACAAAAATTTTATTACCTTAACCGTTAATATGAATCGTTTATACACGGTTAACGGTTACGGTTATTTTGCACACCCCTAGTTTTAACAATCTTGAATTTGATTATGATTTTTGGATATGATGATTGATATTTTTATTGAAATAACAAATTCATACCTTTATACTTTATTTGTATTGGTTTTCCAATAAGTTGATGATTATGATTTTTTAACAATTTATATAAAATGTCCTTTTTTTCTTCTTCAAAACAATAAATAAAATTAGGAATATTGTTGATAAAGGTTGAGAATTATAAGTGTAAATACGTTATAATATAGGATCATATTATTCTGCGATTCGGATCAGATCCTGTCAAGCCCGTCATATCAAAATGAAATCATGATCTTAACAACACTGTTTATTGTCAAAGAATTGACAAGTGCATAATAGAAACTAAATAATCATGATTTTAAGTTAACTTGTAAAATGTGATTTACAGCATAATTATAAAATAACCATGAATCGAACCAAATTGTCTCGAAATGGCATGAATAAACTGTCTTAACCCTTCTAAATTAGACTCAGCTCAAAGTCGAGCCAAACCCGAAAAAAACCGTCCTAACTCGGCCAAACCCCGAACCCTTCAAACTCGAATCGAATCCGAACCAAATCGATTAAGTAAATAACCCATTGAACCCGATCTGATTTGAAACCAAACCGATCCGAAATAATTAACAACTTAGGGATGGAAACGAGCCGAGCCTAAGCTCGTGGCTTGGCTCGCCTAAGACTCATTAAGCTCGGGCTCGGGCTCGGGCTCGGGCTCGGGCTCATGACTCACCTAGTTTTAAAATTTGAGCTCGGGCTCGGCTCGGCTCGATATAAACTCGTTTGAAGATTCAATAGGAGATAGAAAGGATCAAAATACTCTAGGGGGGTGAATAGAGTATGGTAGATTTTCGCAATTAGGTGTTTAAAGGCTTTGAAACGGCTTTTAGATGTGGAAATAGGATATGATAAGTTTCAAGGGCTTTGAATCGATTTTCAGGATTTGCTTTGTAAGCGAATACGATAGAGTAAAGCGAAAACGAATGTAAAGCAAGTTTAAAGGGGACAACGAATTTTTTACGAAGTTCGGCAATGTGCCTACGTCTCCGCCTAGGATTTCCTACCCGTAGGATTTAACCGATCTTTATTTCCTCCTTTAGAGACCTAAAGCCACCTTCGAAGATTTTCACCACCCAATCTTCTATACCGTAGCTTACCCTAGCTACACTATAGCGTCTCAATTCCTAGAAATAAAAATCTTCTCATTTTTTCTTTTTGAATCTTTGAGTATTATAAATCTACTCAAAGTATGTCTCTCTTTTCTTTTGACGTTTTTCTTTTTCACACAAAGAGACTTTCTTTTCTTTTCTCTCAATCTAAATTACAATTAAAGTATAAAGTTCTAGAGAGGAAAGTGTTTGAGTTTTCTGCAGCTTGTGTTGAGTGTCTCGTTGAGGAACTTCTTTTTCTTCAAGCTTCAGCTCACTCTATTTAAGGAGTGTCTTCGCAACGGATAGTCTTCAGCATATTCAACAATGCCATTGCCCTTGAATCGGATGTTAGGACTTTGACTAACTACTTCAGAATTCGTTCCATGAGGTTCTGGCAGTTATTGAAGTCTGCTTCAAAGGTCTTGACCGAATAACCGTTACAGATTTGAATGAGTCTTTCTTATTTTGAATTTGCACGATCAATAACCTTTTGAATGGGGATAGCTTCTGTAGTTTCTTTCAATCCCATAAAGTTAGGAAGTCTTGAAATTCAAATTCATCTTTAGACCATTTGAATTTAAACAAAAACCTTCAAAAGTCCATCATGTAACTACTTCCTTATTTTTAGGAAAGTTTAAGCAAGAATTCAGCAGCTTGAATAAGTTGAATTTTTCGGCTATATCTGAACAACAAACAAGTAATCCGAGCCACACAACAAGCAAATAATACAAGTAATCACCCGGTAACATAGTAACCGTGTTTTATGCATGACATATCTCATAAGGTGTTCTTTGACTTCCATCAATTACATTTAATCAAGTTAAATATATATGAACATATTATCATCATCAAGGTGGAGTCTTCATCGTCATTTAGCTCAAATTTGTCAAATGCTTATTCGAGTAATTAAGCTCGATTCTATTTCAAGATTGGTTTCAACTACGCCTTTAAATTAGCTCGACTCGTTTAGGCTCGTCGAGCTCTCAAGCCTGAATTGTTTGAGCTCGAACTCGCTTTTGTAAAGCTCGGGTTCGGATTGGGCTCGCCTAATTCCGAGCTCAAGCCGAGCTTTTGGCGATCCGATTCCTAGTAGTTCGCGAGCTAGCTCGGCTCATATCCAGCCCTATAACAACTCATTTCAACCCGACCCGACGATACCAAATTCGTTAGAACTGAAACGAACCCGTATCGATAACCCGAGGCGATACCCTGGTTGATATTACCAATATGCAATCTGCATTTGTTGAAGTCATGGGCGTTCTGCCTTCATTAATACGGAGTACTTTGCTCCTACTGATAGAGTGATATTGAGTCCCACGACGTACTTTAATTTCTCAAAATTTAACATCAGAAAGGGTACCCAATCTCTCTCCTGAGAACTGGGTGTGGCCTTCCCCATAAGAAAGCTCAAAGCTCCAACCCCTTTGAGCCAACGAATGCATCTGGAGTCCGGACCCCCATCTTCTTGTACTTCAATTCAATGCACTTTTCCTATCAGTTTTTTACTATAAAAGATTCTATCTTGCTTGTCTCTCTCTTTTAGTTATACTGTACTACTTGCTCTTCTTCTTGTTCTCTCTTCTTCTAAGACAGCTAGCTTTCCTTGTCCACTCGTCACTCTTTAAGCCTTGCATCTGTTCTCAACCTATTAAGTAAGTTTCATCCGTCTTCTTTTGGATTCTACTTTTCTCATTTGCATCTTTCATTTGTGGTTAATTTTGCTTTGTAAATGTATTCTATTCCCATTTGAACTGTTCAAAGTACTTTTTCAATTTTGTAGTTACTATAATTATTATGAATTTGAGCCTTTGTTGCTTCGAAATTTTGAAGATTGTTGTGAAGGTATGTTGGTAAACATAGTAGATCGCAATTATTGAAGATGAATGGTTTTGGAGTTAGTCCTGGTAATGTGGCAGTTCATGCGGGCTGCACAGCTAAGGTTGCTGTTGAAAGGAGGGTTAAGATTGCTGAGTTGGTGCTGAGGGTATTGATACTTGGACTGGGTGTTCTTGCTGCTGCTCTTATTGGGTTAGATAGTGAGGTCAAGGTCATCTTCTCCATCACTAAGAAGGCTAAGTTCACTGACATGAAGTCCCTTGTGTAAGATTTACTTTCTTTTTCTCTTTGTTCTTCTTTTTGGTTTGCTAATTTACTGGTCTTTGTCAATGGAAATTTAATTCCAGTCAGTTTGGTTGGGGTTAGTTAGAATCGAACCCGAGGTCTCTACCACTGAGTTCCCACTTAAGTCTCAACTACTTATTTCCCTTCAAGTTTGTTGGTGTTACATCTGTTAATATTGAATTGTTGTTTACTTGGTCATAATCAGGTTGTTGGTGATAGCCAATGGGATAGTAGCTGCTTATTCACTGGTGCAAGTAGTGAGATGTGTTTTGGCAATAATCAGAGGAAGTTTTCTCTTTAGCAAACCTCTAGCTTGGCTCATCTTTTCTGCTGATCAGGTATTATTATATCATCCTGGTTTCTGCCTTTTGACGTTTTCCCCCTCCATAGTTCATACGAAGTATTACTGTTTTGTTGGTCCCAAAGAAGTTCATATTAGTAGAAGTCTAAACATTTTGCCTGTTGGATAATGATAGGATTGGGTGGCAGCTCCTTCCATATTAGAATAGGTGACTTCAGGGTATGATTAAAAGCTGTTGGACATTCCGTATCATATAGTAGAATTCCTTATATGCATCATTGATAATTTATATTTACGATCAAGGGAGTTTTGATATTTTATTGATAGATTACTTGGAAGATGAAAATGTGTTAAGGGGAAGTGTAATATAGGATGGAAGAAATATGTTTATGTTGTTCTTAAGTCTTGTAAGTGGAAACCGTCTAGGATAAATGAACATTTTTCATGTCAAAGGAACAAAATGATGCAAAGTTTGTCTGTTATTAATCTTTGATTTGGTATGATTATGATTTGGTGGGTCAGACATTAAGTCCATTGACATTAACTCATAACCTCCTTGAACAACTTACTGACCTCATGCTGTGGAAAGTGCAAAATCCATCATCATTAAAGAAGTATCATAAATTGTACTGACACCTGTCACAATGTACAATTTAAGGGTCCAGTTTGAAAATAGAGCCTCTACCTGTACATTTTTGACAAATGATTGGTGCAAGTTTTTTGTTCAGAGTTCATGGGCCACAAGAAGAAAAGAATTGGGTCCAATGGTGTGCACCATTTAGGTACAAATGGATCAATTTGAATACTACCCTTGTTGAGGTTAGGCAGCATTAAGTTGACTAAGTTTCAACACGCTGTTGACGGGAGCCTCATGTGTTCTGGATAAGCCAGTTTCCTATTGTATTGGCATATGAATACATTTCCTTTTTTGTTTAGGGAGGACGGGAGCCGGTTATAAGACTTGTGATCATGACTTGATATGGGTTTAACTTAGTCTTTTGGAAAAAATGAGAAGTAGAATAAATTGAACTCTATCAAAAAATTTCTCATTCTTCTATGATTTATTGAATCTTCTGTACATTCAACTTCCTGTAGTTTTCACTATATTTTCTGCCTGTTTTTCCTCTGTACATGTTTACATTTCATAAGAATTTGATGAGTAATTTATTTAATAAATGGAGGGTCTCGACTTCGTAGGGGATTTGAAAAACTTAATTGCTTTATCATAAAAAAATTTCAGCGATGTCAATCTGTCACGCTAAGTACCTCTTTGGAGCCACTTCATCGTTACTAACTTTTTGGTTTTGATATCATCTTCTTGGATTACAATTTGGTCAAACTCTTGATACTCATTTGAACATTGTGGCACATCCAACATACGTAGTAGATGGTTTGTTAAGAATTGAAGAAACAGAATTGGCTAGGTTAGGATTGAAGATGATGTCCGAACCAAGGATTTTGCTTCTCTTTTGCTGTACAAACCCTTGAAAACAAGTAACTTTCCTAGGTACTTCCTCCAAATACACAGTTGTGATTTGAATTTCCAGAGACATTATACCGGAGCCTTTCTGTGTTATGGAAAGAAGGCAATGCAAGATTGCAAGCTAGCTTCAATTCATAGGAATGAGTTGGATCTGAACAAATGCATTTTCTGCAAGATGTTTACTGCTGTAATTTTGGAATGATCTTCCTGTTTCATTTGTAGTATTACACCATAACTGGCAGTAAAGCAAGTTACTAGAAACTGATGCCCATGAAATCTTTCACTTGAAGAATGATCTTTGCACTCACCTTGCGATACACATGATATGTCCAACATGTATGATACGATAAATAGGTTTTGCATATTTGAGTTGGACACTTCCAAATCCCAACAGGTTTGATACTTATAAATGGTTCAGTAACACAGCTTTATTGTATGCAGGTAATGGCGTATTTGACCCTTGCAGCGGTAGCAGCTGCAGCCCAGTCATCGGTGATTGGAAAGTCCGGACAGCCAGAACTGCAATGGATGAAGATGTGTGGTTTGTATGACAAGTTTTGTGACCAAATTGGAGGAGGAGTGGCAAGTTCTGTGGTGGTTAGTCTTTGCGCAGTGGTTCTCTCCTGCATTTCGGCATTTAGCCTCTTTCGCTTATATGGAGGGAACAAAGGAAAGAATACAAGATGGTAGCTGAGTTGAATAGTAGTAAAGAGTGTATAGGTAAATATATCTCGCATCTGCTGTAGTTCTTATCATTATCAATCGTGGCTCAAAAACATTATCAATATAGTTCGAAAATGATGTACGAATTGTTATGTTAAGGCTTAACCTTCTCTTATATAGCTAGTTTGATTTTGATGGAAGAATCATTACAACTTTACAAAGTGTCAAGCTAGGGACTCCTCAAGAGTTGCCGAATACGGTATGTCTTACCCATTATAAGCACTCATTTTTCACTTGATTCCCTACTTACTTGAACCACAATTGAGCTTTATCACCTATATGTTTCTACGTGCGTACCAATTGAAATATTTCAATTATCGTTTTAATATTACAATGATCAAAATTATGCCAAGTATATGGATGCTATGACTTAAAGGCTATATTCTCCCCAACTAATAATTACTCCATTGTAAAGGGGTTTATCGTCTTTGACAAGGCAATCATCATAGGGGAGCATCCAGAAATTCTTGGGTATCGACATGCGTAGCTGAGCTAAAATTCCCATATTGAATGTGGGATTTTGCTGGACTCTGACGTGATGTTCTGCAATGATTGTACCCTGCATTCGGGAGCACAGTGAGTATCGTGTACCCGGTATAAAATGCTGGGTCATTAAACATAAAACGCAACCACATGTACACGTCAGCGAAGGCAATAAACATTCTATAGAAAGCCAACGAACATTGACAGTTTCGTAAATCCCCCCATAAACCGTCATTTACTGAAATGATTGCAGTTTGGCCTTTTTACACGGAACACGACTATTTGTATTCCCTATGCAATTTTTCCAGTATAAATCATCATTTTCCATTTACCCACAAAAACCTTTCATCCTTCTCTCTCGGTAACTGAACCCCATTTTCGAAACATCACTTTACTGCCACCAAAGCCATCTTCTTCCTTTTGTACCCCAATTTTGAAATTTCGGCTTCCCACCATTTTCAATCCTCAAGTTTCATCAATCACCAACTCAAGCCAAATTATAATTGTCTAAACATGGTCGACGCTAAGGATAAATAAGTTTTTTAAGTATTTCAATTTCATATTTTTCTTGTTTTTTCATGTTGAAATCGTTTATTGATGTTTGTTGACAAAAATGGAAGGGTTATTGCTAATCCCATTGAAGACGAGCCTCTAATTAACATGCTTCAAGCAAAGAAAACGAAGAAGAAGGTGGACACTGTTGAACCAATTGTGGATCCGTTGTTGCTAGAAAAAATTGCAGAGCAAATGTCAAGTGTAAGGGAGTGTTATATTATTAAATTTATATGTAATGTCCAGTGTGTTTGGAGTAAATGTTCAGTGTGTGAATTCAGTGCAGTGCTTTGTATATAATGTTCAGTGTATTTGAATGTAATTTTCAGTGCATTTGAACTAATTATTAAGTGTAGTTGGAATTTAATGGTCAGTGCGTGTGAACCAAATGTTCAATGTCTACGAACATAATGATCATTGCATATGAACTTGATGGTTAATGCATTAGGGCTTAATGATCAGTGCATGTAAACATAATATTCAGTGCATTTGAACTTAATGTTCATTGCATTTGAACTTAATGTTCAGGGCATCTAAACTCAATGTTCATTGCATTTGAATGTAATGTTCATTGCATTTGAACATAATGTTCATTGCATCTGAACTTAATGTTCATTGTATTTGAACTTAATGTTCAGTTCATTTGAACTTAATGATCAATGCATTTGAACGTAGTGTTCAGTGCATTTTAATTAATGTTTAGTGCATGTGAACCAAATGCTCAGTGCATCTGAACTTAATGTTTAATGCACGTGAACAAAATTGTTCAGTGAATGATCAATGCATTTTACCAAATGTTTAGTGTATTTGAACATATTATTCTCTATATATGTGTATTAAATGTTCAATGTATTTAAATATAATATTCAGTGCCTCTAAACTTAATGTTCATTGCAAATGTACTTAATATTCATTGCATTTAAAATGAATGATTAATGCATTTGACCATAACGTTCAGTGTGTTGGTATCAAATGATCAGTGCATTTGAACTAAATATTCAGTGCATATGAACTAACTGTTTATTATATTTGAACTCAATATTTATTGCATTGAAACACAATGGTCAGTGCATTTAAACGTGGTGATCATTGCCTTAAATGTAATGTTCATTGCATATGTTCAGTGTCTTTGGAAGTATTATTGATCAGTCTTTGTTAACTAAATGCTAATGCCATGTTCATTGAATTTGAATTTTTGATTAGTGACCAAGCAATGTCATCCCCCCAAGATCAAATAGAGGTTGAACAACAGTAGACACCATCTTCAAAAAGCCCAAAGAGAAAGAAAAGGTTAGGATCAACGTTCAGTGCATTTGAGCAAAATGATTAGTGCATGTGAATAAAATGTTTAGTGCATTTGAACATAATGTTTAGTGCATCTGAACTTAATGTTCATCGCAAATATACTTAATGTTCAGTGCATTTGAACTAAATGTTCAGTGCATGTGAAGTAACTGTTCATTGTATTTAAACTTATTATTTATTTCATTAAAGCATGATGATCAGTGCATTCAATGTGTTGTTCAATCCATTTAAACGTGGTGATCAATTCCTTAAATGTAATGTTTATTCCCTATGACCTTAATGGTTAATCCAAATTAAATTAAGTTTTAAATTATACGTAACGTATTCTAATGCCATGTTCATTGAATTTGTTTTTTTTTTGTGCAGTGTGGAAGCAATGCCAGCCCCCTAAGATCAAATATAGGCTGAACACCAATAGGCACCATTTCCAAAACGCCCAAAGAGAAAGAAAAGGTTAGGATTATGCATTTTTTGGTAAGGTTCAGTGCATCTCAACTTAATGTTCAGTGTATGTGAACTAAACCTTCAGTGCATTTGAACAAAATGTTCAATGCATTTGAGCAAAATGTTCATCTTCTAACATTGAACATTAGTTAACATACTGATTGTTAACATCTCGTCTAGTTCACTCAAGTGATATAATATGTTCATTGTAGTAATACTAAATATTCATTGTCTGAATACATAATGTTCATTGTCAAAAAAATTTCTTGATAAATGTTCCAACTTTATTTTCATAATGTTCATTCTTCTAACACTTATTGTTTAGTAGTTCATTACTTGAATAGAGTATGTTCATTTCCAATACATATGAACATAACGTCTCCCAACGCATCATCTTGATATAAATGTTCATTGTTACTATATATGATGTTCAGTGCATTAATATATGATGTTCATTTGTGTAATATATAATTTCGTTATCATTATTTCTGTACAGTTCATGAAGATTCCTGATGCAAAAAATCAGATTTTAAAAAATTCTTAGGACCTATCTCATTGTATAATACATGACTATTCCCACTGCAAAAATACTTTTACCTTTTCCAATTACCAAGTAACTTGCATGGAGAATAATGAAAATCAGAAATCCCTATGTTCATTGTCTGCTTAAAGGTTGTTCATTCAATTTCATCCTCTATGACATTGCTGTGTTTTATGTTCAATATTTGTGCGTTTTTGGCCCGGGTGCACAATGCTCACTGTTGTAGTGTGGCAAAGTTGCATATGGTGCACTTTGGGTCAACTCCCTAATCTTTCCATCACAGGCTCACAACACGAATGTACATACGTTACGATGAATTGATAATGCATGAAATAAAGACAAGTACTTATATTATGGACTCAACTATTGCATTAATGATGGTATAGAGTAATTTTGGCCATAAAAAGTTAGTGAAGTATGGAGTAATAAATTACCATTTGATGTTGCGAGAGGGAGCTTGTGAAGTTGCGCTTTAACAAGCTGAAGTTGGTGCGGTTGACAAAGCCTTGGGAATTGGAAGTGACTACTTCCGCAACGCTGAACATCTTACTGTTTTTTACTAAAGACCTGCTGCCTAAACACCCTGCCAATTTTCATTGTCAACTAGTAAATACATTATCACCATGAATCAATTGGAACCTTAATAACATTAACAGGGAATTGAAATAGCAGCTCTAAACTATTTAGTGATTTCGTTTCAAACATGAGTCAGGGGATAGGGAATCAAAAGAGAGGGAGTATAGTTGTAATAAAAAAATAAAAGTAGAAAGAAGAGGCAAGGCTTCAAATTTAGTGTTGTAAACAAAACTGCAAAATAACAAGAACAATGTTACCGGGAATAGACTAAGTCACGAACTATGTCACTTTTTTTAGAACATTCACGGTACTAACTTAGTTGTGCAAGCAGTTTGGGAATCACTGGATGCTCCCTAGGATAAAAAAAAATCTCTCTATTTATTTTAGTAATGGGTTTGCACAGAACCACCGACCTTAGTAAAACACCCAAGGAAAATATACTACTGCTCGAATTTTGTGAGAGGGAGAGAAAACAGAGATAAGTGTTTTTGTTGTATTCTAACAATGCTGAACAGAGGCTGTGTATATAGCCAAGGCAGAAAACCAAAAACGTTTAGCAATTAAGACAAAATTAAAATCGTAATTAACGTTAAGCATAACAACGGTCCAAAAAAGATAGAAGCTTCATGATCACTCATTAAAGACCTAACCCAGCCCAGCTTGGCACGGCACAGTGTGCGCGCGCGTGTGTGTGTTGGTTGGATTCCTAAGCCCTTCCTCCTTCCACAAAAGTGGGTAACCCTTAGGTCACACCCAAGTAAGTGACCATACCTCTATATGAAGAGGTTCAACTTCCTCTATCCCACCAATGTGGGACTCTTTATTTTCATAAGCTTTGTTTTTATAAAACTTCAACATATGTGTTATGTGTTCCAACAATCCCCCACTTTGAATTTTTAAAAACACTATCGAGCAATTTCTTTACATATAGATTATGCATAAACAAAAATGTCTTTCGACTGGAACTTTTGCGTAGTGTATACAATTTAGATTCAACTAGGGTAACTCGTAGTATTAAACCTATCTCTAACAATATACCACACACAATCTATTCTAGGTGTTATCTTTAGACCCGTGCAATTGCGGCCATACACGTCTATCGTAGTATAGTGAAAGCTCTAGAAATGTTTGCCACAAAATATTTCATAGGAAGCAGCCTCACTCCCACAATCACATAGGTGATTCTATCAAGAGTACTCCTATAGCTTGGTACTCCACTCCAAATGGAGTATAGACCTTCATTAAGAGTTTCTATTAACTCATCCTTATTCGCTTAAAGAATTTATGCTACTAATTCCATAGCATTATCTATACATATCACTCCATAATTTGTTATTACCCGTTGAACTTATTTCTTGGGATCTCCAGTCTAAAGTTGGGTTACCATTATGCGTGACTCATTTTAGTGGCAATAGCCCCATTCTTTTAGAAAAATTATGGACTTTCTCTCTAGCTAATCCTTTTGTCAAAGGATCTGCTAGATTATTCTCAGTTTGTACATGATCCACTCTAACAACACCAATTATGAGGTATTCTATCACAATGTTGTGTTTACGATGTAGTTGTCGTCTCTTACCCTTGTAATAACGGTTCCCAACTTTAGCAATAGCCGCGATACTATCACAATGGATCAAAATAGCTGGTAATGGTTTTTCCCATAAGGGAATCTCTCCTAGCAGGCCTCTTAACCAACCTGCTTCTTCACTTGATATAGCAAGTGCTATCATTTCTGACTCCATGGTGAATTGAGCCAAAATAGTGTATTTCTTAGACTTCCAAGATACAGCTCCACCAACTATAGTGAAGATGTATCAACTAGTAGATTTCGAGTCATCTGATAAGGTATTCCAGTCAACATCACTATACCCTTCGAGAACAGTTGGAAACCTCTCATAATGTAATCCTAGGTTCAAGGTTCTTTTTAAATACCTCATAACCCTATCAATAGCGTGCCAATGCTCTATACCAAGACAACTAGTAAACCTTCCAAGTAATCCCAGGGCATAGGCAATATTGGGTCTAATACAATCAGTGGCATACCGAAGACTGCCAATGATGCTCGCATATTGTGACTGCCTTACTGCATCACTAGTGTTCTCAAACAACTTTACACTAGGATCATAAGGATTACATGAAGGTTTACAGTCATAGTAATCACATTTCCTTATAATTTTCTCAATATAATGAGATTGATCTAAATAAATTCCTTTATCAGACCTGGTAATTTTAACTCCAAGGATTACACTCGCTTCCCCTAGGTCTTTCATATCAAACTCCGAACTCAGCAATGACTTCACATTATTGACAGCGTGAATATTCGAACCAAATATTAACAAGTCATCAACATATAGACAAATAATAGTGCAAATGTCATTCTCAAATTTAATATATATGCATTTATCACTACCATTGATCTTCATGTGAAATGAGTAAGTTATCAAATCTTTCATGCCATTTCTTAGGAGCTTGTTTAAGATCATAGAGAGATTTATTCAACTTACCTACCTTGTGTTCTTGTCCTGGGATCACAAATCCTTCTGGTAGGTCCATGTAGATTTCCTCTTCCACCTCACCGTTCAGAAATGTTGTTTTAACATCCATCTGATGCACGAAAAGATTATGAACATCAGCAAGAGATATTAGTACTCTTATAGATGTTATTCTAGTTACAGGTGAATAAGTGTCAAAGAAATCTATATTCTCCCTTTGTCTATAGCCTTTAGCTACAAGACGAGCTTTGTACTTATCAACTGAGCCATCAACCTTCAATTTTCTTTTTAGAATCCACTTGCAACCAATTTTTTTACACCCTGGTGGTAAATCCACTGAGTGCCACGTCCAGTTGGATACAAGTGAGTCCATCTCATCATTTACAACTTCTTACCATAAATCTACATCTACAGAGGTCAATGCTTCTTGGAGGTTTGAAGGATCTTCCTTTACATTAAGCACAGCAAAATCAGGGCCAAAATCTTTAGACACCTTAGCCCGTTTGCTTCTCCTTACTTCAGGTTCAAGCTCCGAACTCGAAATTCTAGTTCTTATTTCAGGAACAACAAAAGGGAACATGCCCCCACTATTTTATGGATTTAAAGCGAAACCTATTCTCAAAGAATTCAGCATCATTAGATTCAATGATCACACGTCCATTTAAATCAAAAAATCTATAATCTTTAATCTCCAAGGCATATCCAACAAATGCACACTCATATGCTCTACTGGCAAGTTTCACTCTCTTAGGATCAGGAATCCTAACATAAGCTAGACATCCCCAAGTCCTAAAGTATGAAATGTTAGGCTGTCGTTTGAATAAAACTTCATAAGGAGAAATCTTACTCTTTGTCTTTGGAATTCAATTCAAGACATAACATACAATAAGTAAAATCTCACCCCACCAGTGAGGAGCTGCACCTGAATTCAAAGAGATAGCAACTACTAATTTTGTTAGTGTTCGATTCTTTCTTTCAGCCTTACCATTCATTTCGGGAGAATAAGGAGCAGTCCTTTCATGTATAATCCCCTTTGAGTTGTAAAGCTCAACAAACTGGGTAGATCCATATTATGTTCCTCGATCACTTTGTAACCTTTTTATCTTCTTGTTGAACTGATTCTCAAATTCTGTCAAAAACTGCTTAAACATGTCAAACGCATCACTTTTATTTTTCATTATATAAACATGAGTGTAATCAGAACAATAATTTATAAAAGTAATAAAGTATCGTTCGTGGTCAACGTTCCATCAAGTTCACAAATATCATAATGAACCAAGTCTAATGGTTCCAAACTTCTCATAACTGTTTTATGAGGTGACTTAGTTATCTTAGCTTGGCTGCAAAACTCACATTTGTCAAAATCATCAAGGGAAGTTTTAGGAATTAACCTTAAGTTACTCATATTTTTTATGAGTCTTTTATTAACATGACAAAGTCTAGTATGCCAAACATAAAAAGTACACAACATGTAAGCAGAAGAAGAAATTTTATTGACTTGAACATTTAATTTAAACATTCTATCAGTCGCATAACCTTTTCCAACAAAGGTACCATTTTTAGTTAGAGTGCACAGATCAGATCCTATGGTTTGGGTAAAACTAGCTTTGTTGAGGAGGTATCCAAAGACCAAATTCTTCCTTATCTCTAGAGTATGCATAACATCATTCAGAATAAGTGTCCATCCGGAAGTAAACTTCAATTCAACATCTCCAATGCCAGCAACATTAGTGGAGTGGGAGTCTCCCAACAACACTTTCTTATCATTAGCAGTCTCAGTGTATGTTTTAAACATACTACGATCATAATAGACATGGCGCGTAGCACCAGTGTCTACCCGCCACCTATCTGATCCACCTACAAGGTTGATCTCTAAAACCATAGCCATAAAGGCTTCCTCAATCATGCTAGCCTACGCAGGTGTAGGAATAGGCATGTTCCTACACTTTTGTGCCATATGGCTCAGCTTTCCACACCTGTAGCATAGAAATTGACTAGAACCATTCTTAGGTGGTTGAGACTGTTGTTGTCCATTATTCTTGTTGTCGTTCTTGTTGAAGTTGTTCTTCCTATTCTGATTCTTGAAGTTCTTAGTAGTAGGTTTAAGTACTGCAGTAGACTTCCTAGGAGCATTATTTATGTTAACAAATAATATCTTCTCTCTTTGGTCTTGCTTTCAAGCCTCCTCTTCAATTCGAAGCCGAGTGATAAGACTCTCTAAGGAAAATTTCTTAGTCTTATGCCTCAAATTGATCTTAAAATCCTTCCAAGATGGAGGGAGTTTATCTATCATCACTACTACCTAAAACTGTTCATCTAAAACCATTCCTTCAGAAGTAATTTCATGAGCAGTTTTCTGAAGTTCATGAGACTATACCTCTACTGATTTGTCATCAATCATTTGGAACATAAGATACCTGCTTACAATATATTTCTTAGCTCCAGCTTCATCGGTGTCATACTTCTTTTGAAGCGATTCCCACAGATCTTTTGCAGAATTTACCATATTGTAATAATCATATAGATTATCACACATACCATTAAGTATATAATTTTTGTACATGAAATCATTTTCGTTCCATGCTTCAATTTCCTTTTGGATTTTGTCCTTCTCAGCAGCATCGACATCATCAATAAGTATTGGTTTGGAAGTGACCAAAACGGAGTGCACCCTTTTAACATTAAGAAAAAATATCATTTTTTTGTTTCCACCTTTTGAAGTGGGCACCTTCAAAACAAAATGGCTTGTTAAGATTAGCAAACATAATTAGATCCCTAGTAGACATGAGTACGATTAAGGCAGAAAAGGTACAGTTGTTCTAAAATTGTTGTAAACAATACTACAAAATAATAAGAACAATGTTACCGGGAAAGCGACATAGTCCACGACTCAGTCTATTCCCGATAACATTGTTCTTGTTATTTTGTAGTATTGTTTACAACATTTAGCCATAGACTAGAATATTAAATCAATTTAGTATTAGTCACACATTGACGTTTATACAAGTTAGAAGCAGGAGGCCGACAGCAAGGACCAATCTGCACAAATCAACCATTGAACCATATCAGCCACCAAAAATAGAGAAGATCATATTCAGTCAATATAATCAAATGAATGGACCCATGGAAATGGATATTTGTAAACTTTAAGTTGCATGTGACAATGCAATTTGATGATTTATGTTGGAGAATCCATCATCAACATGGTGCTAATTAATTTTAGAGCCGCCACTTTGAAACACTAATTTTGATACGCCTTCTTGCTAAGTCACTGAAAATTCGTGAAGCATTTCACTTTGTTTAGTTGAGAGCAGAATTATCACGACATACATATTTGTTGATGCACATTATCACTATCAAACCATTGGAACACTTCTTTTACAGTGCTCTTGACACCAAAATCCTTAGCACCATTGGTTTTAGACTACTTGTGTAATGTTGCCATTATGGTTTCCTCCATATGTCCAACTTAACCAAATTTAAAGCATACTAAATAGCAAGGGTATACCATTGGATTAACATTAAATTCCAACTACTAATTATTAGAATCACTACTTTGAATTATTAATCTCAACAATTTTATTGCTTTTAATTACATTATAATCATCTCAATTATGGGTGGAAGACATAGGGGCTTTGTCAAGTTCCTAGGAATTGAAGACGGATCAAATGGTAATAAATGATGGTTAGGTGCATGCATGATTTGCTAACTATCATTTGCTAAGTTTTGAAATAGAAGAGATAGAATTTATCTTATCATAAAAAATCAACTTATCTTGTTAGATAAAAGATCGGTTAGAGGAAGTATATTTCTAGTCAACTTTGTCTTGTGGAAGATGTTAGTATAAATCTGATTAGCTTGTATCAAATTATTCAATTATTGAGAAATACAAAAGAAAAAACTTTTTACTGTAATCTAATTCTAGTTTGGTATCAGCGCTGGAAGGTGTAGTATCTGTTTATATCACCTTAATCAGCCAACATCATTTACCAATCAACCTATCTGTGATCATGAGTGACGAAATTATAGCTTGTTTGTTGGAACTTCTTGAGAAGTTCGATACAAACATGGGTTAAGAACCTCACGGTAATCCCACCTCTGTCAATGTCTCTGAGATATTGACCCACTAAAACTATACCAAGTGGTTCAAACTAATGTTAATGGAAATTAAGGGAAGAGGACTATTCTCACATGTCATTGCCACTCCTCCTTCATTTCTCACTGCCCAAGAACATCATTCATGGACTCAAAAGGATGCTATGGTGAAATCTTAGATCATTGACAATATTGAATCAGAACTTATAAATCAATTTCTTTATTTTCCAAACTCATATGAAATTTGTAAAGGAATTGAAGCCATGTAAAGTAGTGGGTGAGATGGATTACAAAATTTCGATCTCACCATCAAAGCTAATACAATCAAATAAAGCAGGACTCGGTTGAAGCATATTTCGGCAAACTCAATACGATCTGGAAAGATATCGATAGACGTATGCCCAACCCAATGAAGGACCCAGATGACAGTATCACACACAACAAATTGGTTCAACAAACTCAATTATACCAATTTCTAGGAGGACTTAATGAATCAATGGACAAGGATAGGAGAGAACTTGTGAATCAAGAACTGTTACCTACGGTTGATGTGGCATGTGGGGCAATACAAAGAGAAATTGCTAGAAGACAGATCATGAAAAGCAACCACTAACCGTTGAACTTACCTGTACCCAAGGGGATTGGTAGTGGTTTAGCCATAAAAAACCGGCCATATAGGTCCTCATCCTGGAGTGGTAGCGGACAACAAAGCAAACCTCTGATGTTCTCATTATGGTGGCACTAGGCACACTCGAGATGGTTGCTTCAAATTAATCGGGTATCCCAATTAGTGGGAAACAAATAAGAAAAAAAGGAGGAAACAGTGAAGAGACAAAGAAAAAGGGAGGCGCATCAATGGCGGTGGAGTAAACCCAGAAGAAAATTGAGGGAAACTTGGTAGAGAAAACAAAGGTTGAAGATTTGGGATAAGGTAATTGGGATGAGACAAAACCTAGAAAGCTACCGGGGAGATAAGGGTGAGGCAAAGACTAGAAACCTACCCCCACTCTGTGAGAATTTATGCTTGTTCCCCACAAATACGGGCCTACCTCCTCAACCCACAAAAACCTCCTCTCCACGTGTGTTGTGGCCCATGCCACAACTGCCTCTAGCCCAAATCACGAGCCCAAGTCTAAAGACCTAACCTCACCTGGTGAGAATTTGTGTATGTTCCCCACAAACACTTGCCTACCCTCCTCAATCCACAAAAACCTCTTCTCCACATGTGTTACAGCCCACGCCACAAATGCCTCCAACCCAAATCACAAGCCCACTCCCGCAAGTGCAAACAAAACTGAGGTTTTTACCTCATATAGCCCAAGACAAATTTCTAGCTTAAAACCAAAACACTCCGGCTTAGTCCAACCCGTGGGTCCATTGGTCTATCCCTAAGAAATTCAAAATATCGATGGATTTTTTATTGTTGAGCTATAAACACTATGACTAATGACAAAAACGATCTACCTGATGTCACCAAACCTCAAAAATCCCTTATTCAAACCGCCAATGGAGAATGTGTAAAAGTTAAAGGAGTAGGGTCAGTGAAATTTAGATATCGTGTGGCTTTAAAAAACTGCCTTTATGTTCCAAAAATTTCGTACAAGCTTTTATCTATTAGCCATATTATGAGAGAATTGGAATGCAATGTCTTACTGAATTCTGATTGTTGTGGATGCTCAAACCTAGAAGATCATTGAGCATGGTACTGAGAAGGACGAGTTATATTATGTAGATGACCTCCCTAATATGGGTGATGTAGCAATTGTTCATAACTCAGTAGAGGCTGAACTCTGGATGTGGCACCGTCGCCTAGGGCATCCGTCGATAGGGTACTTAGAACATCTTTTTCCTTCTTTAGCTGGATAAAAAATAAATCTATATTGTGATGCTTGTTATCTTTCTAAAAGTCACAAACACTTTTATCCTGATAGTACAGGTCATATTAGTAAACCTTTTTATCTAATTCATTCTGATGTATGGGGACCTGCCCTAGAACTTGGCAAACATGGTTTTGTTTACTATATTTTATTTATTGATGATTGCACTCTAATGAGTTGAATTTACTTTATGAGGCATAAATATGAGGTTTACAGTATTTTTTATGACTTTCTATAATATGATTTAAACCAATTTAATACTAAAATTAGTATCCTTTGATCTGATAACGAAGGAGAATATATAAACCAAGATATGAAAGGTTTTTTTTACCACCAATGGTCTACTTCATCAGACCACTTGTCCAGATACACCCTAGGAAAATGGAGTAGTTGAGAGGAAAAATAGATTCCTCCTTGATATGACCCATGCTATGATGATCGAGTCTTGTGTTCCGAAATCTTAGCCATAAGCCATTGCCACATCCAATTATCTCACTAATCATCTCCCAACAAAAAGGCTGAACTACAAAACACCATTAGATACCCTATAAACATACATAGTTGTACCTATCTTTCATCATCTGCCTCCTCGTGTATTTGGTTGTTTGGTATATGTACATCTTCCAAAACGAAGTCATGACAAGTTGGAACCCAGGGCAGTCAAATGTATCTTTGTAGGATATGGTATTTCTCAAAAGGGATATATGTGTCTTGACCCGGCCTCGAACCATTTATATACTACGATGGATTGTGACTTTATTGAACATGGCTATTTTTATCACCAACTTCGATGTCAGGGGGAGAAATCAGAAGACGATCTAAGTTGGTTATCAAAACATACCCCTGATGAACGGGTCACCTACCATGATTTAAACCACTACCTCCTCTATACCTCCGCCTATTGATACTACTCCTAGGGACGAACAACGTGGACAAATATGGCCATCTGAGGTAAGTAATTTTGATATCCTTGAAGGCCCTATTTTTTATGATGATTGTGTAGTTGCTGAAGTAGTGCATGAGGACAAGAATGTCTTATTACAAGAGAATGTTGAAGAGCCTACAGGAAGATATCAATTGCCTCCCAGGACTACCAGGGGAAATCCCCCGAGACGTTACTATCCATCATATGAATTACAGAAGCAATCAAGGTATCCAATTCAGAACCTACCCTCTTGTAATATGTCTTATGCAGCCACAACATTTAATATAGTTGTATACTATGAAGAAGTGCCATCAATAGTAGAGGAAGCATTAAAGAGTAAGTGCTAGAAGAAAGAAATGGAGGAAGAAATTGATGCTCTGTCTTAGAACAAAACTTGGGAGAAAAGCGTTATACCTCAAGGCAAGAAGCCAGTAGGGTGCAAATGGGGTTTTACAATGAAGTACAAGGAAGATAGAAGCATTGAGAGGTATAAATCTTGGCTAGTGGCTAAGGATACACTCAGGTATATGGAATCAATTACTCAAAGACATTCTCACGAGTAGCCAAAATTGACACCATTAGAGTCCTTTTTTCATTAGCTGCTAACAAAGAATGGACACTGCATCAACTTAATGTAAAAAATGCTTTTTTACATGGAGAAATCTCAAAAGAATTGTATATGGAGATTCCCCTAGGTTTCTCATAGGATGCTCAAGAAAGCCTTATATGGGCTAAAATAGTCTCTAAGGGCATGGTTTTGGGGTTTACACTAGCTATGAAAAAATTTGGATATCACCAAAGTAACTCCGACCATACTCTTTTTTTGAAGAAGAAGGGAGTAGGACAATTTGTCTTATCATCTATGTAGATGATATGATTATCACCGAAAATGATAAAGGAGAGATTGAGACTCTAAAAAGGAAATTATTTCAGGAGGTTGAAATGAAAGATCTTGGTAGACTTAAATTTTTTTCTCAAAATCGAGGTATTTAGATTTCAGAGGGTGTCTTTATATCTTAGAGAAAGTATATTCTTGATCTTTTGACAGAAACTGGAATGTTGAATTGTAAACCCGTAGATACTCCAATAGTGGTGAATCATGGTCTGCAAATTATAGCAGAAGTAGAGGCGACACATCAAAGTCGATATCAGAAGCTAGTAGGAAAACCAATATACTTATCACATACTCGTCCTGATATTGCTTATGTTGTTGGGGTGGTAAGTCGATTTATGCATAAGCCTCAATGGAGGCAGTTTTTAGGATTATGAGATATCTAAAAAGAACTCTAGGAAGAGGGGTGTTGTTCAAGAAGAATGGACATCTTGAGTTTCAGGCATACACTGATGCTAATTGGGTTGGTGACAAAGACAGTAGGAAGTCCACATCGGGTTGTTTCACTCTTATTGGAGAAAATGTTGTGACATGGAGAAGCAAAAAGCAGAAGGTGGTTGTTATGTCGAGCGCCAAAGAAGAATTTAGAGGTATCGCAAAAGGAGTTGCAGAGGTACTATGGCTAAGGAAACTCTTATCTAAACTAGGGTTTCTGCCTGAAAAGAGTTGTGAACTCTTTTGTGATAATAAGGCTGTGATAAGCATTTCTGAAAACCCTGTTCAATATGACAGAACGAATCATGTGGAGATCGATAGACACTTCATAAAAGACCATATAGAGGCTTAGACTATTAGTCTTTTGTTTTGTTGATCGAGCGATCAGTTGGCTGATATTTTGACTAAAGTAGTTAGTGGTAGTGCATTTGAAAATATATTGTGCAAGTTAGGTATTGAGAATCTTACTACCTAACTTGAGGGGGAGTGTAGAAGAGATAGAATTTATCTTATCATAAAAGATCAACTTATCTTGTTAGATAAAAGATCGGTTAGAGAAAGTATAGTTCTAGTCAACTTTGTCCTGTGTAAAAGATAAAATAGATCTTAGTATAAATCTGATTAGCTTGTATCAAATTATTCAATTATTGAGAAATACAAAACATAAAGCTTTTTAGTGTAATCTAATTTTAGTTAAATAACTATGAGAGATATAATATGAAGGGCTCACGGCACGTAGCTATAGGATATTGTGTTAAGACCTCAAATGGATCTCACTATTGAAGAAGGAAGAGGGCATGAACAGTATTCGAGTTTGTCAAAGAATCATCGGCTTCTATCCTTCTACTAATTTAGTCATGTCTTGGTGGGCCCTTTTCTTAACATCTTGCACACACAACTTCTGGATACTACTGTGATTTTGAGAGCAACTATAAAAAAAATCAACCCAAACAAACCAATAATTAATAATATAAACCAGTAGCATCAACAATCCTCGAGTGGCCACCCCTCTTTGTATGATCTAGCATTTGTGACTAGAACCTTCAAAAGCAAGTTGATTAATAATTGGCATAGTCTTTTCACCAATTGACTTCTTTATCCTTTCCATCTATGGTCGGAATTCATGATCTCACAACTACCACCAAGGGTGTTATGGTCATTTCACATGCGTATGTCTTCCATGCAACTTTCTACAATAAATACGACTTGGTGGTTGCCTTTATATAAGGGAAACATTATGCTTCTCCGAGAGCAAGATAGTTGTGAAGGACTGCCAAATTTACTGTCATTTTTTTCGAAATAAGTATCTGCAGCTTCGTTCTGTTGTTCCTTTGAAAATAATTTGAAGAATGGACCTTCAAGATGAAGGCTTAAACCTTGGTAGTTCAAAACTCTTTCCCACAAATAACACATCAAGCATAAGAAGCAAGTACCTACTTTACCTCAGAAAAGCCTCACTGCTGTTCCTCTTGGTATCTCTATTATCCTTCTTTCTTTCCTTCTTCACAGGCCTTGCCTTCCATCAATCTTACACTTACTATTTCTCCACATTCCTCCTCCCATTTCTTATCCAATCTTTTCAGAGGAAGTACATGTTTCTTCTCTGCAATTCCATCCTCGTCTTCCTCGCAGGCAAATCTGTTTTGCATGGAGCTTCCAGTTTACATTCAGAGCTTCAGCCGCAGGACACCGAACCTGATGACGTCCACAAAGTGATCATGAATGCTGAAGAAAACCTTATGTTTCCGCTTGCTGCACCTGTTCATCCTCAATATGAAGAAGAAACAGATGTTTTCGTTGGGGATGAACAACTTAAAACTCAAGCAAAAGCAGCGGCAGAAGATCCAGTAATGAGAGAAGAAAACCAAGTGGGAGATTTACCGGAAGACGGAGAACTTGATGAAGAAATAGTGATCGAGGACGATGAGGAAAATGGGTCCATCATTGTAGGAGGGGAAGAGGATACTGCAGAGAGTGAAGGACCTGCAAGCAATACAGAAGAATTGAATGAGAAGATTGACGAGTTCATAAGGAAGATGAAGAAAGAGCTTCAGCTTGAAGCTCAACAACAGCAACTCATTGCTGCCTAGCTAACTTTATCTTGGTCTATTTATTAGTGGCAAAACGAAACCAATTACGCAGTTTGTACAAATAGTCTTAATCCGGAAAGTCTTCCGTAATGGAATAAATACTCTGCCTTTTCTAATCTTTCCTTCTAGTTCTAAGTTATCAACTTATCACCAACTTTTTCAGGATTAAGAGGTGTTAACCTGGCAAACACTTACTCTAGAACATTCCACTCAAAACCCCACCAAATTTCATATACTGCCAACGAATCTTGAGATGCTTTCTTTGATTGAAGACCATCAGAATATAATCAACATTGCTTAACATTTACCTTAAAACTATTAACCATATTGATCAAAGGGCTAAGTAATTTTATAGGAATGATTCATGAACTGCCACTTTAAGTGAAACAAAACACTCTTTCAACCCTCCAACAGATCATTCTCAAAAATCTCTATAAAACAAGAACTCTACTACGAATTGTTGGCTACATGTAATTATTCACAAAAATCCTTTTGAGTCACATCTCCTTGCAATACTAAGTTCATTCAAATCATTTTTTGTCTGCTTCAGCCATATTTGAAGTCTTTCTTATTCTGAACCTCCACTTTCCTCACTGGTACATCTAATGCTCAACGTCTTACATGCTCAAATAATCATAATTAATTTTTTCTTTTCTTATCCTTAATATTCGCTACTTTATATTCACATTCTAATATTGTCCCTGAATATATTCCCACACATTCACTTTATGAATTTAATTCATGCAATAATAATATATGTACACACAAGCCGAAAAGAATAACCCTTCCATTGTCATTAATGTTAAATCATGCAACAAAAGTAATACAATACGCGATTGATCGATATAACCATGCACCAATTTTGTATTACTTGGTAAGAAGAGAGAAATAAGTCCACATGACATTATTCTTCAATATATGATTTCCATAATTCCATCCACTGTACAACCACAGATAAAGCTCTCACTGGCATCTTTAGTGGATTTGCAAGCCTCTAAGGAAACCAATGTCTCAATATCACTTATCTTAGAAAGTAATATTAGGCTTCAGAAATCATTAGATCTAGTTTGACTCTAAATATCCATTACAACTATTTTTAATGTATCTAAAATTAGATCCTAAACAAATGTTCAAGACCTATGAAGGCAGAAGATAAGTTAATTATTGGTCAGAAACTTCCTTATATTGCCCCAAGTAACACCCAATAAAATTATTTTATTATTGAAAATATTTGAAAACTTTCAAAATATTGTATTATATAACCTTTAAAATTCCATCATTTCGAGTCCTAGTTGCAAAATTCCTTTTAATTTCACGATAGGTTATATAAGGTCATATTAGGGCTCAGGAATCACTAGAACCATATAATTTGATCTAAACACCCATTACAACTATTTTCAATGTACACACTACTAGAAAAATGTCTATATGCTGCGGTTTTCTAGCTTTAAATGTTGTGATTATTCATACGAATCACATATAGGCGAAACACATGGAAAAATAACAAATGCTGCGGTTTTTAGATGCAGTAATAAAAATAACAAATATTGCGGTTTTTTGAAAAAACCGCAGTATAGCATATATATCTAATAAATGTTGCGGTTTTCCCAAAAAACCGCAATATATATTTTTTTTAAAATAAAAAAATGATTTTTTATCATAATATGCTGCGGTTTTTTGGATAAACCGCAGCAAATATTAGATATATATGCTGCAGTTTTTTGACTTTTTTTTTTTTTAATTCTGAAATTTATTTGTGCTGCGGTTTTCTAATATAACCGCAACACATATAAATTAAATACTGCGGTTATATTAGAAAACCGCAGCAATTGATGGTTTTCAGATAAAAAAAAAATTTAATAGGTCATTTTACGTGTTAATTGTTATATACTATTACACCACATTCAATCCAATCTAATTAATATCTCTCACAAATCTAATTGTTATATACTATTACACCACATTCAATCAAGAACATAATACAATCTAAGCTAAGAATACCATACATAATGTATTAAAAATAATATGTCATAAAAGATAAGAAAAGTTAAGAAATGATCAACCATGGAGCATATAAATCCAAAATTCTATTATGACCATTCATTTTGACACGCAAAATCGCGATCAATAAGATTTTACACTCAAACAAACAACCAATTCATTTTTCATAGATTTCGGGTGTATTATGAGGTTTCAAAAACTTCAAAGAGGCATATCTCTTAGCCCGATAGTTTGAACGACGTAAATTTTATTTGAATCCCCCTATTTTTAGAGGTATTACACAACCATATTGTCCTTTAGTGGCCTCGGTGACATCCTATTTGAAATATTAGATTTTTTTAGAAGCCATAAAATTGGCTACGGGACTCCGAATAGGGCTTATAATATGTCTAAATTGGGTACTTTTTTGAGATCTACAGAGCTAATTTATTGAAGGGGGATTTGTCCACTTAATTTTCTCCAAAAAAGCCTCTAACACCATATAATCTATGATTTCGATTTTTAAGGGTTAATTCCTTCATAAACACAACATATAGCATGCAAATATAAACACAAAGGGGGTTTACGTCTTTACATTAATGTATAACAACTAATGAAAAAAATAAAAAAAAAACATATATTAGGGTGTAGGGCATATGTAAACCTTTAGATTTTGAACGTTGGAGTATGTAGACTTCTTTAAAATGGGAGAGATGAGTAGGCTTCAACACGTTTCACTGCACCATATCCATGGAGGCAAGAGTGGGAGAGAGGAGTAGGCTTCGAATTGCGTGAGGAAGAATGAATGGGGACTTTAAAAAAAAATTAGGGTCATAGGTAGGAAATACGAGGGATTAGGAGTGGGAGATCTAAGTGTTTTGTGTATTTAGGGTTAGGGAAGTTGAGGGTTAGATAAGAGGAAAATGTGTGTTTTCGCATTTAAAATGATACTAGAAGCACTGGAAAAAGAGTGCTATGGTTTTTTAATATAACCGCAGCACTTGTAACTCACAAGTACTGCGATTTTTTAGATAACCGCAGCATTTGGTACTAATGCTGCGGTTTTTCAAATAATCCCAGCATCTAGTACTAATGCTACGGTTTTTAAAATAATCGCAACATTTGTGGTTTCAAGTGTTGCGGTAATTTAAAAACCTGTAGCACTTAGTATTAAGGTATATTTCAAATCATTAAGTGATTCGAATTGTATATAACCGCAACAGCTGTACCGAAGCAATTAAATGATTTTCTACTAGTGATTAGAACTATCTAATTTGACTATAAACACGTATTATAATTATTTTTAGTGTACCTACAATTGGGTCCTAAACACATGATCAAGACCTTTGAAAACCGAAGATAGGTTTATTATTGGTCTAAAACCTCCATATATAACCTTAGTGGACACATAGTAAAATTAGGTTTACTTTTGAAAATCTTCTAAAATTCTCGAAATCAGTGTATTATAACTTTTAGAATTTTATTATTTTAATTGGACGTTTTGTGGGATCAGTTGTGGAATATATTTAAATTTTTACCATAAATCTATTATGGTCATGCTAGACTTTAAGAGTCATTAGAACCATCAAATTTGATTCTAGATAACCAATGCAATTGTTTTCATTGTACCTACAATAAGGTGCTGGACACATATTTGGAGCCTTTGGAATCTGAATATAAGTTAATTACTAGACTAAACCTCCTTATAAGACCTTATGGGACACCTAGTAAAGTTATTTTCAATATTTTCAAAAATTTCCCAGAATCAACGTAAAAGACCTTTCAAATTTCCAGCTTTTTGGAAACTTTGGTTCTATTAAGGAATTCAATTCCATTGAATTTTTAGTATAAGTCTAACAGGGTGATAGTAGGCACCAAAAATCATTAGAAGCATCTAATCTAAACGCTCATTACATTTGTTTTTAATATACTAACAGTTGGATCCTAAATACATGTTTGTGGCATTTGAAAACCCAAGATAAGTTAATTATTGTCCTGAAACCACTTTATATGACTCACGATGACACCTAGTAAAAAAATTTCATTTTTGAAATTCTTCAAAAATTACTCGAAATTTGTGTATTATAACCTTCGTGATTTCGTCATTTCAAACATTTGAGCCCCATCACGAAATTCCTCTAAGTTTTTACCATAGGGCGCGGCTAACAGGTCATATTAGCCTCAAGTCTCATTAGAATAATCTAATTCGAATATACACTAGTTGGGTAAATACATGTTCACGGACTTTGGAAGCCAAAAAGAATTTAATAATTGGTATGAAATCTCCTTATAAGACTCCATGGGTCACTAGTAATATTTTCTTTTTCTTTTTGAAAATCTGACAAAATTGCCCGAAATTAGTGTATTATCATTAAAATTACATCATATAAGACTCACGGAATTCTATTATACTTTTATCATAGGTCTAACTGGATTATATTAGGCATCAAGATTATTTAAAATAATAATATTTGACTCTAAATACCTATTACAACTATTGCCAATATACTTATAATTTAGTCTTATAAACATATATTCGGAGACTTTGGAGGCCAACAATAAGGTAAGAATTGATTTAAAACCTCTCTCTATATGACCCCATGGGATACCTAATAAAATTGTTATTATTTTTTGAAAATCTTTCGAATATTCCCAAAATAACCTTTAAAATTCCGTCATTTTGAATGTTTTCGATCCTAATCAATAAATTTCTTTAAATTTTTACGTAGGTATAATAGGATGATATTTGGCCTTAAAAGTAATTAAAAACATGAAATTTTGACTCTAAACATCATTATAGTTGCTTTCAAAGTACCAACTATTGGGTTCTAAACACGTGTTCATGACCTTTTGAGGCTGAAGATAAGTTAACTATTGGTTAGAAACCTCCTTATATGACCTCGAGGGAGATCTAATAAAATTATTTTTATTATTGGAAATCTTTCAACATTTCCCAAAATGGAATTATTATAACCTTCAAAATTCCGTCATTTTGAACGTTTTGTGGCACAGTCATAAAATCCTTAAAATATTTGCCATAGGTTTAACATGGTCATATTAGGTATTACGAATCATTAGTTACTTCTAAATACTAGTTACAACTATTTTTCAATTTACCTACAATTGAGTCATAAACATATGTTAGGGTCTTTGAAGGCCGAAGATAAGTTCATTATTGTTCTCTCAGATACCCAGTAAAACTATATTTAGATCTGGAAATATTCTAAAATTTATCTAAGTCATTATTTTTAAATCTTCAAAATTCTGTCATATGGGACTTTTTGGGCCCGATTGCGAAATTCCTTTAAATATTTACTACAGGTTTAACATGGTCATAATAGGCATTATGAGTCATTAGTATCATCTATTTGACTCTACACACCCATTAGAAATGGTTTTTAATGTACATATAATTGGATTCGAAACACACATTCATGGCTTTTGGAGGCCGAAGATAAGCCTAGTAAAGTTATTTTTATTTTTGAAAATCTTTCAAATTATCACGTAATTGGTGTATAATATAACCTCTAAAAATGTCATTTCAAATGTATTTATACCTAGTCACATAATTTCTTTAAATTTTTACCTTAGGTCCAACAGGGTTATATTAACCTCGAGGGTCATTAAAATTATCTAATTTGATCTAAACACCCATTGCAACTATTATCAATACTATAGTAAGGTTTTAAACACATGTTCATGGGCATTTAGAGGCTGAAGGTAAGTCAATTATTAGTCTGAAACCTCCTTGTACAATCCGAGGGGACACCTAGTAAAATCATTTTTTTGAAAATCTTCAAAAAATTTCAAAATCGGTCTATGTAACCTTCAATATTTGGTAATTTTGGATTTTTTTGCCTCAATCACGACAATTTATTTAAATTTTTATCATAGGTCTAATAGGGTAATATTTGGCCTCAAGAGTTATTAGAACCATCATATTTGACTCTAAACACCCAATATATTTTTAATATACCTACGATTCGGTTCTAAACATATGTTTGAGGACTTGGGAGGTCAAAGATAATTATTGGTCAGTAACCTCCTTGTATGACCACATGGTACACCTAGTGAACCTTCAAAATTCCATCAGTTCGGATGTTTGCAGGCCTAATCACGGAATTCCTTTAAATTTTACCATAGGTCTAGCATGGTCATATTAGACCTTGGGAGTCATTAGAACCAGCCCCGTCCCTAGGGTGGGCGAGCGGGGCAACCGTTTAGGTCCCCGTTAAATAAGGTCTATTTTTTTAATGCTAAGATAAAAATAAAAGGAATATAAATATAATATGTGTAAATTTTATTATATTAATTAAAGTATTTTAATGGTAAAGGCCTACTTCTATAAAATTTTTAATATAATTTGGCATGGGTTCGATTCCCTTTACTTGCATATTTTATGATTATCCGTTCGATTCCTTTTTTCTTAACTCTATACTATATATATACTTCACATGAATTTAAAAAATAAGCAGCAACCTACTAAAACTAAATAAAAAATATTATTTTCACCAAAATAGCTACTTATATCACCAATAAAAAATTTAAGAAATTCAACTAATTATTTTGTTTATTAGTTGTTCACAGTTATCATGGTTTTTCATTTTGTTAATGCAATAACATCTTATTAATTCATTATATTTAGAATGTATACTATATTATTAATTTGTGAAGAGAATTATTTATAATATTATAAAGAAAAATGACCATAATAATAAGATGTTTGAAATAAAAACTTTTATGAAGTGAATTAATTGTTCATGATATTGTTTAAATTGAAATTTTTATTAATGATTTATGTGATTATAATGCATAGTTTATTTTTAATCATATTTTTAATAGTTATATTTTGTGAAACCACTATTTAATTTTTTATATTTGTTAAACAAGAAAATAAAATAATATGAAATATATTATTAAATTTTAGGGCCCAAATTTCTTATTCCGCACTAGGCCTCTAAAATGTCAGAAACGGCCTGATTAGAACCTTCTAATTTGACTCTAAACCCCCATTTCAACTATTTTCAATGCACCTACAATTGAATTCTAAACACATGTTTGAGGCTTTTGGAGGCCAAAGATAAGTTAATTATTGGTATGAAAACCTAGTAATATTATTTTAATATATAAAGATCTTTTAGAATTTCCCAAAATTAGTGTATTATAACCTTTCAAATTCCATCAATTCAGAGGTTTTCAGACTCCATTATGAAATTCCTTCAAATTAAATTAAATCTAACAAGGCCATATTAGACTTCAAGAGTCATTAAAATCATCTGGTTTGATCTAAACACTCATTATAACTATTTTTAATGTATCTAAAATTAAGTCCTTAAAATATGTTTGGGGCTTTTAAAGGCCCAAAATAAGGTGGTATGACCCCAAAAAATACCTAATAAAATTATTTTATCATCAGTGAGTATATTTATCCAGCATTATAATATCATCAGTGATAGCATGGATAGTGAGCTCCCCTTTATAGGGACACTTAACATTAACTTGTCTCTCGGACAGGAATACAGTTCTCCAAGATGATTCATATGCCAAAATCTTGTTTGTAATATATTGAAAGTGCACCTTTTTTTACTCTCCATGGTTTGTACCGGATCCCCCAAGTGCTTTCTGCCTACCAAATATCTCAGCATGATTCACAGAGAGGATTGATTTCTAAACCACTTTGCCTTGCACTCTTCCTCTGGTGCATTTTCAAATAAAATTGGTGTATTCACTTAAGAGAACAATGGGAATTGATAAATTACAAGATCAAATAAACCATGCTTATATTCATGTGTTAGCCTAGACGCCTAGTGGTTTAAATTGGTGGCCGAGATGGGATGTACAACAACATTGACAACTTGACAAGATTACTATTTAATTTAAGCCATCAAATTTTATAAATAGAATAAAAATAAACTAAAAAAGGGGAAAGAACCGGAGAAAGAAGGGACCAACACCAACTTCTTCATTTCTGACTACAAAACAAAGCGTAATTTAACGTGATTTCTTCTTTAAAAGGTGAGTTTCTTTCTTTGGATTTTTCCGGATATATATGTTGATTAATGCCAACCATTTGTTAATTACGTTATTTTATTTTTTAATATTCCAATAACGTTGTTTTGATCATTAATTATTGCATACTGAGAGATGTTTAAATGAGTGTTGCGTCTTTCAAACCCGGCCCTTTAATATTAGTTTCTGCATGTCTTTTAAGTTTTTCCTGGCCGCAGAATGAGATAGATCACATTAAATGTAGTTTGTTCCAAACATGAACTGATGAACAAATAGCAGATGGGTACACTTTTTTGTACTACGTACAAATTAACAGTATGAAATGTGCTATCTGAAAGGGCTTTTATAAGGTAAGAAGGGAATCCTACATTTACATAGAAATGACGGGAACATAAATTTGTTTTAACCTTTTTTGATCTTCAAGTTTTTTACAAGACTAATATAGCTTGTACATAGTCCGTGCGTGTGAGATCTTGAGCCTGAATAATTCTGTTTAAGAGAACTGTTTTTACCATTTACTGTAGTAGTAGTAGTATTAACTATGGATGCTGCTTTCAACTTATGCAATCAGTATGAGTTCCGTCCTTTAACTGTCTCATACTTCCTAGGACACTGATAAATTTATGATGACCCTACGTGCTCCACAGGCTGCTGAAAACAAATGATTCAGTAAATCATTGGTCTTCCTATGGCTTATTATGACAATGGAAAAACACCATTGCTTGGGAGCTCAACTAATGATGCTGTGACACAATCCCAAGAAGACAAAGACGACCCCTTGACATGTCCTTCCACGCACTACCATCACTCTAAACTCAATTTCCATGATGATAGTCCTCCACCACCATTGCGTAGTCCTAACAAGCCTATCCTTTTACATGTATTCCTAGCATTGGCCTTATACCTTGGAGTTGGAACAATTTGCTTTGTCCTGGTTAGGGGTCAGCTTGTTGGCAAGAAAACAGTCGGTGTCATTGATGCCCTATATTTCTGCATTGTGACAATGACCACTGTTGGATATGGAGACCTTGTCCCTGCTACCACTCTGGCCAAGCTGCTTGCCAGCTTGTTTGTTTTCAGTGGGATGGCTTTGGTAGGTATAATTCTTGGCAAGGCAGCAGACTACTTTGTCGAAAAGAATGAAGCATTTGTTGCCAGGGCATTTCACCTCCAGGACAAGGCCATCTCCCCTGCTGAGATAATTAAAGAGGTGGAAACCAATAAGAGTAAATACAAGTTCATAATGGCATCGGTCCTTCTCGTGTTGCTCATGACTTTTGGAACATTGTTCTTAATTTTGCACGAAGAAATGAGTCTGATTGATGCATTTTATTGTGTTTGTGCCACAGTCACCACCCTAGGTTATGGGGATGAGAGCTTTGCCACAGCAAGGGGCAGATTTTTTGCTGTATTTTGGATATTGAGCAGCACTATCTGTCTAGCTCAGTTCTTTTTCTACCTAACTGAACTTTATACGGACAGGAGACAGAAAACCTTGTTGAAATGGGTTCTTGGTAGGAAGCTTACGCTAGCTGACATTGAGGCTGCTGATCTTGATAATGATAACGTTGTAAGGTGAGTTGCTACTTGCTTTGAGGAAGTACTTAAACCTCATTTTTCATTCAACTGTGTGGACTATTTTATCCTTAGATTCTAATAAGAGTTTGGAGTCTTTGGAATATTGGATTACCCCATCTAATCCGTGGAATGATTAATCTACCGTAGCCAAGTCATTGATCTATACTAAGTTCATTTTTTCACCTTAAGCAATTAAATTGATGCTTCAAGTCAAGTATAGTTGATATTGTTCCTAACTATTATGTATGTATGTGTTTTCTGCAGTGCTGCAGAGTTTGTTATACTGAAGCTAAAAGAGATGGAGAAGATCACTGCAGAGGATGTCACTGTTCTAATGGAACACTTTAGGAATTTAGATATGGATGAATCAGGAACACTGACAGCAGCTGACGTACTAAACACGACCTAGGCCTAATTTGCAGGTTATGGAAGCAGAATATATTCATTAACATACTGCATTTAGTTAGAAACTCACTCTTGTGCATTTTCATATTTATGAGAAAAGGAAGACTTGATACTTTAGACATTAGTTATTAACCTGAGTACCTGCAGATGCATTCTGTAAATTATCTGCAGCTGACTGATAGATAATTAGATACATACGATTTTTTTCTGCCACCATAGATGCATTCCTATAGTTTGGTGGGTGTGTTCCATGGGTAATAACAACCAAATATGACCTTGAACTCAATGATGTGTTCAAATATTTTTGTTTCCTTTATTGTGCGATCTCTATCTCTATGGGATGCAAAAAAGGTTGATAAATGATATGTTTTTTGTATGCAAATTATTATTAATTACGCCCTCGAGCACAAAGTTTGGATGTAGCTCTAGCGGCACTTGAGGCACATAATGTGATCATGTACTTTTTTAAGGGTGCGTGTCTATGTGGTTTTGCTACTCGTATTCAATTGTTCTTTATGCATTCTTTCAAGACTTAACTACCAAGTTAGTATTTTCTGATTACAACAAATCTGTAGATGTTCTCTTATTGTTTACTAGTGATGATTTATTGCAACCAGACGCTTTCGCTAACAAGCAGTGTGATACGAATTTTTACCTAACCTAGACCACTTAGAAAAGCACAGAAGGGACTAATACTTGACTGCCTTATTGGAGAATACTCTCTCATATCTTGATCAGATCAGCTGAAATTATGGTTGGAGTATTATCATTTACCACATAATCAGATCACTTGATGATTTTGCAACTGTGATGCAGATAGATATTAGGCCACTATTACAGTGGATGTTGGTAAGATGGAAACTTCTCTTTGTGCATTGCCAATTGGCCTTTGCTATAGACTTGTTATTATATTCTTATCTTCAATGTAATTCTAATCAAAATACATCATCTTTCATACAGTATACTTTCAAGTAAAGATGAAGGGAATCATATTGTTTTTTGAATTTTGTCCCTAACTTTTAAGCCACTTCAGTCATTATTCCTCGATATAAAGTCATCTTAATGCTGGAATATATAGCTTTCAAGTGGATAACTAAGCCCAGATTAAGGAAGATTTAGCGCTTAAGCAATTATACATACTAGTCAATAGTCATCGACCTCGTATAGCTATACTATTAATGATAAGAAATGTTCCTACTTCCTAACGTAGTAGAATACATGGCCGCATCAAATCTTTTACAAAAGATTACAAAGGCTACTTAACCCCCCCCAAAAAAAACATGATAGTCAATAGAAGCTAGCTTAAAGATGGTTCACATGTTAAGCATATCTTTGTCTAACCAAGATTTAATTACATAAAAGTTACCAAGTATATATGAAGAAAAGGGGTAATCTTTAATGTATTTCATTTAAATTCTTTTATGAGAATTTAAATAAGAATTTATTGTACATGATATTATACAAGAAGCTAGCACAACTTACTTCCATGTACAAATCAAATTAATAGGTTACATTTTTTTATGAGGGGGTGAAAGTAGAATATGTTAAATAATTGGCATATTCGATGATGTTAGGGTGCAAGATGTTTTAAGATCCCAAATATGATGAAGAAATTAGATTTGAAAAAAGAAGTCAAAGGATTTGATGATTAGAGATCAGAATGTCACATTTGATGAGGGATTTTCAGCAGGTGCATTTAAGTAGCTAGTTAATCAGTAGTAACGGTTACTATCAAAGGAGGAGGTAAGGCGGGTTTGACGGCTTATAATGTGTTTACAGATTGATTAGGAAAGGAAAATGAGAGTTTGAAGGGGAAAGAAAATGAATCTTAGGAATTCTTTGGTGCCACCTCTCTTAGCGATCAATAACGATTCCTTGAAAGTATGGACTCCTCCCCCTTAACTACCCCCTCTATAGTTTGTATCCCCAACTATATTAAGCCCCCCTTTCACATTGCAGCTTTCATACTTTCTTCATTTCATCAATTTAAATCCAAAACTAGGTATGGAAGACATGAGCCACATTTCCCAGCCTCAACCTGACCCCCTTGTGTTTGAGCTTAACCACTTGCAAAATCAGCTTAAAGGTACGTTGCTTTTCATAGGCTAGCTTTAATTTCTTCCTCAACTAACAGCATTTGATGATGCCAACTGAAAAAAAAATAGTTGCTTTAAGGTGAGAACATTTGTAACATTTATTTAAAACCATTTTATTTAAGAAATGACTTTTCCTCAGTCCCAAAAATTAATATAATCTAGATGCTATGTAAAAATAAAAATTCTCAAGTTGTGGCCATGCTTGGTCAGCCCGTGTGCCATTCATGCCTCTAAGCATGGAGTCCAAGAAGGCTCATACGCTACCTTAATTTTTTAGTTATATAATGATCGTATTCTAATAAAGTGATTAAAAAGACTACCAAATTAGGTTTACAAGTTGGATTTCAAATCGGGTCATATCTCGTATTAAACGATGGTCCCTCTGATTTTTGTTAAGACTATTTTCAAATTGGGTTAGTTTTTTTTTAGATATAGCATTAGTGCCTGTCTTTGCAAAACACGGCCTACACATGAGACATAGTCCATTGACGAGATACATGTTAGCACATGTCAATGCCAACGTTGTCTCTCAGACCCTTTTCACAGTAAAAGGGATACAGGAAAGAGACCCCTTCCAGCCCATCATAAATCCTTGATTTTATGAGAAATGATGCACAACCCATCCCTCTGTTTAGACAATTGTGGACGCAAAAGCACATTTCAAGAACTTTTATAATTTTATTTCGTGATAGATTGCTTATACATCTAAAAATGAATGATGAGCAGGCAATCCCCTATAAGTGTACATATGAGATGTGACCCTTTGGACCTTTGCAGTGCTTTTAAGAGTATGATATTCTATATCATCTAACCTGCTTGGTACTTCACTGGACATAGTTTTAGTTTTTTGGGTCTACTGTCCAAGCCTAGATATTATCTAACAACAATAGTCCGCCCACCAACAATACCCCACCCAATGCTCCCCACAAAATATAGGTACAAGATCATGTCAAAAAAGAAAGTGGTTTCGCCATTGAAAAGGTAGTTAACTCTGCCTTTGAAGATGAAATAAAAGTCTACTTTAGTCATCTTAATTAGGTAAAACATAACATCTTTCAATCAAAAAACATTACCAGAATTTCTAACAAACTGATTCCGATTAATCACCTGAACATCAGAGTCAGAACTTCTTCAAAGAATTGCATCATATATTCATATGTAGCAATGTAGCATGCTTAAACCATGTCAGATTATAGGCTAAAGGCTTTGATGCAACATGGCAATATAGGAAGTCTGTTAAGATGTAAGTGTCTAGGAAACTCAAAAATCGCTGTTTAAAGATGCAGAACGATTAAACAGCACAACAGTTTGACAACGTAGATACGAACCTATTCTATCCTTCCATTATGTATTTGATCAGCTATGTCTGATTTCCAACAATTCTTCTTGGGTTTCAAACATGGCTTCAGAGAAAGATAATGAGCTGGTTGCTGCACAAAATGAGATCAAGGCCTTGCGAGCAACACAAACACTGAAGGAGAAGGCTCTAGATGAGGTATATACTCAGCAACTTTTCCAGCTTCTTGATTCTATTTTCTGCCATAGTTTTCCATCATCTTCGGCTAATTAAGTCAATATGCGTTGTGTGTTCTTTTCTTCTTCTCCACTTACACAGCTCAAAAGTAATTATGACAAGTTGGAAGAGAAATTAAGAGTCACTGAGAATGTTATGCAACAAAAGGTATTCTATGCTTGCTTTCAAATACTATTTAATATTAAGGTTTCATACAAAAGCAAGCAACCAAAGTGACGATGTCGGAGTTTCGGAAACTTGTAACACGCAGAATTTAGAGATGAAGAGAATAGCTGAAGAGAAGAAGGATGCTTTGGCTGCACAATTTGCTGCTGAAACAGCCCTTAGGAGGCTACACACAAGCCAAAAGGAGGAGGATTTTCTACCAATTGAATCATTCATAGCCCCGCTTGAAGCTGACATCAAAATGTATAAGAATGAGGTAGTACTTGAAGTACAAATGATTTCAGTACCTACTGTTTGACTTCCAGATTCATCTGTCGAAATCTAAGATCTATCTTCTTTGGCAGATTGCCTCTTTACTAGAGGATAAGAAAGCTATGGAACGTCTAACAAAGTCAAAAGAAGCGGCACTTCTTGAGACAGAGAAAATCTTGAGGAGTGCCCTCGAGAGGGCTTTGATTGTTGAGGATATACAAAACCAAAACCTTGAGCTAAGGAGACAGATCGAAATCTGCCAGGAGGAGAACAAAATACTTGAAAAGACCAACCGTCAGAAAGTTGTAGAGGTTGAAAAGCTTAGCCAGACCATACAGGAACTTGAAGAGGCCGTTCTGGCTGGTGGGGCCACTGCTAATGTTGTCAGAGAATATAAACGCAAAATTTCTGAGCTGGCTGTAAGAATGAATACTCTGAAAGAATATTGCAAATTGCTTCCGATTTCTTTGCTTCTATATGAAGCATTCAACATTTAAAATACACAACTTTCAGTTAATTTTTTTGGTAGTGTGACTATTAATTGCTTCAAACGCTCATTTGCTTAAATATAAATTAAACTCGTTCGATGTCCTAAGGTAGACAAGATGGTCTGATTTCTAATCGTGAAGTCTTTTTTGGAGATATTTAGGAGGAGAAGAGAATTCTTGAGAGGGAGCTTGCACGAGCTAGAGTGTCAGCTAACAGAGTAGCAACTGTTGTTGCTAATGAATGGAAGGATGAGAATGATAAGGTAATGCCAGTGAAGCAATGGTTGGAAGAACGAAGGGTCTTGCAGGTATGTCACTCCTATACAAGCAACTCCCATCAAACATATAACTCCAGTTGGAATGACAACTTGACGCTGATTTTCAGGCAGAGATGCAACGTTTAAGAGACAAACTTGCCGTGACTGAGAGAACTGCAAAGGCAGAAGCACAGTTGAAGGTAAGTCATTATGTTACGATCCCCTCCTCTCCTCCCACATACACACCCCATGAATTATCAAGTGTAACTCACTATAACCTCAGGAAAAATTCAAGCTGAGACTGAAGACTCTGGAAGAAGGCCTGAAACGTGCTTCAAGCACTGGAAGCACACCAAAAACCTCAAGTTCTCATCGAATCCTAGGATTTGTATCAAACAATGCTGAACCAAGGAAGAGATCTTCATCGCAGCCAAGAGCTTCAATGATTGATAGCAGGAGTTCTCCTCTTCATCAGCCTTGGATGGAGAAAGTGTATAGTTTGGAGAACCAAATTTCTAGAGAGAATATAGCTAAGAGAAGCTTATGGGGATCTAAGACTATCAGTAAAGATCGTCGTGGTAAGGAAAACTCAGAATTCATACCAAATAATGATGTGAATGATGAAATGCCAAAAGATAGTAAATCTGCAGCCCAAGGGGAAATGGAAGGCAAAGAAATAAGAAGTGAAGATGCGGTTTCAGGGTTTTTGTATGATAGACTTCAGAAGGAAGTGATCAATTTAAGGAAGACTTGTCAAGCAAAAGATGATGGATTAAATTCCAAAGATGAAGAGATCAAGGTAATATGCCAAATCAAGGTGTGTCTTCCCTCTTCTCTGTGAATAGAACAAGATTATTAACAAAAAAAAAAAAAATCCTTGGCAGAATCTCCTGAAGAAAGTTGACACACTGACCAAAGCCATAGATGTGGAAGCAAGAAAAGCAAAGAAAGAAACATCAGCAGGGCAAAAGGCAATAGTATCAGCTGTAAAGGATAATAACAAAAAAACTTGGGGCAAAACTTTCCTTAAACGGTAATACTTTAGTTGCATTCTTTCTTATGTTTCTCAAAAGGTTTTGCGGTAAAATCAAGCCAATTAACGTGTATTTAATGCCTTATCTGTCATTAACTCATGGAATATGGTTCTGCAGGGTCACAAAATCTTAATCAGGATTTTATCAGTCTAGGCACTCTCTGAACTCAAGAAGTTGAGAGATGGGGAGGATTTTCCTAAGCATATTTTGTTTTCGGTTTGTACGTTTTTTTGGCATTAGTGTGTACATGTTTTTGAAAATTCTGAAGAATGTTATTGAGTTGTGAACAGATAACCTTATATGTATCTTTTGTACAAAAAGATTTTATTGGAGGAAAACTAAGAAACCACTCAAACAATATAATTTTTGGATTTAAAATGAGGACTTTTAGTATATCAGACATACCTATGTTCATGTACTGCTGCCATTTTCAGTTACCTAAAATCAGAAAAATACTCTATTGGGGAAACAGGGGGAAATGTTAATGATAGTTAACTTGGTGCAACATGATATTGTTTGAGGCTCCTGTCCCAGCAAGGCTCTAAATGGTCAAGTATTAGAGAATTCTTTTTCCCTATAAACTCACATATAAACAAATACACATACATGTACATACAGCCAGGCCTCGTATCTGTACTCATAATAGTTGTCAAGGATTTCTTAAGCCAGTGGCTGTTAGCAGAGGAACATCTGAACGCAAAAAAAATCTTTAAACTAAAAACTTCACCTAGTAGAACCACTTCAAATACATAAAAGATTAATTACATTATACATCGCGGTGTAAATGTTTTTTCTATGATTAGTAATCATAATTTAACGATAAATGATCAGTTAGCTTAGCTGAGTTGATATACAATACAACCTCTTCCTAAGTCATTGATCCAGGAAAGACCAAGTGGGAGAAATAAAATGGCCATAACCAGAATCCAGAACAGAGATATTAGCCCTAGAAAGTCAAGACACCTCTCATTTTCCGGACAGATTTTACACAAGTAAAACAACAGGGGTCCAAGGAAAATTGGGTTGCATCTGATCTATCCGACACTACAAAAATGGATGAAAAAGAGTTACAGAAAGGTAACCCTTATATACCTACTCTCGGATGGTAGTAAGCGATGGCCGCCATCTGCATTTTGATCTTCTTTCCTTCTCCCAAAAGCTCTCAGCAAACTGCACAGCAGTTCCTGTAGATTCCAACTCCTTCACATTCTTCAGCAACTCCTCTAATTGTTTCTTGGTTACCACAATCTTTACAGTTTTACGCTTAGAAATATCATCAGCAGACATCTTTGGAAGGATTGGAGGCTTAATTGGATTTTCTGTTTTGCCTTCCCATGACAATGAGGTGGGTGCTGGAAGAGGGTGTACCTTAGCATCGCACTTAAGTTCTTCAAGTTCCTGCATCTTGTTAGAGCTAAATGCCCCTTTTTCAGACAATATAACTTGAATGCAGTTTCCCATGGTGATTATTTAGATGGAGACTGAATGATCAAATTAATGCAACACCCATTACAGCAGCCTTATATAGAGTTTGTTCTTAGTTTACAGTAGATCAGGCGGCAGTATAACGTGCAGGCCATCTTACTGTTTAGTATATTAGGTTTTAAACATTCTTCAGAGATAAGGTCAATTAGTCATGTGGGCTTGCACGTTCAGACAATAAACTGGGGGTTTGTTTATGGACACTTCCATTATTGGCCAGCTCTAAGCCTCTAAGAATAAAGCTTAAAATTCAATTAGTCAACTACAGCTATGATGTTCAACATAACCGAGACAGTGCGAAAATTCGGTTGAGAGATTTCAAAAAACACCTCTCAATTCTCTGAAAGGTACAATTAAGTATTATTTGACTTTCATGGATAAAACAACAAAAAACCAGTCATCTCCTATACGGTTAACTGCCAGCTCATGATCCTACTGAAGCACTTCTTGACAGTTATGGTTGTACTGTCCTGAAATTCAACCTTACTAAGTCTTAACTTTATATATGCATTGTGCGTATGTGCTTCGTCTCGTTTCCCAATTCAGAGTCAAGAGTACAACCATATCAACCTCAAATAATACAAATGGAAATGTTCCACATCAATCCATGGTGCTTGTATCAGTTCATAGTAAATCCTAGAGCGCGCTCTATTTCAGCCCCCTAAAATTTCCTCACCAACACAGATTTTTAGAATCCACTGATCATTAATATAGCGTTTCTCAATATAGGAAGCTTGAGAATCTAAATCACAGACAAATTGAAAATGGCATGTCATTATCAGCACCATTTCTGACATTTTAGAGGTCTTAGTCGTAATAATATTTATGGGCCCCGTAGATTTTTCTCTTATCCATTTTCGGGATAGTAAACGCATGATTATATGTAATATATTTATTTTATTTTATATTACTAATTTCACCCATAAAATAATTTAACTATTGTGAAAATAATTGAAAAAATTATTCAAAAAGGTACACACAAGATCTACTAATGAAATAATATTTTTTTTAAAGCAAACTAATCAAGTAGAGTTGAATATTGATGATATCTTTAAATAAGTGTTAATAGAATATTTATAACCTCTAATAGTTGGGTGTGTTCATTAAATACTAAAGGTATATTTAGCAAATAATAAAGTTGCAAAACTCGGAAAAAAAAAACCCAACTTTAATACCAGAAAGAGTATACATGTAATATACGATATATATTTTAATACCCAAGATAATACTACATACAAACCTACCATTATCATTATACCTAATATCCATCAAGATAAAAATTTGATTGTGTTTTATCAAAAAACTAAAAATAAAAATCTTAAATTTGAGATATTGTATAGTTATGTGACACAATTAGATTGACAAAAGAGTAAATTTATTCATTTATTCATTGTAAGACTCCATAAACTAAATAATTTATAGAGTAGAAATTTAGGAGTTAAAAAAATAGAGAATGATAATTAGAACTGTGGATAAAAGTATACATTATCATCAAAAATTAAAATGTCCAATGTTATAAATATTTTAAACTAATTATCATTAAAAATTTAATTAAGAATTTTTTAAAAATTATTTAAATACTAATTTTAAAATTATTTTGTGAGCCATGGGCCCTAGGCGGTCACACTTCTTATCTAGACCCAGGGACGGCCCTTGTCATTATCCCTAGGAAAGTCATTTTAATTACAATACAGACATCAGAAAATGAGATAAAAATAAGAATGTAGATAGTGGAAACAAGGTTGGAGCTGCGGATACTGAGGATAAGATGAGAGAGAGATTCTTAGTACATTGGTTTTGGTATAACAAGGATTAGATGATGCAACATTAAGGAAGGTGAAGGAATGTGATTACCAAGATCTCACATAATGTAGTCAATAAAGACCAAAGATGATTTAGATAGAGGGAGTTAAAAAGGATACAAAAAATATGGACCTGTGAGTCCACAACCATAGCAGAATAATTAAATAAGTAATATCGTCCGGATCACAACCGAAAGCAGTGATCTTTTCGAACCATGCAACGGCTTTATGGGGCAAATTACACATTTACACGTCCTACAACAGCTAATAATAGTAGAAAAGTAACATTATCGGGCTTAACTCCTCTTTGAAGCATTTCGTGGAACAGCTTCCCTGCCTTTCCGCAAAACTTTCAATGTCACATTACATAAAACAACAGGTCTTATCAGTCTACCTCATTTTCCTTAGGTCTTTTTGTAGATCAAGAAGGAAGGACGATAGATAACGAAGATAGAGGCGATTGAACTAGGATCATAGTGAAAATTATGTTGAATAGTTGAGGATTTGCTTCACTAATTCACTATGCATGGACAAGTAAGACAACCAAAGATTTAAATGGAGTACTTGAATTACGTAGGTAGAGACAAACATACAAAAATAAAGATGAATACGACCACAGTGGGAGTCGAACCCACGACCTTTTGATCCGAAGTCAAACGCGCTAATCCACTGCGCTATGCGGTCAAGTTCAATAAGTAGTTATGATATTCAATATTAAAAAAGTGAAGCATTATAGTGACTTCAAAGAGGTTGTTCGATCGGCAAGCTAGTTCAGGCCACCCATCTTAATCTCGCTCCTTTGCTTAAGAACTGATCACAGTTCAATTTATTCATGCATAAAAAGTACTTCGTACTATATTAGTCAGTAGTCAATGACAAGTAAGGTGTGGTTATTACAAAAATTGGCAATGTGAACTTTACAGTCTCATAATTAGTAATGCCCACTAAAAAACCAAAAAATAAGATTATAAATAGATAGATAGATAGTGGATCTATGAAAATTCATATACGTATTTTGTACCAAATTAAATAAGGCCAAAGTATGTGTGTGTATATATATATATATATATATATATATATATATATATATATATATATATATATATATATATATATATATATATATATATATATATATTATATCTTTAAAAACCAATCTAAGATAAATTCATTATCAACTATAACTTTCTTTGTGAATAGTAATGCCGATAATTTAATGTTTCTTTTTCGTTAAAGAGCTAGAAAGTTGTATTAGCTAAACAAGTGGTAAATTGAAAGATGTTAAATTCCTAAAGCAAAAGAAGAGGGGTTAACGAATTGTTCGTGAATTAAATTAACCACTTTCTCAATCAATTAAAATAAACGTACCGTCAGGTGGTTGATTATTGTAACGTTTAGGCTTACTTTCCTTTTACTTTGTTGTTGTGTTAATACAGAATAATCGCACTTGGTTTTATAGTTTCATTCACGCCATCATACATCTATACTTATATATATTGGCACAACGTGCACTACTCCGAAGTATTTTATTGGCACAAAAGTCACTTGTGTGGAAAAAACCTAAACATGTTAGAAGTAGTATAACTCATATTCTCATTAGCTTCTTAGGCAAAAGATGATATAAATACATCAATCTTTTGGATTTGGTACTTACTTCATCATATCAAAAAGGTTTGTTACACTCTTTTATAATGGTTACTTTTTTCAAATAATAAATAAAGTAAAAATTCAAAAAACGATATGAGACGATGGAATTTAGGGCGAGCAGAAAACAGATATTGTTGGAATATATTTTCGAGATATGTAACACAATATTTCTTAAAGGACAAATTAGAAATTATATTTATTTTTTTTGAAATTATATTTTTGAGAATTAAAGTTGAACTATTGCAAATGAATTTATACATTTATATAAGGAAAAATTGAAATGAAAAATAAAACCTTTGACTCATCTTGTCTATAAATATCAACCTTCATTTTATTTATGAAAAATCCCACTTTTTCACGTTTTGTATTTTAAAGGGTTAAATAAAAAAAAATAACCAGTTAGCTTGAAGGTAATTGCGATGACGTGCCAGTTGCTTCTGAAAAATGGTCGTTGATTTTGAAACATACCCATCCCCTACCCCAACCCCTCACCTCTGTTTCATACCCATCCCCTACCCCAACCCCCTCCCTCACATCAAGAGAGTTCATAGATGCTAAGTTTGCATGCCCAGATATGGAACTAAGAGAGAGTATGACAAAGGTAATTGGCCCCGTGTCCGACAATGTAATAAGCAACAACTTGAAAGTGCTACTAGACATCGCTCTTGTGGAAAGACCAGCTGCAAAGCTAGCATGCATGTGAAAAGGAGGCTAGATGGCAGGTGGGTGATACATAGTTTTATCAAGGAGCACAACCATGAACTTTTACCTTCTCAAGCTGTCAATGAGAAAACGAGAAAGATGTATGCTGCAATGGCTAGACACTATGCTGAGATAAAAATGTGGTTGATTTAAAGAACGAGTCAAAGATCCCATTTGATAAAAATCGTAATTTGTCATTGGAAGCTGGGGATGCTAAGTTGTTACTTGAATTTTTCACCCAGATGCAAAATGTGAATTCTAACTTCTTCTATGTTGTAGAGTTAAGTGATGATTTGCGATTGAAGACTTTAATGTATATCGATGCCAAAAGCAGGCATGACTACGTAAATTTCAGTGATGTGGTCTCCTTTGATATAGTCTACATCAGAAACAAGGATCAAATGCCTCTTGCTCTTTTCATTGGGGTCAATCAACTCTATCAGTTGATGCTGCTTGGATGTGCTATGGTTTTTGATAAAAGCTCAGCAACATACTCATGAATACTACAAACATGGTTGAAAGCGATGAGTGAAAACGCTCCAAAAATGATTATTACTATCTGTTTAAATTTTGACTCTGTTTGGAGGGAATAGAAAGGAGGTGACTTTTGCTGGGAATGGAGGTTATGAATGCTCTATGCGTGGAATATGAAGAAATAAAGGGGAGTTATCAGTTTAATAGGTAACCAGTAAAGGAACTTTTTGAAATACAAAACGTGGAAAAGTGAGATTTTTCAGAAATAAAATGAAGATTGACCTTTACAGACAAAATGGGTCAAATGTTGTATTTTTCATTTTAATTTTTTTTTTACATAATATAAAGTTGCAATATTAGAAAATTGAAAATTGTATTATTTACATATAAAGTTGTATAATTAGAAAATAAAGTTGTTCATATTTTCAGTATTTTCACGTGGCCTCAATATTTTACATTTATTTTCGTTTTTTAAAGTTATACTTTTGAAAATTATAATTGTTTACAAATGATGTTGTATGCATTTGCATTATTATAAAATTATAAGATATCTTTACAAACATATTACATGATAGAACATACTAATGGATTTTCCTCGATGAAATAATCGCATCGAGTAACACAATATCCGGGTGGGGGTGCGCATGGGCATGGCCGCCCATAGTAGCCACATGGGAACCCGGGCCCTGGTCCGCCCCCGTGGCATGGGCCTCCTGGTCTTCCTTCATAGCATTGAGCACAGCAGACCGATACAGGGATCACCGTCTGAGGTGGTTGACCGGGAGGGAAGCCTGGCACCCTTTGAACCTGTTGCTGCTGGTGATTTGGTGCTGGAGCCGGTGGTTTAGGTGCTTCCTCAGCTGGATTTGGGTGTGGTTTGGATGCGGCCATAGGGCGTGGGTCTAATTTCTTGGACCTATTCCTTGAGCCATTCTTGGAGTCTGTTTCAGTTCGCTTCTGCTCAAGGGCTGGAGTAGGAGCGTGAGCAGGAGTAAGAGGAGGAGGAGGAGGAGGAATAGGAATAGGAGCAGGAGCAGTGAACTGCATGATCTCAATACTCTTAATGGATTCACCAGCTTTGCAGCAAAGCTTGTCTCTGATCTTCTCAGGGCTGCAGCACACCACGGTGATGTACACCATGTTATTCTTCTTATCGAACAATTGGTCTCGTATTTCTCTTGTCATGAAAAAGAAGACCCCAGTTTGATAACTTAGTCCACTTTATTATTTCATTATATTGATGAATTGTATATATTTAGACAAAGAATGGAAGAATTTGCAATGCATAAATTGGAGGACTTTGTTAACAGATTATAAAAGAGATAGATGGTGAAGGAAGCAAGATACTCACGAGGGAATTTGCAGAGGACTTTCTTAACCTTTCGATAGCATTGACAACAGTCAAGATCAACCTTAAGAATCATTTTTGTTACCTGTACATTTACATTCACAAAACTATTTCAGTTCAACCAAGAAAGACAGCACATGTAGTATATAGAAATAGGGTGAATGCCAAGTTGATTAAAGTTCTGGAGGGTAGTATCCAAAACGTGGGATCAAATTTCGTCTACATCGGATAATAATAAAATATATATATATAGAAATAGGAATTGAACAATGAAAAAAATTAGGGAAGCAAAGAGGAGAAAGAAACCTTCTGGTCCTGAAAGAAAGTCATGATTGGATATGGACACCCTAAATGTACAAGCTAAGGACAATTGAGAGAGGAAAAGAGAAGGGAATGATCACTGATAAGTGAAATGAATCAAGTTATATATGCCTTACTGCCTGCCAAATAATATGAAGTGTGAATGATTGAAAGAGCAAGACATGATATGGAGAGAAGGGAAGCTGGAGATTCTCAAGGCGGGGTGCTTTAAATTGACTAATTGCCTTCCTTAAGTAGTGGTGTGTGACTGTGTGAGTGTTGTAAATTATACTACTCCTATCATTAACTATAAAATGACTTAGCTTTCCAAATTCCAATTAAAAACTTGGTGCTTTAAGGATTAAAAATATTATTGTGGAATGATAAGTGTTTAGTTTAGGTAAGCGGAAGCCTACACTCTTGAGTCTTGACACAAAAAAGAACAAGTTGGCTACTATTGTTTTAGGATGACAGAATTGCATTAGTACTTAATAGCCATGGTTATACAGAGAGTAATTAATTACATGAAGGTATAAGCGGTGGACGATTGTTGGGCTTGGGCCCATTCATTTGTCCAGACTTTTGTGCATGGATTTGAGATGAAAAAAGAATACTGAGCCAAAATCAGGATTGGACAATAATAACTATGGTCTAAGTTGATAGGTCAGGGGATTGGACTTCGAAAAGGAGGTATAAACATATTAACCTCAAAGCCAGTCCTCATTCCAGCTTGTTTATCAAGATATGAACTGCTTCCCATCCTATTAAATGAATGTGATATCCTCTTTAATGACTCAAATATACATACAACATACTCACACTCTGATCTTGGATTTGGTTCCGAATCCAAATTTAACAATCTACCTCAATAACACAACCTCCGGTGGTGGCGATCCTTTAGTGCGCCCATAATGGTTCTCTAGGACGACTTTGCTCTATCATTCCTAATTTCCTATTATAGTTAATGTGTGAGGATGGTTATATAGTTTTTAAAAGAGTCTACCTATTATCTTGACAAATGTAAAAGTACTCCCTCAATATTGATTATTTATCCCATTAATATAAAGCTACATTTTTTATTTTTAGTTAGGAGAATTTATAAGAGAAAAATTTTGTGGGACAATAAATTATTGCTGTAAGAGCAAAGTTGGTTAATAAGTGGTTCAATTTTGCCCAAAAAATGAACAGAGGAATCTTTTAGAGACAATTCAAAATAAAATATAAGATAATTTAGAAAGAAAAGGAGTAACATGGTGGTGTTATTTAAAAATGAGGAAAAAATGCTAAAATAATTGAATAGGGCCACAAAGTCTATTCAAAGTAGAATTATTTGAAATGTGATGTCATAACTCATAAGTATTGAAGAATGTCATAACTCATCAGTAGGCACTTTTCATTTTTTTTATAGCACACCTTTATCTTCGAATTCCAAAATGAAGTCTTTGAATAATGTACAAGAATTTGGTGAGGACTCTTTCAATAATTGTGTTGTGGAGTCGTGTACGCATGCATATCAAAATAATAAAATCCAATCAAAACTTTGGTGTTGCCTTCCACCGTCCCACCGATCAATTAGATTTTGTCACTTCTGTTCCATTAGCTAAAGATTATTGTGTTAATTCATGGCACCATGTAAGAAACTTTACCTTCGTACTTCAACATGGCTCTTAGATAATACATTAATACTGCCTCCTGTCTAGCTACTTCCAACATAAGCCATTAAGAATCACAATTCACAAAGTCAACAGGGTCAATATCCACTTAGGCTCTATTTAGAAGAGTATAAAATGTTTTTAACTGAAAATGTTTTTCCATGAAAAAAATTTTACAGTGAAAAACTCATTTTCATGAAACTTTTCCGTTGTTTGGTTGTTTGAAAAATGATTTTACATTTAAACATTTTATGTTATTTGGTTAAAATGAAAATCAATTACTCCTATTAACTTTTCTAATTGTATTATCTTGTCATTTTTTAACTCTTTTTTTCATTATATTTTTTAGTTGTTTGTCATTAGCTAAATTTGTTATGCTATAACAAATATTTTTTTTATAAAATCTACGATATATTTCTCTAATCTATTAATAACATATTATATTATATAGAATATTGTCATAAAATTAGATAATCCTAAAAAATTTAGTTCAACATTATAAAAAGACCTTAATCTAAATATAAATGAGTAGTCACAATCGAATGAGCAAACCAATCAAACAGGTAAACCAATCAACTAGTTGTAATATAATAGTTTGTACATTTACATTTTAAATACTAACAGAAAGAAAATTTCTACTCTAATTTCAAATAAACTGTTGATTGTTCACACTTCATGAGAAACTTTCATGATTCGATCGAATTGGAGGAAAATCTAGAGGTTTATTTATTTATTTATTACTAAAATAGATAAAATATTCTCAAATTCATGATATAGTACTACGATAATTTAATAATAAAGATATAAAATTCGAATAAAACGTACTGAATTGATTGAATTGATGATATTCGAAGAAGATTAAAAGAAATAGTGGATTTTCCCCCCAATTATTAAGAGAGAGAAAGTGTAAAGCAGAGATAAAGGCTACTGAGAAAATAGAAATGAGGAATGCGTAATTAGAATTGGGCATGGGTCGGGCCGGCACGCAGGCCGAGCAGGTACGCTTTTGGCACAGTACGACTATACGACACAAGCACAGCCGTGGCACGACAACACGCTGTCCATGGAGTGGGCTGAGCCAAGCCGCGGATAGCAAAAAAAATTTACGCACTAGCACACTAGTGGCACGCTAATTTGGCACTAGACAACGGCCTGAAGCACGCTATTATTTAATATTATTTAATACTATTATTAGTAATGATATTATTATGACTACTACAATTAATATTATTATTATTTTTTTTAATATTATTATATTCTTATAATATAATTTATATTATCTAAAAGTATTTTTTCTAATTTTATTATATACTTTATTTTTATTTTTTGTTAAAATAATTAGGCCAGTACGAGGCACGACATAGCACGCCAAGCACGTGGATCGTGCTAGGCTATTGTCCGAGTTTTAGGGAAAGGTAGCATGACACAGCACAACACGCCCATAATTAGGCATGACATAATTAGGCACGACATGCCATGACAAGAGATTAGACACGAGTTGACACGGTCTATAATGGGCACGGCACGACCCGTGTCCTCTTCTATGCATGAGTTGGTAATGCATGAGTTGCTTGTTAGTTGGTATTATTTTTTGGAGTGAATGAATGTAAAATTATTTTACTCTCAGTTTTGGAGGAAAACGTTTTCAATAGGATGTAAAATGAATTTACATTTCAAGTTTTACATCCTATATTTTACTCCAAACCAAACAATGTAAAATGAGAATTTTACACCCTACTAAACGGAGTCTTATTCTCACCAGTAAGTTTATGTTTGTTTGTTACTCTGAATAGGTAACAAATTATATTATTTTAAATTACTTTTGTTTAAAAAGTACACACTCCATTAAAAATGTCTTCTTAATGGTATCTGTAGGATATATTTCGGGTATTCGACTTTGACAGTACACTAAATGTACAACAATGTAATAAATGGGACAATGGGTGTATTAATAAGTGTCTCTTGAATGAAATAACCCTTGTTTATGACGGATAATATTATTGGTTCTAAAGAAATACTTCTTACTTCATGATACATACAATAAAATGTTATTCCCTTTATAGGAAAAATGATAATTTTTATTAGAAAAAAAGTCATATGACATATACAATAAAAATCAAAATTCTCCCAATATAATAACATATCTAAAATACTAAAATAATTCTCTCCTTCAATATTACTATTTGTCTTTTGGTGTCATGTGATATATGTGACCATGAAATATGGGGAATACACTACCACAAAATTATCATTTGCTATCAAAACATCTTCTAGGTGGATAGTGGCCTCTGTATATAATGTGTATTTAATGTTATATATAACTCTTTTGAGATTAGAAATTATTTTATATCTGAGATTGTCCTTGCAAAATGCACATCTATAGTAGAGGTATGACAATTTCCACCATGAAATACACAAACACATACCGTCAATGCAACCTAAAAAATCGCAATATTAAAATAATCCCACCATAGTGATATTCACTGCACTTAACGATGCAGCTTTATTTATTACGAACACATGAACAAATTGAAGAGAAACGGGCGAAATAGCCAAATTTCAAACTTTGAGAATTTAAAACCCAAATTAGAAAAAGAGAGGGAGAAACTAGGTTTTTTAAGGTTACATATATCTAGAGCTTAACACTTAGCTATCTCTGTTTAGAGTCGGGGTACATTACACTTCTTAATATGTTAGTTCTTCATATCCCTTAAGTTATTAGACATGAAACGCCTCCACGGTCTATCATCACTTGGAACTTTAAAGTCCTTTATTATCATTCTTCACCGTGTGAACGTACTCCGAATTGAACCTGTATACAGCTTTATCCTATACGATTTCAGTTATGAGTTACGGAGCATAGCATAGCCTATCTTTAAAAACCTAAACTTCTGTTCAAGACTCCTAGCTACTTTCATTTTTTTTATCTTACACCAATATATCACAGTTGTAGACTTGTACTAGTACTTACTACTGAACAAATTAGACTGAGATACTCATGGTATATGCTTAAATATTTGGCTGCAGCCAACTCCTGTGGTAACAGTTGTGCTAGGAGTTCATACCCATTGTGCAGCCTGTGCGAGCCTCTACGAAAGCGTATTCGAAAGATCAAAGGTGTGTATGTTACAGTTACCTGCAACATGATACATAAAACATGCATATATGTAATGCGAACCTTAGATTATATGTACTTTTAACAATAGTTATACTGTTGTAGCGTTCTGATTTGAAATGTTGAACAAAGAATATATACTTGGTATGAACAGGGGTAGACTCCGTGGAAATAGATGTAGGCAAAGGTCAAGTGATTATGAAGGGTGTGATTTGGAGATCCGGAAATATCTGTAAAGTATGTGTGTAAGAGAACAAGGAAGTAAGTCCATTGTCAAGGATGGTGAACAAAATAATCTCTCTAATAAGGAAGACAACATTATCATTGATCATGATGCTAAGATGATGATGTTGATGGGTGAAATTAATAGATCATACGATAATTCCTGGCCATCTGCGAGGTATAATTCCATGAGGTATCATAATCATAACCATCATCATAATAATGAATTTCTAGCCAATGGAAAACCCAAACACCTGCTCTATTTTGTAAACTGTTTGGATAGATTTAGGATTTTGATATATTAAGTGTGAGGGGAAAAATCTATCTGATTCAAGCGACGTGACGTGTGGGCAACTCGACGTGTAGGGCAATTAGATGTAAAAAGCATATGGTCAGATTCGCGGGAGGTAGTACATGGTGTTATGGATAAAAAATCGTCTAGCACACCCGACATGTCGTGAAGATTGTCCGACGTGTAGGACAGCTAGGTATGAGGAAGTTACCAGTCAAACCAGGGTAATTATTAGATATTGATAAGTAGTTACAAACCTGTAGTGATTGTAACCGACCGCGTGATTCTAGGCATCAGTTACGGGAAGTACCACGTCAGCATCTACGTGTAGCGAGAATATCGGTAAACGACTGAGAAGTGACATTTTTCTATGAGATATAAGTATTTTCTAACAGCAGTTATCAAGGGAAAGTAGCCTTCCCCATTTAGAGAAGCTATGAAACATAAAGGGTAGTGTAAGGCTACGAAAGAAGAACTTGATGATCTTGAATGTAATGACACATGGACATTGGAGGACATACCACCAAGTAAGAAAGCTATTGGTAATGGTTGGGGGTGTATAAGATTTAATATACTTCTACAGGTGAAGTAGAGCGACTTAAAGATCATCTTGTTGTGCATGGTAATCGTCAAGTTGTAGGTGTTGATTATAATGAGACTTTTGCCCTTGTGGAAAAAATGGGAACTGTTAGACTTTTTTGTCTATTGCTACTTCTTTTGGCTGGGAGTTGCATCAAATAGATGTTCATAATGCTTTTCTTCATGGTGATTTGGAGGAGAAGGTGTATATGCGGCTTCCTCTAGGTTATTCCAGAGAAATTTTGTAGAGTGCGTAAATCTTTGTATGGTTCGAACCATGCTAAGTTGTCCATAGGGATATTAGACCCATATCCGCCCCTAGACCCATACTCATACACATTATTTTCAAATTAGACCCATATCCGCCCTAGATCCATTGGGTCCTAAAATTTCAAATCTTTATCCAGATCTACTGGATTTGATGGTTCTCGGGTTCAAAATGGATCCTTAACATATTTTTATTTTTATGTGCTTATGATTCACGTGTTTTATAATTAAATGTATTTTTGCATTTCATACTTTATAATTGCTTATCGAGTAAGTATTATAAAGGAACATAAATTGCATTATTATGTCAAATGAGATAAATTAATAAATCCTTTTTTAAACACACAATTTGTATAGTTGAAATACTTGCAAAACAATCTTTATTTCATTGAGTGGAAAACAAGTAAGCACTAGAGTTAATATCCAACACTTAATCAAAAGTTATAAACTCAATAATACTCTGTTACGATGTTTTTAAGATCAAGTGCATCGCTACTCGCAAGTTTTAAAACTCGCACAGAAGCTAGTAATATCCAACCCAATTGAATATGTTTGCGGGGTGTGACGACAAGAAGCTAGTAATCGCAAAGTATAGATCAAAATTATATGAATATGTTACTTGGAGAATGACGATGAGAAACAGTTGAAGGCATGCAGTAGAGTGGAAAATGGAGGATGGAAAGGAAAAGAGGAAGACGGCGGAGTAATATAAATGAATCTTTAATTTTATTTCTAAATGGAGATTGTATTTTAATTTTATTTTTTTTAAAATGTGCAGGTTCATGGGTTGGATCTAGGTCTAAATTTTTTGGATCCGAACTCATATTCGACCCAAAGACATTTAGACCCATATCCGACTCGGATCCAACGAGTCTAAAAAAAATTAGAACCAGATTCTAAAAAATGGGTCGAGTCTAACTAGGTCTGGATCGGGTCTTGGACCCATTGCCACCTTTAGTTGTCCACTTCCTTGAAATCGTATGGTTTCAAGTAATAGTGCGCCGATTATTCTTTGTTCAGTTATATTTAAAGATCAATCTCTCTATATGATCTTGTGTATGTTGCTGATTTGATTATTATTGGTTCCTCTCATGATTCGATTATTCATTTTGAAGAATATCTGAGTAATTGCTTTCATATAAAATATCTTGGTACGTTGAAGTATTTTCTTGGTATTGATGTTTCTCGTGGTCCGAAAGGTATATTCTTATCACAACAAAAATATGCTTTGGATGTGTTGTGTGAAGCTGGAATGTTAGGTTGTAAGCCTGTTGATACAGCAATGGAGCAAAATCATCGAATGGCATATGCCAAGGGGAGTCGTTTTCTAACCCAGATTAGTAGTGTCGTTTGGTTGGGTGTCTTGGCTATTTGTATGTTACTCGTCATGAGTTGAGTTATTTTGTTCATATTCTTGCATAGTTTTTTAGTACTCCGCAAGTCCAACATTGGGAAGCGGTTGTTAGAGTGCTACGTTAAATTAAGGGTAGTCCTGGTTAGGGTGTTTTGTAGCGTCCTAGAAAGGATTTATGCTTTACGGCATATTGTGATAGTGACTAGGCGACATGTCCATTGACTTAACGTTCTTTGACTAGCTATTTGGTGTTTCTTGGGTGTTCTCATGTTTCATGAAAAACCAAGAAACAACCAACTGTATCACGTTCTCCCGCTGAAGTTGAGTATCGTGCTATGGCTGTTGCGACTTGTGAGTTGAAATGGTTGAAATATTTGTTTTCTTCTTTTGGTATTCTGCATACCAAGCCTATGAAATTGTATTGCGATAGTCAATCCACTCTTCATATTGCTAAAAATCTAGTCTTTTATGATTGTACGAAGCACATAAAGGCGGATTGTCATTTTGTTTGTGATGAATTAGTTTCTAGGAATCTGGCTACGACTTATGTTCCTACCGGCCATCAGTTAGCGAATGTTTTAACAAAGGCTATAGGGAAGCGGTAATTTGTTTTTTTTTCTTCACAAGTTGGGCATACGTAATTTACATGCTCCAACTTGACGGGGATTGTTTAGATAGATTTAGGATTTGGATATTTAGTCATAAGATAGAGTTTGTTAGTCTCGGGAGTCTTGTAACCGTTGAGTCTTGGGAGTCATGTATATATAGTATTTGTTAATCGGTGGAAACATACATATTTCTCTTCTCAATCATTGTTGAGAGTTTAGCATAAACCTCGTAGTATTCTTGCCTATCTAGTCGGCTACTTGCATGATTAATCATATGAATAAGATGTCTTTGTAATTACTTTGTTCGATTAAAATTTTATTTAACTTTTTTGAAAAAGAAAATTAAAAAATTAACTTTCAAATCAAATTATTTTAAAAAATGACATTGAATTTAGATTCGATATAAAGTTACTATTACATTACTTTCGATGTACTCGGTATATTCTGAATATATCTTGTCATCAAGGTTACATTTTATTCAATATGACATGAAATAATTGCAGTTTGATTCAACTTTGAAGTCAACTGTGAAATGATTGTTTGAGAATTTTCTTAACACAGCATACTGAACCATTTGATGCTATCAAAACAATGAACTGACGCTATTAATCCTCACCAAAGGCCACTATAACCTTTAATTTACAGTTTGGTTCTTGTCCTCCATACGTTTGGCTAAGCAATTGAATTGACTCAATGACTCTAGACCATGACTATGCATGGATGACAGTCGCCAGGAAGGCCCTGCCATTCCATATTACTAACATTTCTAATGAAGTACAAATGCCAGTTTGCATGGACCAGATTTAGTGTATACAATAAGGTTACACACGCCACTGTCCATCAACATTTAAGGTGTATTACGAATTTATCATCACGACATCAATTATTAGTAAAGCTAAACTACTACGGAATAGTTTTGATAACATAAAAATGGCAGCTGGGACATGTTCGTGAGTTCGTCTATCATCCTCTTATAGAATGGGCCTATACAATACTCAAGTTCTTGGGCCATGGCCTTGTTTTGCACTCCTGATCCCTAGATGCGCCTCTACCTACTGGACTACAAAAGCACAACTTCACAAGTGAGTCATTACGCAAAACCTCAACTTGATCATATTTAAGCTTTGTTTAGTAGAGTGTAAAACGTTTTCCCTAAAAATTGTTTTTCCCATCTTAAGTTGTTTGGTTTGGAGTAAAATATAAGATGTAAAACTTGAAATGTAAATTCATTTTACACCCCATTGAAAACATTTTCCCCCCAAAACTGGGAGTAAAATAATTTTACAAAAATTCACTCCAAAAAAATTACCAACTATTAAACAATTAACGCATTACCAACTCACGCATAGAGGTGAGAACAGGTCGTGCCATGCCCACCATAGATCGTGTCAGCTCGTACTTGGCTTCTTGTCGTGTCATGCCTTGCTTAATTGTGGTCGTGCAGTGGTGTGCCGTGCTACCTTTCCTTAAAACTATGTCCATGTCCTAGCACGACCCCTTTGCTTAGCATGACGTGTTGTGTCGTGCCTTGTGCTAGCATAATTATATATATATATATATATATAGGAGCGGGTTCTGGTGAGAACCCCCTAATATATAAGAACCCCCATATATGAGAACTCATCTATGGCCATTAAATTCCATAATCCAACGATTTAGGAGCGTAGATTGTCAAATGGCATTAACGTAATTATTGGAAAACTAATTACAAACTAAACCGCGTAATAACTGCAACTTACTTCTAATGTTCGAATTTGCCTAAATTTTCTCCCCCACTAACCATTACTGTTTAACATTCCAAATTCTAGCATTTTAACTTCCATAATCTTTTAAATTTGTCAAATCCAACTTCCCTTCACTCATCGGACTCCCCAAAATTCTACCCCATTCAAACTTCCAGTTTACTGATGTTTTAAAATGCAAAACCAATATTCTAAACCTATGTTCTAACTTTTTATTATATTGTTCTAATGTCTAATACTGATGTTCTAAATTTGAATATTGGTGTTTAAATCTGCCTGTTGTTCTAACATAATATACATATTGTTCTCAACATCATTTTATTGTTCTAATTATTATACATATTGTTCTAATATGTTTACCTATTATTTTAAGCGTTAAACTACAATTTTGAATTCATATTATAACCATTGTTATAAATTATAATTTCAATGTTCTAAACATCTATTCTAATGTTCTTATAATAATTCAAATAACTTCATAACACACTGTCGAATTCAAAAACAATAAACTCTCTAAATTTAGAACAATACATCATAAAATTAGAACAATAGGTATGTACACTAAAATTAGAACAATAGGTATGTACACTAAAATTAGAACAATATGTATACATCATAAAATCTTCAATTTCTTCACTGCCACAAGATGACCATCGCGTAGCATGCCTTTATAAACACTACCAAACCTCCTTCACCAAGCTTATCTTTGAAGTAATTGTCATCTTTCTTATATCTGCATACGTGTACCCTTTTGGAGCAATAGATCCATAACTTTTTAGAAAGGCTGCCACATTTTGATCCCCCAACTAAAATGGAAACTGATTGGTTCTCCGTCTTTTATATGCATAGAAAAACAGAGCAACTAGCATCATAGTCCCTAATACGAAAGCAGCAACACCTGTAGAGCAAAAAATAAAGTGAAGTTTCTTATGTTGTCGCTTTGTAAACAGTTGAAGTTCCAACAAGCATTAGCTACACTGTGTATATCTGTATATGACAATGTCATATGCTAGTTATGAAGATGAGTTACGAGCAATAAAATTAGAACAATATGTATATGTTATGCCTCTTGTTTTAAGCATTACACTTATTGTTCTAGAAAATTTGCCTATTATTCTAACATAATATACCTGTTATTCTAACACATCATTTTATTGTTCTACATATGATCCCTATTGTCCTAATATGTTTACCTATTGTTTTAGCAAACCTACCTATTGCTCTAAACACCATTCTATTGTTCTAATTATTATACCTATTATTCTAATATGTTTACCTATTGTTTTAAGCGTTAAACTACATAATCAAATGCTTCAGCTACTATTTCAAACACAAAACATTTATTCTAATGTTCTAATAGAATCAACTAATATTTAATTCAATTATTCTAACGTTCAACATTAGTATTATGCAAGAACTATTACTCTACTGTACTAAATATTATAACTATTGTTCTATACTATTTCTCTACTGTACTAAAATATTATAACTCTTGTTCTAAAATATTATTTTACTGTACTAAAATATCGTCCTATTGTTCTAAACTATTACTATATTGTACTAAATATTATAACTATTGTTCAAAATCTATACTAATGTTCTAAAAATCTATACTAATGCCCATATTATACCTACTGTCCTATATTCTAATTTTAATGTTCTAAAAATCTATACTAATGTTCTATAAATATAATTGTTCCATAATTATAAGTCTAAAATAACAATTGTTTTATATTCTAATTCTAATGATTTAAAAATCTATACTAATGCTCGTATTATACGTATTGTCCTATTTTCTAATTCTAATGTTCTAAAAATATATACTAATATTCTAAAAATCTAATTCTAACGTTCTAAAAATCTATACTAATGTCCTATATTCTAATTCTAATGTTTTAAAAATCTATATTAATGTTCTATACTAATGTTATAAAAATCTATGCTAATGTTTTAAAAATATGTATTACTTATGTTCAAACACATTTTTTCATTAAACTAATTATTAAACTTACTGTTTTAAAATGCAAAGTCTATTGTTATAACAATTCGTCATACTGTTTTAAACATTATATCTATTGTTCTAATTTACGTTAAGTAATGTTCTAAAAATTTATTCTATTGTATTAAATTACTAACCTATTGTATGTTAGTAAAATCAAGACTTTCCAATTTACGTTACCTACTGTTCTAATAACTAATTCTATTGTACTATAGTATTAATCTATTATTCTATGTATTTAATAATTGTTTTATATACCTATTGTTCTACGCATTTTACTACATTATATTTCATCAAGCATTACAATGCAATACCAATTTTCCTACGACATTTCACTATAAACAGACGTTTAGAAAACCACCCTATAATCATAAGCCGTATCTTTCTCAACTGCCATTTAATTTTTGACTTTTTGATATTTACAATATTGCCATTAATGTAGAATCAATACAATAAACCAACGGTATTAGATGAGTTCTTATGTAAGAAGGGTTCTCATATAACTAAGGGGTTCTCACATTATCCCAATTATATATATATATATATATATATATATATATATATATATATATATATATATATATAATAGAATTGAAAAAAATAATTTTAGATAATTTGAATTATATTATAAGAATATAATAATATTAAAAATAATAGTAATATTAATTGTAGTAGTAATAATATTATTACCAATAATAGTATTAAATAATACTAAATAATAGCATGCTTCAGGCTATGTCTCGTGCCAAATTGGCATGCCGCTCGCGTGCTCGTGCCTAATTTTTTTTGCTGTCTACGGCTTAGCCTGTGGCCCACTCTACAGATAGCGTACCACGGCCGTACTTGTGTCTAAGGGTGTTCATAACCAGGTACTCAGGTTTTCGGCTACCCGATAGGTACCCGCTTTTTCTATTAGATTGAAAATCGGCCCATAACTTGATCCGATTTAAGCAGGTACCCAATTAAAGGGTACCCGCTTAAATCGAGTTGGGTCACAAGGTACCCTGCTTATTTTCTAAACTCTTTTCATTTTCACTAAAGGTATCTGCTTAAATCGGGTCGAGTCACATAGTACCCGCTTAAACATAGCTTAAACAGAGTACTCGCTTTGCGTGTATAACCTTAAATCGGGACGGGTCAAAGGGTACCCGACTAAAACAACAAAACTTAATTTTTTTATCTGGCCCATGACCCAACCCGAGTACCCGATTATTTACCGGGTCGGGTACTCGACCCGAAAAAATCAATTTTTTCCGACTATTTATTTTTGGATCATCGGGTAATCGGGTCGAGTAGTTTTAAACACCCCTACTTGTGTCGTATTATGCTAAAAGCGTGTCTGCTCGGCCCTTGTCCCGGTCTGGCTTATGCCCAATTCTACTCACGCATTCTTCATTTATCATCTTCTCAATATCCTCTCTCTCTACTCCACACTTCTCTCTTTTAAAAGTTGGGAAAAAAATCCACAATTTCTTTTCATCTTCTTCGAATATCATTAATTTAGTACGTTTTCTTCAAATCTCATATCTTAATTATTAAATTATCGTAATATATCATGACTTCGAATAAATTATATACATTTTAGTCGAAAATTAAAAAACCCCTAGATTTTCCCCCGATTCGATTGAACCATAAAAGTTAATAAGAGTAATTGATTTTCATTTCAACCAAACAACAGAAAATGTTTAAATGGAAAATCATTTTCTATACAACCAAACAACGGAAAAGTTCTACGAAAATGAGTTTTCTACTGTAAAAGGTTTTTCATGAGTTGAAAACATTTTACGCCCTACTAAACGGAGGCCATACAATTTCTTGATATCGAGCTGAAAAAGGGAGCAAATGTTCTCTTTTCTTTTTTTAATGGAATGATAGTAAGTGGTCCGTAAATGGTAAACAATACTTGATTGCGGCAAGTGGTTGGTGAAATTGTCAGTTAAAGAGATAGAACCTAAGGTCATAGATTTTGCATAAGATCGTCCACCCAAATTAATCCTCAAATGTCAAGAAATTGTTGCAATTGTGGTCCTCTAGTCATATTGTGTTATTTGTGTAATATTTCATTCATGAGACTCAATTGTCTTGCGACAAAAAACACCCAGACAAGAAGATGAGTCGCATTCGCATATAATAGTAGCTATCCAATAGAAATCTATGATTCTTATCCTCTTACGTAATCCTATTAGAGTATGATGTCCAATGCCCGTTATTATAGCCTTTGACTTGTATAACCAAGACAATACCTTCTAAAATATACTTTATATGTACAAATATTTACATTTAATTAGGTAATGAAAAAACTAATATGATGACATGTATATTCGAATATGAAAAAAGCTAAGTCCATATGACATGTATATTTGAATATAATATGTATTCATTACCACCTTTTTTCACATGAAGTATTGGCTCCCACTTTTTGAAAATAATGAATCTAATTTAAGGAACTAATTAATGCAATAAAAGGAATTTAGCAGTGATAAAACTTCATTAAAATATATTCAAAAAGAAATAATCGGAATTTGGTAGTTTGACCACCAAATATTAGCATCGAATTAACTTGGAGAGCCAAAAAAAAAAAAAAAAATTGTGTTTTGAAAATCTTCAAATTGGATGGAGTGATTATTATGATTATTTTAACATGAAGAGTGATTATTGATATATAATTGGCATACAGCGATGGCAGTATTAATGAACGTATCAAGGATTGTAAGAGTAGTAACTTCGCAAGGAGGAGACAGAGGCACAGCACAAGGCTAACACAAGCATGGGGGTCAACAATCCTACTTGGACAAAAAGGGTGGACCCAGTAGTGAGAATTCCACGTAGACAAACAGCCTGGCGACGGAGGAAGTGTGTCAGAGTGAAGGATTGCAGCACACGGCTCGTGAAACTCTCATGCCCTTAAAGGTAGGTCGTAAAGTTTCCACTTTTGATGAATTTGATTGAGCCACACCACACCCACCCCGTTACGAGGGCACTATTGTCATTTCATCTTAAGGGATAGCATCTCGGTGCATTTTGAAGGGGCTGTATATATACGAGTACGAGTGACATATCTACTACACTGTTAGACACAGAAATAAACACTTCTTTCTTAGCTTCAAAAGAAAAAGAAACAAACAAAACCGGAGAGATGGCTAGCAAAGTAGCGGACCCGAACGGAGGAGGAGCGGAGGAAGAGCACGAGAGGTGCCCCGTGGAGGAAGTGGCGCTAGTGGTGCCCGAAACGGATGATCCGACACTCCCGGTTTTGACCTTTCGGGCTTGGTTTCTAGGGATGCTATCATGCGTTTTGCTCATATGTCTAAACACATTTTTCATTTACAGAACACAACCACTTACCATTTCTGCCATTCTTATGCAAATTGCTGTCCTGCCGATGGGTAAGTTCATGGCCCGGGTATTGCCCACCCGAAATTACAGTTTATTTGGGGGTCGGTGTGAGTTCAGCTTGAATCCGGGTCCTTTTAATATAAAAGAGCATGTGATAATCACAATATTGGCTAATTGTGGTGTTTCATACGGTGGTGGTGATGCCTACTCAATTGGAGCTATCACTGTTATGAAGGCTTACTATAAACAGTCTTTGGGTTTCATGTGTTCTCTCTTCATTGTGTTGACTACTCAGGTACGTACTTTTTCATTGTCTTCATTTTCCATTCATCATCAGGTCATCAAACTGCAGATGTCCCTCAATGCCTATTTCATTTAACTGAGCTTTTTCAAATGGGATTCCAGTTACATTTCTCCAAGGTTACATGTCTTGTGTTTATATCATAATTGGTTCAAAACACCAAACTCAAATTACATGAGTACTAAATTAAATCATGAATTGTATGGCAGCAGTTACGTTACGAGTTAGTATGTGAAACTGTGAAAGAAGAGTGTAAGTGAAATAATTAAGGGTGGCAGGGTGGGGTATGTTGAAAACTTGGAGTTTGTCCGCAAATAATTGATTACATCTGAAAAAATAGGGACTGGGGTTTGTGCAATGCATGTGACAGTCTTGGAGTTGGGTTGCATGTCCCATCCAAAGTCTATCATCACTTGGAACTTTCCTTTTCGACCATTGATTTCTTCTTTGGAGTTTTCTTCTTAAAATTATTCTTTCTACAATTCCATATCAAGATTGTCCTGCCCCTTTTCTCTTCATTATTTGGCATTTACCATATGTACAACTTGTTTCCTTCTCATAAATTGAGTACACACCTAATCACAAGAAGTGAAAGCAAAGACATCAAGGAATCCTAAATTATTTATTTGCTTCATTTGAATATACAAATACTAATGTGACTTATAAACTCGTCAAATGTTACAAATGAGCTTTGGTAAAGGTCACACACATGATAGAAAGTATTCAACTACGGAGTATTGTAGGGGTGTGTGTGTGTGTGTGTGTGGGGGGGGGGGGGGGGGGGGGGGGTATGTTAGTAACTTTGAGTTATGTCGTAATATTTTGGGCAGTGTCACAACTAATTTCCCTTGGAACTATTAGTTTTATAAGAGTTAGCATGTTGAAGTTTTACTATGGTATGGGGACACCATACAATGATTTTATTTTATTTTTGTATTGCGTATTGGAAAATTTATATCCTTATTCTCGCATGCTTTTATTTTAAACTTTATGGGTTCCGTTCATGAGTGCACTGCCTATTAGTAGTTTAGTACTTTGAATGAGGAACATTGAAAGTATGATACTTGGAACCACATGATCAGATGCTAGGATATGGATGGGCGGGCATGCTGAGGAGGTATCTGGTTGACCCAGTTGAGATGTGGTGGCCAGCAAACCTTGCTCAAGTCTCCTTTTTCAGGTTCGTTCTTCAACCTTACTACTCTTTCTACGTGCATTGCTCTTGCCAATTGTAAAGGTTACAGATTCTTTTTCAACCTTTCTTTGGAAAGTTGGGCCCAAACTCTGATTATTAGGAATGAGACAGACAGATGAGTATGGTCATGAATTTGCCTAAACAAGGGGGGCATCAATTCCATTGGATCATCAATCACTCGCTCATCCTTCTTTGATAGTTATAGAACCCAGTGCTTCAAAATTCTGATGATTTTCCGGACTGGAGCTTAAGACCAACTTTTGAGAAAATAACATTCTCTGTAACAGTTGTGCTGTTATGAATTTTATGATAACATGCTTTCCAAGGACTAATTCAGCAAATCTCTAACTCTCAAGAATCTAAGTAGCTTCGCATATTTTTGGACTGCTGTGTAAATTGACAAAATCTCCTACATTTCTTATCGATCATAACCTATGATTTCGTTTGACAAACTGTTCTTTGCTTTAGCAAAAGATGCTCTAACATTGCCTTCCATTAACCAACAAAAGTCAATTGTGACTTTTGGAAGTAAATGTCTTCCGAATGAAGTCCTTTTCACAGCATATATGCCACTCATGAATTCATGGTTAAGAATTAAGAATCTATCTGAATGTCTCTCTCAGCTCTGTAACCTCTGTTAGCCTAGCTAGTCACCTAGTATATTCTTTTTGCACCGAACAAAAAATGAAAGATCTTTCAAGATTTTCATGCTTGTTACTCATCTTAATAAAGATATGCACTTATTTAACAGAGCTGTGACCATAATATTTCGAGCTGTAACAACGTAGAAGTGACCAATTAATTAACTAGTAGTATACATAATATTTGTTACTTACATTAAGGAGAGCTATAGAGTATAAAGTAATAAACTATACAAGCATTTAATTAAAAGTGTAAGAACTAGTGTATTATCTTAGGCGATTTTGATGCTGAAGACATATCTAAGTATGAATAACTTGATGCTGCAGGGCACTTCATGAGAAAGAGCACAAACAAAAGGGACTTACCCGGATGCAGTTTTTTCTCATCTTCTTTGCCGCAAGCTTTGCCTATTATGCCCTCCCTGGTTATCTGTTGCCAATATTAACCTTTTTTTCATGGGTGTGTTGGGCTTGGCCTCGAAGCATTACCGCCCAACAGATTGGATCAGGTTACCATGGACTAGGTGTGGGCGCTTTCACCCTGGATTGGGCTGGCATCTCAGCCTACCACGGAAGCCCTCTGGTGGCACCTTGGTTTTCCATTGTCAATGTTGGGATAGGTTTCATCATGTTCATATACATAATAATCCCGGTGTGCTACTGGAAGTTTGAAACTTTTGATGCCAGAAAATTTCCTATATTTTCCAATCAGCTATTTCGGTCCAATGGGCTGAAATATGATACCACCAAGATTCTCACCCCGCAACGTGACCTCAACGTTGCAGCTTATGACAACTACGGGAAACTTTATCTTAGTCCTCTCTTTGCCCTTTCAATCGGATCAGGATTTGCAAGATTCACTGCCACACTTACCCATGTTGCACTTTTCCATGGAAGGTATGCTGCTGTTTGTCCACACATGCAATCAGATTGCATTTATCCAGTAGTCAGTAGTCCTTACAGCCATACATTACCTTATAAGAAAACTTTTGAGAAACTACCTCATAAAAAATAATTTGGGAAAAGACCTTATAAAAAAAAAAATTTGTTGCAAACTGATTCATTTCATTGGTATTCTTAAGTTTAACTTTTCCAAGTCGACTTTTATCTTATTTTACACATTTTCCTGTCCTTTTCTTCTAATTTTCACCAAAAAACATTCTTCCAAACATTGAAATTTCCTTATTTTGCACCTTTTCTTTTACTTTATAAGAGGAAAGAAAGATAAATTTTTTTGATGAAAATAAAGAGAAAAGTAGGGGGGAAAAGGCATAATACAAAAGGTCAAATCAAATCCATTGGAATCAGACAAAATGTACCATTTTCACAACAAAACAAGTTTTATAAGGTTATTGTTCACGATGCTTTTTATAAGGTAGTTTCTCACAATAAAAAAAAAAAAGTTTATAAGATAGTTTCTTACAATTTTTCCGTAATTTTAAAAATGTGGTACAGTGATATTTGGAGGCAGAGCAGGTCTGCAATGAAAAATGTAAAGAAAGACATACATGCTAAGTTGATGAGCAAATACAAACAAGTGCCTGAATGGTGGTTCCTTATCCTGTTAGTATTGAGTGCAGCATTTTCACTCTTAATGTCGTTTATTTGGAAGGATGAAGTGCAACTGCCCTGGTGGTGCCTGCTCTTTGCATTTGCATTGGCTTGGGTTGTGACTCTTCCAATTGGTGTCATTCAAGCAACCACGAATCAGGTACTAGCTACATGCTCTAGACTGCAGTTTTACGTCAGCTAATTATTCTAATGTGGACTTCCTGGATTTCTAGTTCATGATGTAAATGTGGTGTGAATTGATGCAGCAACCTGGGTACGACATAATAGCACAATTCATATTTGGGTATGTCTACCCTGGGAAACCCATTGCTAATTTGCTTTTCAAGATATATGGGCGAATCAGCACCGTTCATGCTCTCTCATTCTTGTCTGATCTCAAACTAGGGCACTACATGAAAATCCCACCCCGGGCCATGTACACAGCTCAGGTATCCACAAGTTTAGCTATCTATCACTACAGCAGATCATTCCGTGAATGAAGAGGTTTAAAAGCTTGTACACTTATAATTTTCCTCCATTCTTATGTGAACAATTGGCAGCTTGTCGGAACACTGGTTGCTGGTATAGTCAACCTTGCAGTAACATGGTGGATGTTGGCCTCCATTGACAACATATGTGATGTGGAAAATCTTAATCCCAACAGCCCATGGACGTGCCCCAAATTCCGTGTCACCTTTGATGCTTCCGTTATATGGGGCTTGATAGGGCCTCAAAGGCTCTTCGGGCCTGGAGGGTTATACAGGAATTTGGTGTGGCTATTCCTTATTGGAGCAGTTTTGCCTGTTCCGGTATGGATACTCCATAAGATCTTCCCTGAGAACAAATGGATCCCGCTCATCAACATTCCAGTTATATCATACGGATTTGCAGGGATGCCACCAGCAACTCCAACAAACATAGCTAGTTGGCTGGTCACTGGTACCATTTTCAACTACTTTGTCTTCAAGTACAGGAAAGAATGGTGGAAGAGGTACAATTATGTACTGTCAGCAGCATTGGATGCCGGGACAGCTTTCATGGCTGTTCTGATATTCTTCGCTCTCCAAAACGAGAACAAGAATCTGAAATGGTGGGGAACGGAAATTGATCATTGTCCCTTGGCATCATGCCCCACTGCTCCAGGGATTATGGTGGCAGGATGTCCTGTACATTGATAGCTATGAAAGCCATGCAAATATGCCATCTAAGTTAGTGTAGGCATTATTAATATTGTGTACGAAACTTTTACGTTATAGTAGGGTGGGGAGTAGTTTTTGCGCAAGAAGATCCCCTTAATAAACACATTGATAGAAGCATTTCCTACTAAAGCCTTAACAGAGCGGTTTAAGATGTTTTGTGATCAATTTTGGTTATGCTGATCACTGGCCATTATAGTTCACAGTTTTAGGTCTCTTAAATTATGCACATGCAACTTGTTCAGACCGTATTCAGGGATTTAGAACAGAGAGTTGCAAGGCTGGATATCCCAACTGCTTTGGCCTGAGTATGAAGTAGCCACTAAGCGGTTAAACATGTCTCTGCCAACTGGGATTCAATTGAAGAAGCGATCCAGAAGCCGCAACTAGGAGTAATTGCGTTAGCTTTCAAGCTAGAGATCGTGGAATGATTGCATGAAAATACTAGTTAGCTACCTTTGTCATTGCAGTTTGGTAAATTAGAGTTTTAAATAAGTAATTGGTTGTATAGTGGATACAGTATATGGTGATTCAGACTGGAAAATTATCTCACTCATGTACAGCAATTGTAAATTGTTTTCTTCAAACGCCTTCTTTTTTTTTTTTAACTTCATGCCCTTTGGCATGTGACAAAAAGTGAAGCAACATTTTTGCAATCCTAATACCAGCGTAATCTCAGCACAATCACAAAATTCCTAACTCAAAATCAATACTTTTATTTCTCAAAATTGAAAGGTAAAGAGACATCCAACTAGTGCGAAGATTTAGATATGTAAAGGGAGAAATTTACCTGCTAAAAAATAAGAAGCTTCTAACTTCACTAATTTAATCTGTATTCATGAAATTGAGAAGGAAAAGTTTTCAAACTTGAGCAGAGTTGAAGTGATCCAGGCAGTATGTTGTTAGATGGCTAACATGTTGGAGCAATTACTATAAACTGGTCATCAATCAGTGGCTGACACGGAATTATCTCCACCCAAAATTACTACTGCAAAGGCTAACATCAAAGTATCAAACAGCTAACTTCTAGTATAATTGATGACTACTACTATCAGTACTACGATTTAACTAACAGCTTGTAGAATAGTTCTTTTTCTAAATAAAAACCTTGGGTGGAAGAAGAAAGAAAATATTTCTAACTTCAAAGTTATAAAAAGTTCAATATTCACAGTTCCACAGGGGACCTTTCTCTCTTATCATCTGCAAGAACAATTTATGTAACATCTCTGCATGGGGTAAGCCTGGTTTTCTTACCTAATAAAAAAGTCACAAGTTCAATCAGTTAGGCAAAGCTAGTTTCCAGACTTCCAAGTGAAGGCAGTATCTGCAAATTAATGTTTCCCACCATTTTAGATACACAACAATGGAAAACCAGAAAAATACCCACACTACTCTCATAGACATCAGCATAAGGGCTCATTGTGGTCATTTCCTTATCAGGTGTAAAAATTGCCAACCGAAGGTTTAGGAGAGGCCAGAGGTAGCCAGCTCGAAACTAAAGAGGACAAAGAGTTGTTAATCCGAAGCAAACATTAAATTTTTTCAGCATCTTCCATAGTCTATTTTATCCAGCAATATTACAGTAAAATGTGCAGATAATCTGATCTATGCCCACCATTACCAATAAACCCAACCCTCTATAGATATAAAAAATATCTCAAAAATACTTCCCTACAGAGACTTGTAGAGTACAACAGTTACGTACTTGGACTTGAACCTATGTGTAGATCCAAGTGCAACAACAGATGGACCGCTCTTTCCCTTCTGCATGTAAAGATGATTAAGGACCACATGTTGAGGTCTTGAAAGAGAAGGTGGCGGCACCTCAGACCACAGAGATGGCACGTTAAGCAAGGTCATGCCTAGGTGTGGAGGAACAAAAGGTGGTTCCTTTGCAAAATCTTCTAGGTTAAGTTCAGTGTTATTATAGCTACCATCCGGAGATTGAGGAGGCTCAAACTCTGATATACTTTCTGTGTCTTCTGGGACATAATCCTGCATTTGTTCATCAGTATCATTGGTAAATCATATAATCAAGCAGAAACAAACCCCCGCACATTAAACATAAGAGTACTTTGGGAAATATGAGGTACAGAAGAAACTTGTAATATGTTCTTCAAGTGTAGTTCGGAAAAGTGTCTTAGATTGAGATCATAAGATGTGTTGGTCACTTAGAGGATTTCCGATTGTGGTCCTTTTTTGTGTAATCTCCCATAAAGCTTCTCAAGTTTTTGTTTTTTAACTGAACATGAATTTTAGAAGCCAAGAATAAAAGATTCCATAATAATTTCCCTAACAGAAAAGTATCCATACTCCAAACTTCATGACTAAGGTGAGTAACGTCACATCACTAGTGACCTTCTCACCTGCAATGGCAGAGCATATATGATGGTAACTAACCCAAGCATCACAGAAAATAAAGTCCAAGAGGAATATTCGACAGTTGACAAAGTAAGTCCTTGGCTTATCAAGCCACATCAGCAAGGCAAACCTTTAATACAAGATATAATTCATTTGTGTCAAAAGGTGATATGTCAATCAAGAATTATCTTTCCACACAAGAATAATGAGCTATCTGCCTATCTGTTCTAAAGAGTTCTAGAGCTCAACCATTCTTTTTGCCCATCTAAATCTAGCAAAGATGCGAAACGCAGTATCATTATAAGATTTCCAGGTTCTCTCTCTGCGTCTGTATTCATGAGTCATAAGGGAGAAGTAAAATTTTCAAGATAAATTATGTCCATTCATCAGAGACAAGCACAATGGGCATATACAAATATGAGTCAACAAAAGGCAACACATAGAAAAAGGCCACAATACACACCAGTGACTTGATACTGAGCGTCTGTCCCACTAGTAAAGATTCATTAGACGTAATGTGATTTATATCAATTGACACTAACAAGAACAAAAGAAGTGTATTATCTTGGATAATCATATCACAAATGAATTGCATCTCAAAACACCCACCCAATCAATGATGAAAAATTTGACAAAAAGTAAACAGGACAAGAGTATTACCTGCAAATCCAAAACATTGTAATAGTTGCCAGTCTCATCCTGGATCCATGGTATATCAGATGCATATCTCCACACACCATCTACAATAAACTTATACTGGTAAACTCCTGATGGGAGCACCTTCATTAGAGTAAAATCCTTTCCTGATCTTTGTAGAGGATTTCTGAGGAGAAAAGAGAATTACAATTAGATAAGAAGTTGTCGAATTTCATGATCACACACACCCGCCAATTGTCATCCTAATCAATCAGTTGCAAGCAGAGCAGAGAACCTGGTTTTCCAGTTGTCCCAGGAACCCTCAACAGCCACTTCCTTGGCACCATAACTCCACGTGATCATAGTTGGAATTCCTTGCTCGTAGCACATATCTTCTTGTTCTTCTTCAGGTGGCGAGGATTGTAGCCATGACGGATTTGGTATGAGCAGGTCATCAGGTTTATGAATCGGAGCCACAGGAGGCTATGATGCAAAAGCACAATGAAATTAATATCAAGTATAGTAAAACAAAATAAGTGTTTAATCCCAAAAGAAATATCCTTAGGAGTTCGACCACCTTATTTCAATATCCCTATTTCTAAGTAAACTTACTGTTCTAATGACCACATAGAGTGAGCACAGAGCGTATTACAGGAGACCCAAATCGCATCATGTAAAAATATGGAAGTTACAAATTCAATGATATTAGTTAATTGCAGCAATTCAAAACATTGAAATACATAATTGATGAGCAGCATTATAAAGAATGACAACAATAAAAGAACTTCAGCAATCAAATCAAACAAGCAAATCCAGTCCAATCACAATTCAACAAATCTGTGGAGGAATGGGAAAACCCTTTCGAATAGAGAAAAAGAAATCAAGAAATAAGCTGGAAACCCAAAATAGAATGAATAAAGGAAGGAAAAGAAAAAACCTGAGGAGCGAACTTGAGAGGGGATTGGACAGCTTGGGGAGTATGTGGAGGAGAGTGAGACATGAGAGGAGGAGGCGGTGCTGCTGCGGATGCCAGAATCTCATCTTCTTCTTCTCCTTCTTCTTCTTCGACCACTAAATTGGAGTCGGAGGATGGACTTCCACTCCCATCTTCACGACCATTCACATTCCCCATCTTTTTATTAATGAACCACTCTCTCTCTCTCTCTCGCTGTTTAGAATCTAATCGTGATTCGGTGATTGCCTGTATAAATGTCGACTTTGTTTGTTGCAGAGTGCAGACTCCCTCTCTTAAAAAGATTAGAACTTTGGAGATTTGAAAAAGGACAAAAATGAAGGTTTAAGTAAGAACTAAAAAATGGGAAAAGGGAGACGCCAAGGACAACCAAATACTCCGTAGGTAGTACGAAGCGGATGCACCCAACAAAACCAAACACAAACACAAACACCAACACCAGCACCGACAAAGAGATGTGAGTTTAAGGTATAGAAGAAAGAAAGAGAACGGAAGAAGAACGAGGAGGGTGGTGGTGGCGGTGGTGGTGGTGGCGGCGGCGGCGGTAATGGTATTGAGTGGGGATCATTTAAATTGTTCTCTCTATTTATGAATCTTAATCATCATAGGATGGATCATGTATGTGAGGAATTAGTTGTCGTTCGATGTGGGCTGTGGGATAAGGCTTCAATTGTAGCAAGCTTCAGAATAAGATAGAAGGGATTTCATAACAACAGACTGAAGAGAGGCTTCTTCTCAATCTTCAATCATACAATACACCAACTGCAACCGATGAATGTCATTTTCTCATTTTCGCTTTCCGAACTCACCCTTGCCTTCCTTGTCTTTTTTACTCCCCTCTTTTTTCTTTTTACTCCCCTCTTTTCTTTTTCTTTTTCACAATTACACAATTCTTAATATGAAATATGGTCTTTTCAAAAAAAAAAAAAATGTAACTACTTTTTAATAACCAAGTAAAATGATTGTTTATATATATGTTTCGTACGTACTTTTCACTTACTAAGCTTTGCAATAAATTTCCTCAAGCCATGAACTATTTTCTTTATAGAGCAAACATTGTAAGTTTTAGTCAATTGTGCAGCATTTTACAGTATGATGCATATATACTACTTTATTATTCCTGAGATCTTTGCCAAAAAAAAAAATTATTCATGAGATTGGCTCCTGATAGCATGTAAAAATGATGCTCTTGTGAGTTGTGACATTCCAATATGACACATGGGCTACATCGCCAGATATCTCAACAAATTACAACTATATACATGTCATATACGTAATGGTACATTTGTTTTCTTTTCTTTTCATCTTTTTTCCCTGCAAAATGTATTTGTACTTGCTGCCTTTTTGCTTCAAGCAAATAAGTTAGTGGGATTGAAACCTGGGACCCATTGCTGTCACTGCAGCGCCATCAGAGTGAGCCATCACACATATCTCCTCAAAAATCAATATTTTACTTGAAGCCACCTACCATGACATCTCTTTCTCATCCTTCTGCACTTTCATGCAAGCTTCTGAATTCTCAGGCATTGTACGCATAAATTCCATCCTTCCTGCAGTGTATGTACGTAAACCATTTCCAGTAGATGCTGGCTTGATTCTCTTGTGTTTACTAGCTGTAGCTGATAGATGGCAAGGTGAATCCTTAGGTAGCTCTAGGATCTTCACTGAGCATGCCTTGTCCAAGTCTGGGATCCCATGAAAATTAGAGGGAAGCTCGATTATGAACTCTCCATATGCGTCAGTAACATCTTTTGCCCAACTGTGACTTTTACCTTTCTTGGAATGACATGCAGCTCCCACCAAGGCCCCTGTGAAATATTGAAATAAAATAGCACATCATTGTCAGAGAACTGTTGAACAGACAAGAGATAACAGCGAAGAATTCAACGCATGCAGGTGACAAAGATAGGTTGAGAAAAACTTGAATTGGTTGAATATCTGACAAAACTTGTTTCATTATGATTATCATGTCTAGGGCCTGGATGAATAAAGAATCCCCTGAAAACTGTGAGGAGAGGCCTGCTTTGAGAGATCTTCCATATAGTTTTTGGTTGAGGACCTCTTTATTACAGTAGTAACTGCTTTATTATGTTGGTATTTCCCCTTCTCTTTGCTAAATAATTAATAGGTATTGTCTAAAGTTAGATAATCCCTTCCTTGTACAGTTATCATATAAGCCCAACTTCAATGGACCCCAAAAATAATTCTCTAATTTTATTTTTGCTTCTCATAATTATATGATGAATATAGTTTAATGTGAACGGGATTTAATTTTAAGCACTGTATGGTAGGATGTCGTCTAGTAAGGCTTTCGTCCCAACTCACAAGTATTTCCAAAAGAATATTTTATTTTGGGTCTTCTTCTTGTTCTCTTTTAGGGGGGAGCTGGGCTCTGGATCGGATGGGATTTCAAATTTATATCAACAAAGAGGATCGGAGCATGGAAAGTATCATTTGCGAACCATGAGTAACTAGAGAGAGCACGTTTCCTGCATCATATGTATCTCTTAGTTCTGATTGCTCATCCCCTTGGAAGGGATTCTGATGACAGAAGAAAAGTACGGAGTAGGTGCTAAAGATGTGTTACTAAAAAATTATTTTGGACTCTATACAAACTTGATGGACCTGCAGATGATATGCACAAGGTGATTGCATGATATATAAAGGATAATAAATAGATTTACCTGAGATAGGCTGTGGGGGGAGCTGAAGCTGGTGGTGGCTGATTTGTTTAGCTGCTAAGCAAGCTTTGTTGCAGATAACTGCCCCAGTGATTACAACGGTGGAGAGTTTCTCCTCACCATATCCGGCCATTTGTACCATCTCATCTCTGCCAGATATCTCGAGTACCCACTTCATCTCAAGATCCTCATCATCATGTTCATTGCTTGCGATGAGGCGGCATTGAGAGTTGAGTGCCATTGAAGCAAATATCAGAGCTGCAACCAACATTACAAGGATGTTGTGGTCTTGGTAGCCGCAAACTTTGGTCATCTTTATTGTGCTTGTGTTAGTTTTCTGTTTGGTCGTCTAAGCTTCGTCGGTTGTAAAGCAGTGTTTTGTTGAACGCAAGGGAGTGGGCTGTTAGAAATTTAGCATGGCCTTTGGTTGCCTGCGTCCTGGTTTTATGAGGCAACTCGCATCAGACAAGCGTTAAACAAATGCCCTCGGAGTGGTTAATAATTATAGCATTTTGACCACGGCTTAAAAACTTCTACAAGGTACAATGACAATATTATATTTTGCCATTGAATAAGTCAATGTATCTTGTCATCACCTGGCGTCATAATCTTGCAAAACTGAAGCTTATATGGAAACCAAGAAAGATTTGGTCTTCTATCCTATCCAACTAAATTAATGACAAGGCACCAAGCTTCGACCTTGATACCGTTTTTATGTATATTGTTATTGTCAGATTTCTGTGTCTTTCTCCATTCACTTTACGGCTTTACTTAATTGGTCCTATTGTACATGTGGTTAAACTTTAATAATTGTAATTTACTATAAAATTTTCATGTGGTGAACATTGAAGAGGATGTACCTTCCACTGTGTAATTAATTACTTGATATCTGTTCGTTCTATTTTGTTTTTTAATGTTTGTTAATCTGTTAAGGTAATGTGAATCATAAGAACACAAAGCAAGAAATAATGATGAATGTAGATTAGTCTCTGCATAGAAGTATGTCCAAGGATTGAAAGGTAGAAGAGGATAGAATTGGCAGCCTAACCTTGTCCCCGACTAATAGATTTTTTCAAGTTTTCTTTTTTTTTTTTAGATGTGTTTTATTAGATGTCAAAAAAAAAAAAAAAAAACCCAAAGATTTATAAACTAATACTAGTATAATACAACAATTTGGAGCAGTTCATCTTGCAAATGAGAGGCACGTTTGTTAGTGATCGAAAGTAAGGGCAGTCACGTAGACGTATTAAATAAAGTAGGAAAAGCGTGTATGGGAAATTATTTGCTGCCTGCTGCCTGCCCAACGATCTCCTATCTACAGTAATCTAAATCCTGATGCTACCTCTGTTAAATTCTCCTCCTACCCAACTACATTTCTTGATCAGTCAGCAGCTCCTCATACCCCAAAAAGTGGAGGCATCTTATTATTCAAATCATTATTCCATATGCTTTTATGCGTTGATGAAGTAGTTAAACCATATAATAGTGTGTGTTATCTTTAATGTCTCGACAGTCACATATTGCATACATCAATACGGCAATACACGTCAAAAAATAAAAGAGAAAGAGAACCGATCAAACCAACACCATTAGTCCAAGCCGGCAGCCCCATCCCTCGGGTGGGGTGAGCGGGGCAGCCGTCTAGGGTCCCGTTGAGAAACGCCCAACTTTTTTAATTTTAAGATAAAAATAAAAGGGATATAAATGTATTGTGTGTAAGTTTTATCATATTAATTAAAGTAGCTTAATTGTAAAAGGTCTTACTTATATGAAGTTTTTAATGTAATTTGGCATAAGTTCAATCCCTTTATCTCAATGATTATTTTTTTCCTAAGACAATTTAGTCTGAATGTATATTTTATGATTGTTCGTTCAATTCTTTTTTTAACCCAATACTACATATATTTCACATGAATAAAAAAAACTAAGCAACAACATACAAAATATTATTGTCAATTATATTATTGAAAGAATCACTTGAATGTTGGTTACAAACTAATGGTTCAGTTAGCTAAATTGATTCAAACTAAACTAAGTTAATAATCAAAGTGAATAGTGATGAGCTAATCTAATTGACCAAAATGAGCAATAACAATAGGAAATTATCAAGATTTAGAAGCTTCTAGGTTTAAGTATACACACTAACATGAACTAATGCAATAACAATTCCTTCTTCCCTATACGCCCTAATCAGTACCAAAGACTTCTTTCGATCAATCAATGGCTTTTTCAACAATGCAATCATAGCTATTTTCATAAACTCATGTGAATTAAAGACTTTAAGCATAGCATCTCAACATCCTAATAAATTCCATCAATACTTTCGTAATGATTTCCATTATCTTAAATTAGGGTTCTAAAATTGATTAAGGATCAACTTTCGTTGTAACCTAATCACATTTGATAATTTCTAGTCATTTATTGATAATAAGAACAACCCTAGGATAAATGAATTGTAAACTAATCAAAATCGGGAATTGAGAATTAATAACACATCATTCCACATCATTCCGTGTTAGGGTTTGACCTAACCCTAGAATAAAGGAAACTACTCTAGCATATTGAATAAAATAACAAAAGCATTATAAATTGAAAATATGATTAACAATAACAATAAGAGAGAAGAAAAGAATAACAATACTTGATTTAGATTGCTTGAAAATATCAATTCAATGTTGAACACCAAACCTTGCTTCAATGAGTGCCAAGGAGAGAAAGCCAAAGTGAAAGCTATCAAAAAACCTAGAGCTAATGAATGATGAAAAACTAAGAATGAAAACTATAAACTAAGAAAAAGGAAATCAGAAAATTCCCCCAACTAAGCCAAAAGTGGCGTGCAAAAATTGAAGGCCAAAAGGAGTCCTAGCTTAACAAAACACCCCACCTAATTTCTCTCCTAGTGCATAGATTTTAGGTTTCAAAACAATTCTTCTCTAGTGGACACCAATGTGTTGCGGCGCGGAGTGAAGGACTGCCATTAAGGTGCAGTGTTTGCTGTGAAACTCATCCCTTTGCTTGACAAATTCACTTGGCACACCTTGCATAGAATGATAGACAACTTTCTATAGCCACGTTGCGATAAGTCTTCAAGAATTCCCGAAACAAAGCTAATGATCAATGCTTAAACTTCAACCATGAGTCGAGCGATAGACTTACGATATCATGAGGGCTCTTATTCTGTTGAAATCCTACAAAACAAAACAAAACATACCTGAGAAGAGTAATATCAAAATATACAAAAAAAAAGCTTATAAAGAAGGAAAATATGAAGGAAAGGTGATAAAAAGAGGTAATCTAAGACATTAAAACCAAGAATAAAACCGTGTTATCAGTGATTGCAGAAAATAAAAATAGAAAAAATACCATCATGATCGAATGACCATTACATACAGTAAGTTCCTAGCTCTGCCCTCCTAATCATATTAAAATTACATTAATTATTAATCATAAATCAAGAAAACTAAGATAGATAACGAGAAAGAGAGTGCATTGTTTACCAATAACAACTTAGGTGTGCTGCAAGATCCATCCATGCCAAAAATCCAAATTGGAATACTGATATTTAAGAATAGTAAATGAATGGGAGTCAAAACCAATATAATATAGGAAGGAAAATGGAGTAGCGAAAAGGTGGCAAATTAAGCGCATAAAGGGCAGTACACTGTCTGTAAAATCAGTACCACTCTTTCTCATATTTAGAAGGTTATAGATAGATAATTAGAAATACAAGTGTTTCGTGCCGGTGGCCAAGATATGTAAAGACGGTCTACAAATAAGCTAAGCGAAGTATGTTACTATATTTGATAGTGGTCTAGGGAAACAATGGGAGGAGTATGCAATATGCTCTATATTTAGATAGCATTAAGTGGGAGGTTATTGGTAATTGGGGGTGGGGGGGATGTGTTTCAATTTACAAGATAATGTGATTAGTTGATTTAGTGACCCTTGCTAGTCAACATAGTACTCCGAGACTAATTGAGTCAATAAACTTAATTGAAAATCGTAGTTAGTAGCAGCAAGGGTAGGTTATGTGTATCATGAAGTAAAGCGTCGAATGAAGGGCATGTAACTGGGAGTAGATAGAGCCACTTGGAGACCATCATGCAGTTAAAGTAGTCTTGGAAATAATAGAAAGAATTGGCAATACTGAGACTGAATAGAGATGCATGCCAACTCAGTTGTTGACAAATAATCAATAAAGCAAGCAGGGCCCAGCTAGACCATTCACTATAACTTACTCAACCAGTCCCTAAAATAACTTGTACTATTTAGCATACTAGCGCAGCAAACTACTCTATCTCACTCTATCCTCTCAATCTCTTTCAAATTAAGCAAACGGACATGGATCATCGTGGAGGCTTCCATGGTTACCGCAAACAGCATCAGCAGCTCTCTAAACCTACTTCCTCTGGTACTCTCTTTTTTCAATTCTCCAATACTTATTTCACCATATATGTTAAGTGTAGAATACTCAACTTGAAAATGCATGCAAATTCATTTACTACTTCAGAAATTAAATTAACCCCTACATTCATTGCATATATACGTAGAATTTGCGTTTGCATCCACATTTGCGCGCAACAAATCATCCTCTTGCCCTAATTGAACAAGCCCAGCAAAAATTATAAGTCATATTCGTAAACCTTCTTGTTACACTCGTCAATGTTGTTTATGGTCGTAGTACGTAGCTATGAATCTTCTTAAATTTATGACTAGTCCAAGCTCGAAATAGCTTAGTATTAAATCGGTCATTAGATATAATTGTTTTCTTCATTTTTTAAAAGGATATGATGAAATTATTTCGAAAAACAACAAGTCTTCAAGTCATGAACTCTAGAAGTGGCCTGGGTAACATATCAAACTTTACTGAAATGTGGTAGAAAACAAAGATCGATGCTGTAGACATGTTCTGGTATGCATTGGGTATGCACTGCGTAGACCTGATCAAGAAGTTACGAAATCGCTGATAACCAGATGCCCAAATTAAATTATACGAGTACTAGTCGGCCGGTATTATAGATAGATAGATGTGGTGGTTGTCGCGGCAGCATCACGACAAGTGACTACAGATGATAAAATTGAAGAAACATAAGTCTTGTATCACACATTCACACACATAGGACTTAATAGGATGTGAATCAGCTGATGGTTTGATGGGTGTTTGTTTTAGGGCCAATAAAATTGCATGCATCGTGTGCCTGAATTGTGATACAATTTTGCATTCGTTGGAAAAGGAGGGAATAGAGCCAATAAGGGTGACGATATATTACTGAAAAATATTCATTTTATTAATCACATGTGTCTTTCATGCACTGTTCTACTTGCTCTACCATTTTTAACTCACACGTGTCCATCATGCAAATCAAACCTCACTCTCACCTCTCTTTTTTACTTACCTCCATTATTCCAACAAACTAAAAACTTATTTGGGTATTACTTATTTATATAATTATATTGATGATATGATCAAAGTACCCAATTAGTAGGCGTTGTTATATTAGACTTTACTCAATTTGAAATCGTGGGAGGAGCCATTTAATCCAATATTTAAATTCACTATTTTACTAGAGATAAATATTGTAACAAATAGACTTTCTCTACCACTGTCCAGTAAAAACAATTCAAAACAAAACAAAGGAATCAAAGTTGAATTCTATGATACATTGCATTAGATGATGTGATGAAATAATGCATCAATACGGATAATAATGAATTGTCAAATATAAACACGGGGAAGAAAAATATGATGAATTAAATTAATTTAATATAAATATATAATCAACAAAGGAGGATAAGAAAGTCATAATAAAAATAAAACAAGGGTATCTCTAACTAAAAACTAAGTTATAGGAGTGATGCGAAATAGGAGATATTTTATGAAATTTCTAGATGAAAAATTATAGGAAAAGCAAAAGAAAACAGTAGATGGTGTATAACATACTACTCTGTACTAGACTTGGTATATACTACGAATGTGTAGTATTATCAGTTTCTTGTATTCACGTGATCGAGAACGAACAACTTTGAATATAGCTACGTTTTTGAGTAAATGGTATGAAAAGAGCATTTGGCTAGTCGAAATGACCAAGTTTTTCTGCAAGTCGCCACGTTACGCAAGAAATGCACTGTCCATTTTGCGGGCGCGACGCCTATCAAAGGAAAACCACTTTGTCCCGTATCGATTGATAGCTAACTTCTCCATATCATACAGTGTCATGTGGCATCAATATGCATGGTTTTTCGGCTTCTTATTTCTTAACATTACATTGCTTAGATCACGTATGATAAATGCCAAATAGTTGTCACCCAACACTTGATTTCATATTATGGCAAGTGATTATTCTATCGTTTGTGGAGTCAACTTCATATGCATTGCATGGTTGATTAATCTTCATATCAATCTTACAAGTTGTTAGGTCACTGATGATAACTTGATATGTTGTTTAACCATATTTCAATTAGCTTCGCCAGATTGATATATTGAGTTTGGTGGTTGATGTATAGTATTTCAATTAACCATAGTTGTTAGAATTGCGTCTAGCTTTAGTTGCATGACCGTTGGCCACTAATTGGCAAGTAAATTGAAAGGGAATGGAGGGAAAAATAGGAGGCCGGTTATGTTTGCAAACTCTGATAGTGAGACGTCTACCATTCCATTTCTCTCCAACCCTTACTCTTTCAATAAGTTTTAGGGACTGCTGGTGTGTAACTTATTCCACAACTATGGTTCTAACTTGAATACTTAATTGGTGAACGACTCTATGTGGTTTCTTCTCTTGTTAAGTTGTTATGATATATCTGTATGTGGTCCCAGCATGCATGCATGGTGCATTTACCAACATCCACTGCAGTCATTGTCGTAGTGTTAAGAGTTAAAAGAAGCTAACAACTGCTGTTGAGTCCAAGACCGAAATCAAAACTAGCTTTGTGCGTCCTATTTCTGATGCGTCGTCTGATTCTTTGTCATAGAAATGAAACTGTCATCTGAGGCGCTATCCGGTGAGATGAATCACATACGCACAAATATCAACGGAAAAGTGATGTCGCATGACATGAGCCATCCTACCAACCACCACAACCTCAACAACAGCAATGGTAACCTCAATGGAAGTAATAACCTCAATAATCACACTGTATCATCTGCCGATCAAGATAACAGTGAATGCACTGTGCGGGAACAGGATCGCTTTATGCCCATCGCTAATGTCATACGCATCATGCGCAAGATTCTTCCACCACATGCCAAAATTTCTGACGATGCCAAGGAAACCATCCAGGTACCTACTTCTTTCACATTCTTAGCTTCTTCAGCTACTTTCCTGACATTTCTCTAGCTTACAAATATACACAATGGGTCTCAAACTCATGCGGAGCATCAAAAAGTTCATTTAACTAGCAGATTTGTGAATGATCACATCATGTTACTCTTGCATCTTATACCGCATTGCCATTTAATTTTTGGATAGATGCAAAATTCCAATCAAAACTATATACGCATCATCATAAGGTATTTATGCAAGGATTAAGGAAAATTTTCAACTTTCAAGCTTCAATTTGTCTATTAAGACACTTTTTTGTACTTTTATCTTGTGCGGTAAAGAAAACATTATTGCCTACATCTAGGAATTCATAAATAATATAATATAATGTAAAAATACACATAGATGTCATATGTAGCTATTAGTAACACAAATATATATGCATGGATTAAACCAAATGAAAATATTAAACATAATCGTTGAGACCTCGATCTCATACATGAATGGCAGGAGTGTGTGTCGGAGTACATAAGCTTTATAACAGGGGAAGCCAACGAGAGGTGCCAGAGGGAGCAGCGTAAAACAATAACTGCAGAAGATGTGCTATGGGCCATGAGTAAGCTTGGGTTCGACGACTACATTGAGCCCCTCACCCTTTACCTGCATCGCTACAGAGAGCTAGAAGGGGAACGTGGTTCCATCCGCACTTGTGAACCCCTACTCAAACTGAGTAGGGCAGCCATGGATCAGTATGCAGCATTTGGGCCTGTGTTTCACATTGGACCTCCACCTCCTCATCATCATGGCTACTATGGGGGATCATCATCTGTGAATGGATACTCGAAAGAAGCTTCAGCTGTCACAAGGTCTGACTCAGTTGGGGCTTCTCATCCTCCTGCGGTTGATGCTGGTGTTGGGCCAGCTAATTCTGTTACCAGTTTTGAGCCATATGCTCAGCACAAATAATTCCAAGTCTGGCATCAACTGTTGTATGCTACTATGCTGTCACTTGCTGTGCTAACATTAACTATGCTTATTGTGCCCCTTGTTTGATTTCTCCTTTAATTTCTTCCTTCGATGCTTTAACTAAGTTTATTAAAATACCGTTTACTGCCAAAATATGAGAAAACGTGGGGATAAAAAGCCCCCAGCGAGGATCGAACTCGCGACCTTTCGCTTACGAAGCGAACGCAATACCACTATGCTATGGAGGCGGTTACAAATACGATTTGCTTTAAATGAGAAAGCTTTTTACGAAGCTCGACTGCATTTGCTTTTGTGCAAACAAGCACCAGTGGTTGGACGTTTTTGACTGTTATACAGATATGATCGAGGGATAAGTGATGAAATGCAAAATCTAAATCTTTCTTTTTAAATATCATGAATCATGACCGAAGCCCGCAGACCAGTCGGCTGCTAAATATCATACTCCGATTTTCAAATCCTGCATCCCCTCATTGTTATAACTTTAACGGGAGTGGAAGTAAGAACTTTTAAAGCCCTTGTAAAGCAAAATTATTAATTTTTTTTTTTGGTCTTGCTTTCATACGAATTATATTGTTTCAGTCTCAAACATAATATGCAACTTACAAGGATATCTCATTCTAGATAGTTTTCTGACAATGCAGCTTTGTAAGGTAAATTTTAGGAATAATTCTTTTTATACCCGAAGACTGTACAACTAATGAATTTCGCATAAACAGGCACCATAGGATTATCAAGCATGAAATATCCTAGTAGGTAAAAGTGTTGCTTAAGAACATGCTTGGATTAGAGGTAATACACTAGAAGAGTAATAAAAGTTAAAGTAATGAAAAACAAGGTTAGTGAAAGTAAATTGTAAGATAAATATAGTGTTAATATTATGATGAAAGGAGAACTAATACCCTCATTTAAGGAGTAATAGATACACACCACATCCCTAGAATAGTTATTACCACCATAATAAGGGTAATAATCAATCTCCTAATTTCTTCTTCTTCCTTATACAACCACTAAAATATTTTCCTTTCCACCTCATTCCTTATCACCACCTCTATTTACCTTTATTTTTCATTAGTTTGATTTTTATCACCTCCTTAATCTATCTCCCTCAATCCAAGCATGACCTAAGGAGAAATAGGAGATTTATTACCCTCATATTGGGGAAATAAATCAGTCACCACCTCAACTACAAGCTATAGCATCAAGGGTAATCATTCATTGTCTAAGGAGAAATAGGAGATTTATTACCTTCATTTTGGGTAATTGTTACTACCCACCTCAATTGCAGGCCATTGCAACGAGGGTAATAATTCCCCCGCTCCTACAATCTCATCCTTTCCAACACCACCTAAACTCATCCACTCCCCCTCTCCAAGATTGCATTCAACTATCATGTGGAAACCTTAAATGGGAATTCTAAACTCTAAAACAACAATTCTCAATCAATTGCCTTTACACAGCATTATCTAAATGAGGATGTAAAACATTAGTCACAGCTACATGGTAGCTTGATAAGATAATATGTTAAGAACAAAAACCTGAATATTTTAGACAAAAGAACTTAGATTATGTTACATACATGAAAACATAAGCAGCAAAATACCAAATATCTAACTGCATGCTTAGTAGCAACGGCATTGAGGGAGTTCTATCAATGGTAGAACCCCACCCCATTGCCATGGAATGTAATCCACTTAGTTGCACACAAATCTCCACACTCGAATGAAATCATGATGTAAGTCCCAGCTAACATGCCACCAAACCTAAAGGAAAGCATCTTTCTCCAGCAATTTGAGTACCTCATGTTGATTGTTGAGTTTCGCAACATCAATAGGTGTCTTCCCATCAAGATTCTGGAGAGTACTGCACAAAGTAATCATTGTCTTATATAAGCGGTACAAACAACCAATTTCAAGAAAGAACAATCACATATAAGGCAATTTTGGGCTTACACAGCAGCACCGTTCTCCAGAAGCAGTGCTACACACTCTTTCCTCCCATAACCAGCTGCATAGTGAAGGGCAGTGTTTTTGTTCTTATCCAACGCATCTACTTTAGCTCCTGCTTCAATAAGAACCTGGGCACACTCCACCTGAAACAGAAGCAGCCTATCATATCAAAGCTAAGGCCAGACAGGCCACTGAAGGATTACACATCAGAAAGAAGAAGCAAAGAGATCCAACTAATTAAGTGTAGTTAGAAGCAGCAAACTAGATTGTGGTCACTCAAAAATTATATGGCATTGAGAATCAAAATCAGCCAGTCACTTTGAAGTACACATTTGAACAACCCAGATTATTACCATCAAACAGATAGAACCACATGCATCCTGCTCAAGATTTTGATCACTTCCACTTACTTAGAGCCCACAACCATGGATAGAGGCTAAGAGCACCTCATCAAAATGCAACTTTTATAAACCGTATCAATGTAGGACCAGCATCGAGAAGCCGTCTTAGCTTCAGATTGTGACATATTTCTTAGTTTCTTACTAAGGTATCATTACGTCTAATTTAATCAAAAATACCTTTCATCTTGATCTAAGTAGGAAAGGTGTATGGTTACAGACAATGTTTACTGAACGGTATATTGTCAAAGAAAAAGTGTCTTGTTTCTTTCTTTTGTCAAAAGAACATAATGACAAGAAGTTGAATGTTCTATGGTTGGAAAGGAGGAAGGATGACTGTATACCGCAAGCCAACAAATTTATCTGCCTTCACATAAATAAAGATCCACAAAACAAATTTGACATGGATGGAAATATCCTAAATCAAAACACAGAATAATACTTTGTTATAATTGACATTGCAAGTTTGGACTGACTCACTAGCTAAAGGCGAAAGGATCAGCTTCATAGCCAAGTATGACAAAGGCCAAGGCATCAATTGTAAATAATAAAAGAGATCTCAATATTCTGATAAAGATACTTTGATACAGAAATTGCCAGTAGGAAACCCAACATCACCCACCCATCCCCCCCACCCTTTTAAAAACAATGTCTGCTTTCTTCCTGTCTCTACTTTGCACGGAAGTTTGAACCAAAAAATACTATTGTAGACACCCTATTCATCCATTGGTTTGTTTTGTGATCCTCTTATAGCCAGCAACCTAGGCTCCCAGCACATCAATTGCTAGGAATAGTGGTGACTAATTGTGAATATCAGCACCAAGTAACTTCTGCAAATCACGTCCTATGGGAAGGAGAGAGGGCACATGACTAAGTACTAGTTTGGGGATTTATTTAAAATTAGGACCACAATTTGATTTAAGACACACTAGCTTACAAAATTACCATACCTCACCATATCCACAAGCAAAATGCAACGCTGTCCTGCCTTCAGAATCCTCTTCATCTTTGTCAGCACCAGAAGCTAAAGCATTCTTCAAACCCTGAAATGTTTGGGATAGAACTCCATTGTTAAGTCTCCCTGTTTGAATTTACATGCCATGGCTTATTCGATAAAGTCACAGACTCACAGGTGAATCTTATCACTTCATAAGCTTTAAAATAACCAGATAACTTTCTACACTTCATACACTTCCATAAAACTCCCAGCCTTGACAAAACTGAGATGTCACACTACTTTGATTGAAATTCAAAACAACATAAATTCACATCCAGTATCATCCTTTTTTGCTAGAAGGGTGGTGACTAGGTTAGTTGGACACATCATTTAAAGTTCCCATGCCAAAACTTAGGGTAGGACCAAAAAATTAGATTTTGAAATAAAATAAAGCAAGTATAACACTAAGCCACATAATACGAGTGTCCTACATAAGTCCTCAGATTCAAGTAACAAAGGACGGCGGTTATCTATACCTCCACATCGCCAATACTAGCAGTTTGATGAACAACAGACTCATCTTCTTCATTACCAGCTTCCTCTGACTCGTCTGGCACAGAACGCTCAGAGGATGTAGCTGCTTCTCCTGTGACTGCTAGACCCATAGCCTCCCCCAACTTTTGAAGAACGTCTTTATCATTCCAATACCTGTAATGAATGGAGCATGATGAGGAGAGGATTGCCAGTATGAGTAGGTCAAAAGATAGTAGTTAAAGAACTATAATAATTGAAAAATTCAGAATCCAACCTCATCATGGCAGCAGGACCGCCAGTCTCTATCTCTTCCAGAATGGGCTTCAGGGAAGGATCATCTTTGATGCGTGCCATTCGTTCTTCTAGAATATCTTTCTGGGCTGGATTGACCAAGTTTTCGAGCATGCCAGACATTGATGGATCCTATGTGAAGCATGCAAAATTTTTGAGCATGCCAGACAACCAGATTTCAGAATTTTGAATGGTGTTAAAAAACACTACTTTCAGATTTCTAGTAACGAGAAAACAAACCTGCATCAAAGCACTACCAAGACGTTCAGCCATGGCCATAAACTGAGGATTCTCCATCACCTGCTGCATGGTGGAATAATACTGCTGGGGATCAAATTGAGGTTCCTCAACAGCAGGACCACCCTGAAAGGTTTGCTGCAATTGCTCGGCCATCTGATTGAAAGCAGGATCTTTAGATATCTGCTCAGCCAGCTCCTTGATGCTCGGATCCTGCAACCGTAACATCATACACAAAAAAAGAAGAGCACTATAATCTTCCGTAAATATTTAAATATATACATACACATTAAGCAAGACAAAAAGTTGTGAAAAGGATAGGACAATGTACATTGAGCAAGCCTGACATAGCCGAAAAATCAAAAGGATTAGGGGAGACTCCAGTTCCTGGGGCAGGAGATGATGGCGTTTGTCCTGTTGGAGACTGCTCAGAAGATGCTGCTGGTTTTGAATTTTGAGAATCCTGAGCACCTGTATGAAAGAGAAGAATCACAGTTAAACACAATAATTCAACTAGGGAAGCTAAATACATATTGATCATGAACCAAAGATAAGACATATTGATTCAGAAACATCCATAAGAAACCGAATTCCTTAGGATCTCGAAAACAACTGTTAAAACTTAGTGTCAACCCCGCCGCCCACAGAACACAATTTAAGAAGGTGACATAATAAAGTAGATCCTTTCAGATATATAAGCTTAGAGTGAGCGCAATAGCAGCACAGAGTGAGCGCAAAAGCGGTATCCCGTAATTTACAAGGGATAAATACAGTACGGAGTACACAATGAATGGATATAAAGCAAAGGGTGTAAGAGAGACAAGATAACATGTTTAAAAAATGGGGAACAATGAGTAAGCATAAACAAGCACAGAACATGCATAATGAGGATACGGAATGAGATATTAAACCTGCAGACACATCATTCTCTGAGTTGGAAGCCATGGATCACCTCCTAATACCCATTAATCAAACAAAGTAAATGAATTAGAAGATAGGGATAATCATATCAATCATAATCCTCTCAAACAGGAATATTGGAAGAACTACGGATTTGTAGAAACCCGTGAAATACCCAGAAAAATGATCAAATAAATTACACGGAAATAGAAGCTTACAGGACACGGAAGACGGCGGCGGGGAAGAGTGAAGTCGCGATGCTGTCAACCGATTTATGATGCAATCGCCCAACTCCCAAAGAGATAATGGGATGTTGCCGTGTTGGAGAGAATAGAGTAGAGATGTTGCGCTATTCCATTCTACTCTTACTAATCCCTTTCCAAATCCCCAGTAAACCACACACCCTTTGTGGGCCCTTCTCTATCCCCAATTCAGCTTGGGCGGGGTTGGGGGTGGGATTTGGCCCGATTTGCCTCATACCAATCTCATTCTTCGTACTAGACTCGTTCACAATCACCAAATCAGCTTTGACTTTTTTTTTCATTGGTTTACTTTTGTAACTTAAAATCCACGAGCACATTCCTTGTTTTATCATCTACTAGGTTTTCTTCCTTTTTTAAAAAAAAATTTAATTTTTTGATCCCAACTTAAATTAGTTTTCACATAAAATGGATTTACTATAATTCTCTAAAATTTCTACCTCTATATTTGAATGGGGTATGTTTGGTGATCAATCATTATCTATTTATGTAGTGTTTATAAAAATTTCAATTTCCAAAATCACCATTAGCCATAAGTATAAAGTTTATGATTTTAGAAAAGTTGTGTTACAAAATTTAAACCAAACCTTCATTTTCAAATAAAACAATGTATTCATTCATAGATATAAATATAGACTTGTTGAAATTAACTTCTCAAACTATATCATCATGGTTTTCTTATTAATTTCAAACCCATATATAACAAGCTACAAACCAACTCCCCTTATATTGTAGGTTATGTGACTGTTTTTCGAAACATACCAATACTTTCATAGTTTCCTTATCAAACAAGCGTACTATTTATAGAGTATTACATAATGGTATTTGTGGCAACTGCCAAGCCTCACATAGAGTATTATTCTCGTTATAAACCAAAAACCACACAGCCTATGTACTATGTAACATATTTCAATTTAAAATCTCTATTCAAAGATGGGATATATCAACTTGCTTCGTGTTAACGATGCATGTGGGCGAAGTTGAAGCTAGAAAGTATACAAATTACCTCGAACTTTATACTTTAGATTTAAAATAATTGTAATATTACTTGTGCGTTAACAAGTTGATTTTCATACTACACAAAAGAAGAATAAGAGGGATAAAAGATGGGTGAGGGAAATGGTACATTTGATTATCATATTGTAGTTTCTTATGCTTGTATGCATGATTTAAATTAACTAGTTTAATATAAAGTAGTGGAAATCACATGAAAATCTATTAGTCTCTTAATAATTTAATTAATATCACATGTATGAGCCTTTGTCCTATTCGACTTATTTTGCATGAATTTATAATATTTTCTTAACTTATACCCTGTAGTATTTAAACTCTAATGTTTGAACCTAATAACATAAATGAAGTTAAAATAAGTAGATAGAATGTATCACATGCTTGATAAAACACCAATATCTAGACATATTAAAGCATGATGCATAAAGTAATATATACTTTTGACTTGGTTAGATTTACTCATTGTTTTCAGGAGATAATGAGTTAACCATCGTGATATATATGGTTTACGACAATCACCCTTGGATGTTGCATCGATTTAAATTTCCTTATTTAAAAATAAAGTAGGATATTCCATTATAGGAGTAACCTAATTTTGGAAAATAAAAATAAAATAGAAGGGGCAAGTTAGGAAAGATATACAAAATGTAACACCCCGATAATTCTCATTTCCGAAAACCAAGACCTTGAGAAAGCTACCAATATGCTACCACCACATGTACATACGTGTAGGCTTTAAAAAAAAATTACAGCGGAAAATAAAAGACTTTTAAAATAAAATCAATCATCAAACCAAACTCTTAAAATACTACAAATTGGAATCGATAAGACCCTTACTGCAAAGTGGCAAAATATATCATCCAACTAAAATCCAAACCAACAATTTAAAATATTTCATAGTAAACATAATTATTTGGGAAAGCTAATCTAAAACGACACTCCACTCAACCCACCAATGCATGAATGCTCAACCGAATACCTGTTAGAAATTTGCTCCACAATATTACAAGTGTAAGTATTAGATGATTATAGTGTCATTGAAAAGCGAAGGTCATGACCAAAGAACACATACAAAGCATGTAATCATCAAGCTGAGTACATACGGAATTACAAAATATAAACAACTGAAATAAGTATTTAAACAGATTTAAGTATAGCATAATTAAACGTATTACACACATAATTTAATTATCAATTTAGATTAAGCAATAGACAAGGTTGTCTCCCCATGCCCTAATTAGGACATCAAAAATAGATAAATAAACCCATGCACTCTCGTCGGAGGGCATCAAAACCAGTATAAATCCATATGGTAAATGAGCGCGACTCTGTCACCATAGCTAGATGAGATCTTAGCTAACCCCAATTTTAATTCAAAACTTTGCAAAAGAGATTAATCACACAGCCTCCAAGAAAAGCCACGGATAATACCCCGTGAAGCCTCAACCCTTGATTGTCACTACTTTAGACGTGCACTAGCCCATAGTTTTATTGTTTATCCTTCTTTCACTTTACTTGACTTACAGTTTAACACTTGAGTTCCAATTTATCAAAAAACACAAATGTAAAACATCACAATTATACAACCATCCCCTTTTATATTGTAATTTTACCCTTTTGATTTCCTTCTTAAATTTAACATGTTGAATAAAGTCAACTAATCTCGTCATTAAGACTTAAAAATAACATTTATTCAATTTATACAATTAGTAATGAAGGAGTAATAATAAACAACCTCATGGATTAATTATCAAATTAATTCCACTCAGATTATGCCCCTAATATAAAGTACATGACTCCTTTTGAATACATAACCAAACAATCTCACCCAAAAAGTTCTCTAAACATAATACTAAGTTTTCATTTTACCCTATATTATGCTCCTTAAGGTAAGGTTTTTGTAACGTGTATGTACCTTAAGTAAAATAAATGGGTGGCCACTTTCCCTATTATCAAGCACCTTTTACAACCAAATTATACAATCTCAACCAAAGTTACAACAACCCTACTAAATTTTCTAAGGCTTTAAAATCATCCCAATTTTCTTTTTAGATTTAAATGGAAAATATTTGTATTAGAAATTCCTTAGCCAATTAGCTTTCTTCAAGCTACCAACCACCCAGTATATTTTATTGTTGGTTGTAACTACTAATCACAACAAAACCTTCTGCATTGCCCACGTAATACCATAAAACAAGCAAACTCAAACTACTTCATAATTCTTAAGGCAACCCAAGTACTCATGTTTCGATAATGTATGCACATATTGAAACTAAAATACAACATAATTACCATACGTAACTCCAGGTTTATCTCAGTAACATTATGCCCACTAAGATAGACAACTAAAAAAAACTAAAGACAAAGGAGACTCCTAGACTATGAATAGAGTAATTGTATCAAACTTGACAATGCTCATTTTCGATAATACACACTTCAAAATTCTTACTAACCAAATTCACGGAGTCCAAATCACAAAGTCACAAATATATCCCCAACACATTCAACATTGGAATCCTCTTATGAGTTTCTAATCAAACATCAATAATCCTAGGCATCAACACATCCTCATAACTACTAAACATCAATTAGATTCCACGATTTAAGACCCTACAAAATAAATTTATAATTTGAATCAAGAGGAATTTGCTACCTAAAGTCGTACCTGTCAGAAGACTTATACCTTTATATGGTTTATTACCAACATTGAATAAAAGTCTACTAAAAGAACCAACGTGCAGCAATCAAAAGGCATCAAACGCTTAAGTATAATTAAGCAAAGAATAAATGTCAATGACAAACAAGAAGAAATATTATAACTCATAAAACAACACATAAGAAGTATAGCAGATATAAGCTAAAGTAAAGTCATGCAACCAATTATATAGCTGCGCCATATGTCTAGTATGCAGACAACATACTCCCGTATCTACGAATATTCTAACTCAACTTCCTTTAACCCACAAATGCACTTATATATGCGGAAATGCATAGCAAACCCCACGAGAACAACCATATCAATTCAAGGAACACAACCAAAAGGAGAAAGTTTTGAAAAATCAACTATTAGATAAAAATAGAGAGATTGTAAAAAATATATACGAATTCATAAAACTCATGATTATAAACACTTTAACATATAATTAATTATTAGAAACAATCAAAATAATCATTGAAATAACTCCCAAAAATTGTGAATTTTAGGCATAAAAAATGGGGAAGAAATAAAGGGAAGGAGGAAGAGGGAGGGGGAAGGCTAGCCGGAGGCGGTGCATGCACGGGGGCGGCAGAGGTCGGTTGCAGGAGGTGGTAGATTCAAGCTGGATAAGGGGAGAGCAAGGTATACTTGAAGAAATATTTCTTTTTTGTGATTTGTTTGGAGTGTTTTATGGTTTAAGTAAGTATGAAGTACTAGGATTAAAAGAGTTTTGGGCTTGATGAGTTTCTTAAAGAAAATATCTTTTGTACAAATTTAGTTTTATGCTTAAAATAAATGATTATACTAAAAAATAATGTATTATTTATATAAAGAGTATGTATATATAGAAAGTATATGAATTGTAAATATTATATATATATATATACATATATATATATATATATATATATATATATATATATATATATATATATATATATATATATAGGGGTGGGTTCATGTGAGAACTCTCCCTAATATGAGAACCCTTTTATGTGTGAGAACTCATCTAAGACCATTCACTTGCAAGATCTAACGAATGGGGTTTAATATGAAAATAATGGCAAATCTGTAATTATAACAATAAATGACAATAGAAGTTGCTTTCAAAAAAATAACTGACACTTCGATACCCACATAGATATTATATCCTACTTCACTTTTCTAATTTTTCAAATCATTTCTTCACTTCTCCAAACACTTTTCGACTTCTTTTGCCCTTTCTTCTGGCTTTTCTCTATTGTTCTTCAACCTTTCTTCTGTAATTTCGTGCTCCATTGTTCCTTCCCTTTTTCAATTTTTCTTCAACCATGGGATCCTCAAACAAAGATAAACAATTATTGAAGAAGACTATTGCGAGACTTCTGTAAGCGTTTAAATTATTGTATTCTCTTTTATTTTTTGGTTAATTTACGTAATCTTATACAAATGAGTATCAAAGTCACACCCACAAACTCAAGGGACTGGTAATATACTAAAATTGTTTAATTTTCAATATACGTTTAAGAAATTTGTGACTAATGTTCTAAATTTAGTAAAAATTTGTTCTAAATTGTATTTATATTGTTTCAAACAAGGCTTTTGCTGTTCTAAGTTCAGAACTCATCGTTCTACAAAATGCTTCTTTTGATTTAAATAGAATGGTTGATTATTCTAAACTAATGAACCTAATGTTCTAAAAAGTTCTTCCATTGTTCTAAAATGTTGCTCTAATGTTCTTACATTGCTCTACTATTTTAACGTTGCTATAATGTTCTAAAACATTACTTTAATGTTCTAAGTAGATTATTTCATTGTTCTAATTTAGTGAACTCATGTTCTAACTTATACTTCCCTCGTTCTACATAATCCTTCTTTTGTTCTAAATAGGTTGGTTGTTCTAAACTAATGAACTAATGTTCTAAAAAGTTCTTCCATTGTTCTAAAACATTGCTCTAATGTACTTACGTTGCTCTTCTGTTTTAACGTTGCTATAATGATCTAAAATGTTACTTTAATGTTCTAAGTAGATGATTTTGTTGTTCTAATTTAGTGAACTCATGTTCTAGCTTATACTTCCATCGTTCTACATAATGTTTCTCATATTCTAAATAGGTTGGTTGATTATTCTAAACTAATGAACTAATATTCTTAAAAGTTCCTCTATTGTTCTACTGGTGCACTATTTTTAACACCTCCTGCTTCACCTGCCCCCACCTATTACTGATTCTCCTACTCAAGCAGAGCAAAATATCATCCCATTGCTTCTACTCTTCCTCCTGAACATTATGATGCATCAAACTAAGAATTGGAAGAGAAAATACACAAATTGACACAGTCAATTGTGCAAGATATTGCAACGGACAGGTAATCATTCTCTACTACGCTATAGTTCTACTGCTCTACACATTTTTTCTATTTTTTAAATGTTTGTTCTTAATATTTGTTCTATTGTTCTAATTTTGTTTTAAATATCTAGCCTATTGTTCTAAAAATCTAAACTATTTTTCTATTTATTTGAATGTTAAGAACCACTTTGAGTTCTGAGTAAGATGTTGTGGTCGGGTTGAATAAAAAAGAACCACAACAAGAAAAAAAAACGTCCACAAAACATTCCTATGTATCTACGCTCTCCAATCATGGTCGAGAATGAAACAGCTTCAAAAAGAGTCGATGCAACATAAAAAAGGGGTGTGAATATGCATTTTCAATAGGACCCTTGAGGTACATGTTTTCTAAACACTAATGCTGGTATTCCAAATTTATGATCCGTTGCTCTAAACATTTAATTTAATGTTATAATTTTTAACACTTATGTTCTTACATTCAAATATTGTTCTTAACTTTTATATTTGTTTATCCCCATGACTATAAGCGAGGAGTTATACAATGATTATTAAACCTAGATCAGCAGGGAAGATGTAACGTCACATGCAGATGACAATTTGATCATGAATAACATTATCGATTCATGGGTCTATATATTGAAAGTTCAGTATAGAAGGAAAAATCCTAAATCAAAGAACAAAATTTTCTTCACCTTTGAGCTGGGTAAATTATTTTTTAAAATGGTATAATTGTTATAAACTTCAATTAGCTTCTTCCATTTTGTTTATCTAAATGTTGTTCTAAATTATCGTATTGATGTTCTAAATAGGTTGTCATAATGTTTTAAATTATTGTTTCATTGTTCTACCCTACTGTTAAACAGTTCTATACTATTGTTTTAATGTTATAAAATTTTGTATATTATAGATCATACTCTGCAGTGATAAATACTTCCCTATGTCAACTACTTTTGATGAAAGATACATGGCCTTCGCTTCAAGAATGGAAAGTAAAATGAAACACTCCAATGTCACTACCTTTGACAAAATGTAATATCATAATTACTGAATTTCCTTTCCATTACAGTATAAACTCTATAATTTTATTATTACTAAATTTTCAGGTGTTCTTCCCCATAGTAGCCTTTGAACATTATACTTATTTTATTTCAATTTCATTACAAAAAGCATTGAGGTGATTGACAACAGAGTCTTGGAGAAGGGAATCTCATTTTCCTAAAAATACAAAAACTACCCTAAGACAATGGTAATTATACATTATATCTATTCTATTCTTCTATTAGTCTATTGTTCTATTGTTCTAACTATACACTACAACTTCTGTTTTATTGTTCTAAATCTCCTTTCTTTATGTTCTAAAAATTTATCCTATTGTTCTAAATATCTATTAGTGTATTGTTCTAGTGTTCTAAACTGTTCTTATATTGTTCTAACCTTCTGTTTCAATGTTTTTTCGTAACACAGTCCAAAGCCTTTGCAAGATTTTTAATAGAGAAACAAATAGGGAATGGTCAACTCGTCTCTACTTCCAAAACATCATTGAAAAAATTGAAATGGAGGGACAACAAAAATGCAAATGATTGTGGAGTGTTCATCTTAAAGCACATGGAGACATATCAAAGCCAAAGTGATTCACAGTGGAACATAGGAGTAGAAGCTACCGATGTAAGTTACTAGTTTATAGAGTACACTAAGTCCTTTGAATTATTAAAATTTCCATTTGTACACATTAATTTCCTTTCATTCTCTGTTTCAGTTTGAAATGATTAAGAAATTACGCATTAAATATTGTGGAAGAATCTTGACGAGCATTGAGAATCAAGTTCAAAATGAAGTAATTTCTAAATCAAAGGAGTGGACAAAGGATCAATTAAAGCAATAAGATGAATTGTGATTTAGCATGGGGCCAACTACAACATGGATTGATTATTTCAATTTGAATGAACTCTATAAATAATAGTACTAACATTATATTACTCTATGCACAATTAGTTTTTTATTGTTCAAATATTACTTTGGTGTGATTATTTATCAACACTATTATATTATGGTCATATTCATAGAATGTTCTAAATTTCTGTTACATTTTTCTATATCTATATTGTTATGTTCTAAACGTCTTAAATGATTGTTATCTACCCGAAACTATTGTTCTAAACTTTTAAACTATTGTTCAATATACCTAAACTATTGTTCTAAACTTAAATTAATATGTTCAAAATGTATTTCCTTAACACACAAATACATAATTTTCAAACATGAATCCAACACACTATATATAATTCAATACTTGTATCAAAATATTCTATTTGGACAATTTCAGATATCATGGTATCCAAGTTCCCCACACCCTCGATATAACCTTTTTCTCTTTTGACATTGCTCAATTGGTTTCTCCTTATTGCCCTTCAATCTTTTCGAAGTTCCACTATAGTTTTTGCTCCCACTGTGTACTCTAGACCCTTTATTTTTTGAATTTTTAGGAAGTCTAACCACTATTTCACAAGGAGTGCTAGAGCTAGCAACTCAAGAAATTGGGATTTATTATGCTATATATTCTTACTCTCATCTGCAAATCTTCTTTTCCCTTCCAAACTCACCCTATACTCTTATAGATACTTAACAAAGTCACTAATATCTTCATTATTCACTTCAACCAAACTCACACAACTATGAATCTCGGACCACAAATCATTCAATAAGCGCTTCCTATCGTCATCATTTGAACACTATTCCATCTCATTACCATCCCCATCAAACATTGGTTTTTTCATAGCCATTGTTGTCCACCTTTTCAAAACATATTGATTTGGAATTTTATCTAACTTATTTGCCTTCCAAATCCATATCATATGTCTGCATGTAATTCCTTGCCTACAAAACAACTTACAAGAACACCTTGTTTCATAATTACTAATATCCATAACAACCTCATAAGTTCTTCCACAGTTACATTCACTAACTTTTGCGATCTCCAACTTGTTTTCCTTCCTTAACTCCTCTACACCACATTCATAACAAGCACTGTGAACTTATTCTTGAAACTCATAGAAAACTTTAATGGTATATAACTCATAACTATGTCTTTCAATCTCCATTGGAGTCTTACATTCTGGATGCTTGTGTTGAGAATCATAATCATTTTGTGCATGAGTATATCTTTGTGCATCCATGACACTTTCAAACCTCATTAAAAACTCTACTAGCGATACATGTGGATTAACAAAGGATGAAAAGAAATTATTTTCACTTTCATACCTTGATGTAGTTCTTATAATACCGCCCGTAAACAAATCTCTAAAATACACAGGAATCCACTTTTCTCTCATTTCAAACATTAAATGAAGCCACTCATGATTTTCTAAATGAAATTCAACTAGCATATTGTTCCATTTATCTTCAAATTCCTTTAATTTCTAAGTTCCATACACAATCAAATTCCTCTTAAGTATATATTAAAAACTTATAAAAATACTCTTACTATAGACCAATAAAATACTTGTTAGTTTGATAAGTTGTATAAATGAAACCATATCGTCAAAAAGATAATAATTTTTTCTACATATAGGATCGGTCCATAAATCCATACATAGGCAATCACCATCATCACTATGATAATCGGGAAAAAAAGCAGACCAAATCAAATTTTTCCTCTTAAAACTATCTACAAACATTTGTGCATCGGCCCCTTCAATGTACGCTTTTAAGTCCCTATGAAAATTTTTGAGATCACACTTAGAGCCACCTACATTCTCATAACCACCAACGTATTCTTTCATCATTCAAAATGTTTTCACGAGTCTAATGTTAACCTGTGTACACAATAGAATATAACTTTAGAACAATTTACATAAACCAAATATACTGTAATTTTAGAACAATGAAATAAAAATTTAGAATAATTCATTGAATACTTAGGAACAATAGGATACAAACTTAGAACATTTGTATATATATACTACCTTCGAATTATCAACAATCATCTTCTTATGTAAAATGTTCAAATTTCTCCTTGCTTTTTGAAAATGTACAAAATTAGATGAATAAAGGGAATGTCTATGTCTTTCTTCAATATTAAATACAACGTAACCCCCATCATCGCAAACCTTCAACACCATAAGTGCATTGCATCCAACACGAGTAACCAAACTTCTCCTAACAACTGCACTTCTATCTTCGCCTTCATTTTCACTTCTCATATCTTGCAAATTACTTTTTTTCTTAGACTTATATCTAGCTTTATTACACACAAAATATTGAAAACTAACAACGTCATTCTTCCTTCTTTCTGTAGTAGATTTTCTAACGTTAAAACCAACGGAACTTGCATATGCTTCATAAAATGAAAACCCTTTATCAATACTTGAGAATTTCATGCCTACACACAGTTTTACCTTACTAGAAAAAATTGGGATCCATACTTTAGACCCTCCAGGCGTACAGATAGGTATCACTTCAAATGTTTTACCCCTATTTTCACTACAAACACTACAATTCTCTTCATTACCCATTTCCTACAAAAACCATAATAACTACTCCTTAGAATAATAAATGTCATATTTAGGACAACATAATAATTATTTAGAAACAATATTTAGAATATAAGCTAAAAAATTAGTACAACAGAACAATTATTTAGAACAACTGAACAAATATTTTTGAACATTAGAATTAGAACATAAGTTGTAGCATTTTAGAACACTAGTCTTATATGTGGAACAATAGATACATACTTTAGAATAAATGAAAAATATCTAGAACAATATACCAATGATTTAGAATAATCTAATTAATCTTTAAACAACTAACAAAAATTTTGGAACAACTGCAAAATACTTTATATCATTAGTCCTTTAGAATGCATAAAAGACTTAGTATTAAACATACTTATTATTAGCATTACTGATAGTGGGGTTGAAACTCAAGGTAATTTTGAATATTGTGGTGGAATTTGTTGTAAATATTCTGGTTAGGTTTTAAATAGTTTCTCATTAGTAACATTCATAATATTTGATGACAACGCTCCTAAATCGTTGGATTAATAATTTTGATGGATATAGATGGGATCTCAAATATAAGGGGTTCTTATATGTATAGAGGATCTTATATATTGTTATAAACATTTAAATTTGATATGACCTTTGTTTAATTCCTTTTTTTGAAATTTTGTTACATTGTACTAAACATTAATGTAATTGTTAAGATAATTTGTTCTATTGTTTTATTTGTACTTTGGAACTTTCACAGGAGTTGATCGCACATAAGAATTGTGTTACTTTTGCTGCTAATATTAAAGGTCAGAACAATGGTATTAATGTTTTGGACAATATAATTAAACTTCAAAACAATTGTATTATATTATTGAACAATAGTATTAATGTTTAGAATAATATTAATATAGCTTATAATAATAGTATCAAGCTTCAGAATAATAAAAATATAGTTTATAACTATAGCATTGCAATTTAGATCATTAGTATATTTGCTTTTGATTAATTTTTTACTATTACTTCTAATGTGGTTTAATTCTCGAAGCTCTAAACTTACGAAGGGAAGTGTTGAAAACAAGCAGCTTAAGAAGAGTGTTAAAAAAGTTCAGGAGCAGGAGTAGATACATCATCATTATTTCTTAATGATGACATCTCTATAGATACATCATCATTAGCCTTTTTCTTATGAACCTTTTCAACACTCTTCTTAAGCTATTTGCAGACAACACTCCCCTTCGTAAGATCACAACTTCGAGTAGTAAAACCACTTACTTGAATCATATAACAATAATCAAAAGCACTCCCCTTTTGCCCCTTCATTCACAACAATTTTTTCTTCACATCATTCATACAAGTATTTAGAACTTGTATTAAGAACAATATATATATGTAGAACAATTGAGAAAACATAATACAGAATAATAGGCTTAATAATTAGAACATCGGATAAAAATTTTTGAACATTAGAACACTGAACACGAAATATGGACTTTACAAATCAAAGTTCAGATCAAGTGATCAAATATTTTAAACATTAGTATACACAATTAGAATTACATTTAAGGACGTTAAGATTACAAGTAAAAAATAAGGGGTAACAATTAGAACAATGAACACGAAACATGGACATTAGGTTTTTAATATAAGAATAATACACTTAATAGGGTTTCAAAAAAGAAGAAGCTATATATTGAAACATTAGACTTAATAAATAAAACAATTGAAACAGAGTTTTGAACATTATTCATGAAATTTAGAACACTTAGAAATAGTGTATAACCTTAGTTTAGAACAATAGTCCAAAGATAACAACTTATCAATAACTTATAAATAGTCTAAATTAGTACAATTGAAAAAAATTCAGAGTATTAATATTTGAAAAAAAAAATATTTGGAACAATATAACAATGATTTATAACAGTAATTTAATCTTTGAATATAATGTCTTAAATTTTAGAACACTTATGATTTTGGAACAAAAGGCCCGCTAATTCGAACATTTAAATAAAAATTTAGAACAAATTCACGAAATAATTTAATAAATAATTTTGAACATAAGGCATGTAAATACATACTTCTCTATAACCAGGGTTGCGAATGTGTTTAGGGTACAGATATGAAAAGCAATGTGTCTTCGCTAACCCTTTTCCTGTCAAAATTTTAGGGATTTAGAACAAATTTTGTACTAATAACGAAATTCATACATAAAAATCGAAAACACATATAGTAATAATTTAATACTCTTACATGACGGTTGCAGAATTCATTTAGAATCCATTACGAATTGATGTAGAATATGTTACGAATTGCAGATTTGCAGAATTATTGATGGAAAATCCATTAGGAATTTCATAATTAAGACAATTATTTGGAGAATTGAATCCATTAGTATTGATGAAATGCTTTATGAATTTTGAAAAGTTCGTGAAGAGAATTTGGGAGAATCTAGGGAGAATTTTGGAAAATTTTGCGAATGAAATTTGACAACTTGATAATAATATGGAAGTTAGATTGATATAAGTTGGAAACTTAAGTATTTATGATTGTGAGGGCGAAAAATCAAGTAATTTTGAATACTAGAGGCAAGTTGCATTATAAATGTCTGTTAGTTTTTAACAGTTTTCCAAGAATTACATAAATGCAATTTGATGATTAATGCTCCTAAACCGTTTGACTTTCGAAATGTAATAAGTTATGAACAATAAGCTAAACTATTAGAACAACTAAACAAACGTTTTGAACATTATAATAAAATTTAAGAACAAACAAAGTTAATGTGCTCAAAACAACTTATCAAATATTTTAAACAGTATATTAGTAAACGCGAGTAACATATATGACTTTAGAACATTAGACTAGCATATTCAAATAAGTACATACAATATTAACTATTGAATAAATGGCTTCAAAGTTAGAACAATTGCACATGATTTTAGAACACCACGCTCGAAAACACGAACAACCATATATGACTTTAGAACATTAGACCACCATATTTAAACAAATACATAAATATATTAACCATTGAACAAAAGGCTTCAAATTAGAACAACTGCATATGATTTTAGAACAACTTATCAAATATTTTAAACATTAGGCTAGTAAACACGAACAACCACACATGACTTGAGAACAAAAGGCTTCAAAGTTTAGAACACCATGCCAACAAATTCAAATAAATATAATAAAATATTAATCATTGAACAATAGACTTTAAATTTAGAACAAATGCATATGACTCTAGGACATTAAGCCAACATATACTGTTAAATTTATAAATTATTTTTATTTATTTTTAATAACTTAATTGATGATAATTGATAGTGGGGTGGAAATCAAGGTATTGTAAAAAATTAGAAGGAAAATTGAATTTAAAACGTTTGTTAGTTTTTAATAAGTATCCAAGAATTACTTTAATGCCACTTTTACTCCTAAGACCGTTAGATATTAGAATTTAATGAGATCATGTGAGAACCCCTTATATATACAAATGGAATCATGTGAGAACCCTTTAATTATATAAGAACTCTTCCTACATAAGAACTCATCTAGTACCATTAATTTAGTATATTTAGATGGTTGTGATTAAATATACATTAATGGAAAAGTTTTAGAACAATAGGTATAATACTTATAACAATGGAAGAAGTTTTAGAACAATAGGTATATTATTTTAGAACAATATGTGTAACATATACCTATTATTCTAAATTTATGATATATTGTTCTAAATTTAGGGGGTTTATTTTTTTGAATTCGAATTTATATTATGAAGTTATTTGAATTGTTCTATAGTTTATTGCGATTATTCTGAAACTTTGTATTATTGTTCTAAAACTTTGTACTATTATTCTAAAATATTATACTCTTGTTCTAACATATTATATCTATTGTTCTAAAACTGTATTATATTATTTTAAGTATTATACTAATTGTTCTAAGATATTGACATATTATTCTAAATTATAATTCTAATGTTCTAAAACATCGTTCTATTGTTTATATATATATATATATATATATTATATATATATTATATATATATATTATATATATATATATATATATATATATATATATATATATATATATATATACATACATACATATTCTAATTTCATACATTTATGTGGGATTACACGAAAAGGTAAGATGAAAAAAAGTAAGAGGCAAATAAACCATATTGAATGACATATTCTTATAAATTTGTTTAAATTAAAGGGTGAATTTTGTTTTATAAAAAGTAACTTTTGTACAATATATCAATATTTTTTTTCAAACATATCTCAATCTCTATCCATTAAAATTATAGAAAGTATTATATATACAAGAAATAAAATAAATTTATTGTATTTCTAATAAAAGTAACCTTTAATACAACACAAGTTATCCTTCAATCTTTATCAACTTTGAGTTATAACTTTTGTTATATTGAGTGGTCACTTTTAATAAATTTTATTGTATTTCGTGTATATACAATACTTTTTGTTTAAATAATGATATCTTTATTTTAATTGTATTAAAATGTAGCTTTTGTTAGCGCGTGGGTGTCACGACACAACAAGGAGTGAAGTCTCTCTGCTGTTTAGTGTTAAGTTAACTCTTAACCCAAACGCAGAAACGGAAAAACAAAGCGAACCCCTGGTTCCAGGCTCGCGGGACAGATGCAGTGCGGGTGCGGTGGTAGTTCAGCAGTAGTTACAGTACGGAAGCAGTTGAGTGTTTGTTTGAATCCTCAAAATTAGAGAGAGAGAGAGAGAGAGAGAGAGAGAGAGAGGAAGAATGGGTGCGGTGGAGCAGCAGCTTCAGAAGCTTGGATCCAAGCTGGAAACTCCACCTTCCTCCAAAGATTCCCTGCTCAAGCTTGTCAAGGTTTGCAATTTCTTTTCTATTTTGATTTCGCGCATTAGGGGAGAGGGGGTTTCTTGTTTTTGTATTCCCCCGATTTATTTGTTATATTTGTTTTTTCCTGCTATTTTCTCCTTTTTCTGATTCGCAATTTCCTATTCTTGGTTTGTTTAACATGCATGATTCTTGATTAACATTTGGGCCATTCAACATTGTTTGCTTATATTCCAGATTTTCGTGCTCGGAGATACCCTCTGCCGCTATTTGTTGCTGGGTATTATTAGTCTTACTAATTTCCTATTTCTATTAAACCTTTTTAGGAAGGAAGATCTTTGAATATTTCTTGCTCTAATATTGATACTATCAACTCATCTCTTTAGCTATACTAACTTATTTTTATTGAAATGTTATCCATTTATCCTTTCAATTATACCACTTTACCATATCAATGCTTCTTTATTTAAGTGTTGTCATTTTAAGCCATACTTTTGTAATAAACTCATACTTTTCTTTTGGTTTTCAGAACTTTTAGTCATTCATCACCTTGTGCTTGGGAATGGGTTGTAAAGCTACACCCTGTTGCCAATCAATCCCTAAATTCTTCATCATGGGAGATACACATCCTGTTGAATCAAGTTGGTTTTTAACAGACAATAATAGCGCCACTTTCAAGGTTTACCTTTGCAAACTTGTACAATCGTGGGCATTTATCGAAACTTTAGGTATAACACATTTTCCATTGTCCACATTCAGCCTATTGCTCTAGACCAGATACCATTTTTTCTGGTTGAAATCCAAAAGTTCTCTGGAACAATGAGTATCCATGTACTTGTGGAAGGATGAGATTATTATAATCTCTTTCATAATCTGACGTTTTTTTTTAATCGAACAAGATAAGGCTCTAAGTTTTATAAGATGCTAATACCTCTAGTTTTAGAATAGTGATGATTGTTTTATACTGGTTATTTCTTTTCATGATTGCATCATATAATATATTGAACAATAACAACCCCTCATTAAAGCCACTGCACATCTACCCTTGCTAATTACGCCCTGCTGTACACCATGGCTAGAAGAGGGGCTAACTTTGTAAGATATGAAGAAATGACATCCATGTGGGCATAATGGCATTAGTAATAACCGTAGTACTATATCTCTTTTGAGGGCAGGAAATAATAACTGGCAATAGTGTGGAAGGGGGAAGTGAGTAGTAATATTTAGCTACACCAAGATTCAAGGGGATGACATGTGTGGCCTTAGGTTTTTTAATGGATTTTACCATGTTTAGAGTTGAGAATCTAGTAATATAGAAAAGTTATTTATTACTTTTTCATAAATTAGTTGCTGTTGAGAACTTTGTGAATCAGGATTGTGCTTGACCAATACTTTGGGCCGTGGGGAGAGGGGGACATATTTCTTTTATGTTATGTGATGAGAACTTATACTGGCAAGTGGTAACAGTTGCTAACTTCCCCAGTAGCTAACAGCTAAGAGCTGTCATGATTTACTTCACGGAGTTGAGAAGAAATATGTGTTACTTGTAATTAAAAAAAATCTAAATTCAACTGTAGAATAGCCTAAAGAGGACAGTTTTGATTCCTAATGTCACAAAGCTTTGCTTCCAAGGGTTCACTGTTTCTTTTCTACTTTTCTTCCATGTGCATCTCTGATTGCCTAAGGAACCTGACAAATTCAGTCCTTTCTTTATCCTCAATTTCCAAACCGCTAGGACACTTGGTCGTATTGTATCCCGTACAAAGATTAATTCAAGTGCTAAAGTGAGAATCCCAAGGACAAGAACAAGAAGGATCGTGCTGGGACTTCTCTGTGGGAATCTTACCATTTATTTAGCTTTTTAGGGTACAAAAAAGAGCTGGAGCCTTAGACATCCTACTTCAGAAGGGAAGTTGCGGCAGTAATTATGTGAAAAAATTCTTATACTCTAAAGTCCAGATAAAGCAGTAAATCATCTCATAGAAAAAAAAAGATAAATCAATAAATACATGTTCTCTTACAGTATGTAATTACCTTATGAAAGAGTTACCTACTTAATAAACGCTGGGGGGGGGGGGGGGTAGCGGTGGTATTTTGACTTGGTTTATGCCATGACGATCAGAACATATTAGATTTATCCGTACTTGGTATATGGAGACTACCTTTAGCTCCATTAGAATGAACCTTATTGCTTCTTGTATTGACATGCTTAATTAATTTTTGCGTTTTGTGGTTGTGGGTTTTGAATATATTTTCCTATGAGATAGGCTTTTCTTGATGCCTGGTAATTTAATATGCCTTTTGCTTCTCAGCAAGCCATTACCATACTCTCTGATTTGGAACAATCTCCGCCAACATCAATAATGGAGTCAATGCAGCCTTTTTTGAAGGCCATTGTGAGACCAGAGCTGTTGAAACACCAAGATAAGGATGTCACACTCCTAGTTGCCTCTTGTCTTTGTGAGATCACTCGTATTACTGCTCCTGAAGCACCATATAGTGATGAAATTCTAAAGGTATACTATAATGCAATTTTATGAAGTTAAATTATTTGGTTAAGGAACGGAGTGACTGTTAATTTTCCTTGCTAGATCGAACTTCATCTGTCTGCGCCTGGTGATGCTGCAGGATGTATTTGCTTCAATTGTTGGTACATTTGGTGGACTAAATGAGATAAGTGGTCCGCTGTTTGGAAGGAGAGTCATCATATTGGAGACTCTTGCAAGATACAGATCATGTGTTGTGATGTTGGATCTTGAATGTGTTGATCTCGTAAATGAGCTGTTCAGGACGTTTCTAGCTGTTGCAAGGTATATTATGTAATAAGATTAACTAAAATGGAGACTACCACTGGAAGACATGAAAAACAACCTTCTAATAGTTTTCAGTCTATCATGATGGTCTGAGTTATAATTTCATATCAAAGCTTGTCACTTCTAGGGTTTATTTTTGTATATATCAAAATCAAATGGAACAATGGAAGGCTTTTTTTCCCATCTATTTCTATGGTCATCAAGAATAAGTTGGGAGGAGTTCCTCAAATAGCTGTCAGTTCCTGTTACGATTGTATCTATAACCTGATATGTGTGTGCAGGGATGATCATCCAGAAAATGTTATTACATCGATGAGATTAATTATGTATGTTCTTCTAGAGGAAAGTGAGGATATCCATGAAGATCTTCTGCTTATTTTGCTTTCTACACTAGGACAGAATAAAACGGTGGTAGTGCTTTCTCTATCATTCATTACCTGCTGGCTAAAATCACGCTTTCCTTTTTGTTGTCATTTTGAGCCAATTTTTAAAGTGGTATGACTGTGTGGTTCAGGATTTCACAGATGCTGGGAGGAAACTTGCCATGAATTTGATTGAGCAATTTGCGGTGAAACTTGAACCTTCTGTTAAACAATTTCTCATATCTTTAATGACAGATGAAAGTTCCTCGAATTGTGAAACTGATTATCATGAAGTTATTTACAATTTATACCGCTGCTCACCTAGAATTCTGCTGGGAATTGTTCCTTACCTGACTGGAGAGCTATTGGTAACTGCAGAATTTATGACTTTATTTTATGATTGCTTTATTTGTTTCATTGCGTTGCTCAACTACTTCGTGAGCCATTATGTTTGTGTGACCTTAGACATTGCCTTTGCCTATATGCTCCTGACTATATGGACTACCCCCCCCCCCCCCCCCCCCCCCGGTTTTTCTCAAACATTTTCCACCAACACTATTTGCTTCTGTATGTTGCTCAATGCTGCCTGTTAGGCTGTTGCCCTGTGTAATGATGTGTTTCGTCTCTACAAACAGAATGATCAGTCAAGAGCTCGTCTTAGAGCAGTTAATCTAGTGGGTGAGCTTTTTGCGCTACCAGGTTCCTCTATTTCTGAGGCATTTCAATCCATATTTGTGGAGTTCTTGAAGAGGTTAACTGATAGAGAAGTTGAAGTTCGGATGTCTGCCCTTGATTATGTAAAAAGATGTCTACATTCAAACCCCCTAAGACCTGAGGCTGCTCAAATATTTGGTAACTTCTGCCCGTGGTTTTATGCAATGTTTCTTTTTGAGGTTGATTTTGTTGATTTATACCCTAAAAATCTGTAGCTGCCCTATGCAATCGGCTCCTGGACTATGATGAAAATGTGCGGAAGCAAGTTGTTGCTGTGGTGTGCGATGTCGCTTGTTATAACCTTGATTCTGTTCCAGTTGAAACAGCCAAATTAGTTGCTAAGTGTCTTCGTGACAAATCTGTAATTATTTCTATCTATTTGCATATACTCCATGGTGCTTTTGTCCCATTTTCTTATCGTTTTACCTTTGTTTATGCAGTTATCTGTGAAGAAATATACCCTTGATAGACTCGCTGAGATATACAGGCTTTACTGCTTAAGGTGCAAAGAAGATTGTACAATTGAATATGACTGGATACCACGAAAAATTTTGAGGTGTTTCTATGACAAAGACATCTGGTAAGCAATAGAGTGTGGAATCCATGTTTGCTGTGTTACTTTAAATTTATTGTTGCAGCTTTTAGGAACATCAATCTATAAATGATGAGGCAATTAGAAAGTTTTCTTTAATATGTTTTTCATCAATACTTTTCTTCTTTTTTTTGGATGGTGTGTTGACAGCTCTCCTTAGCACAATGTTTTTGGACATAAGAAAGTCACTGTTACTAGATTCAATTCAGCTAATGGTGCTATTTAAGAATAGTACTTGCAAATATGGGTCCAGGCTGCAGGTTCTAGTGGTAGTTATTGGACCAATTACTTTCAAACTAAGTCATAGTTAGCAAAGAGTGCCATAGAATAAAATCATGGATGCAATTACCATCACGTTATTGTGGATGCGGCTTGGAACGGATGAATAGAACGGATCGCGGCCAACACTTTCACTTGAATGTGTTTAAGACTCATTTACATATGTTTAGTTTTAAAAGTGTTCTTTCATAATATAGCCAAATAAGTCATAATATGAGTGGGTTATTGCTTTGTGAACCAATAATTACTTTCAATATCATGCTTTATAAACTATATAATAGATTAATTAAAGGTTTTTAATGAAATTTTACGAAAATTGAATGTAACAAATTGTCTAACGCGGTGAGTCACCCTTATATAATGGACAATGCGGGATAAGGATGTGAATTTCGTCACGGTATTATGAGATGGGGTTTTGCGGAATGACAAATCTAAAACCCGTAACTGAACAGCCAGTCTGTAGAGGGACAGACCGGTTTTAATTCCATGGCAAAGACGATAACAAAGTGATTGAATTTTTAATGTGAATTGTAAGTTATGTTTACTATCAAAATTAGGGCGAAGTTGAATTTGTCTGAAATAAGGTAATATGATCTGAACTTTGTAAGGTATGGTATCAATCTTTCTTTTTCACTGTATATCTTCAAAATATCAACTTTTTATAATTTTGTTACTATGTATTTAAAGGTATATATGCTGATGAAGTTTCTAAAATTAGATTTGATCTGAACTTCTCTCGTCCTATTTGGTCTAATTTGAGCAAGAATAAGTAATTAGATTCTATGATAAGGTTTACGGAACTTATTCTTTAAAGGGCTCAATAAATTATGAAATCAGATTCTGAAATTAAAGCATGTAAGGTTAAGTATTCCCACATGTATAATGTAATGCATTAATGAACTCCATACTCCAATTTGTAGATTATGCTAACAGTATAGATCAGCCTGTTTCAATTAGTGAAGTATGCCAGACATGTGGATTTTTGCCCTAGTCTTGTCAAGGTCACATAGCCTCATAGGTATGGATCATATGTTATTGGAACTGAATGTCACAATATAGAGCTATTTATTTCTATCTCTAAGAGTAATTGGTAAATTGGAATCTGTTTGTTGCATGATTAAAGTGCTTATGAAGAAAATTGATGTTATTGGTGCTCTAAAACTTAGGCGTGAGGTGAGGTGCATAAGTGCATAATACACCTATGCCAAGAGGAGCACATTGCCTAATTTAAAAATTTAGTTAGTCATACAAGAATATCATTCCTAGAACCATAAACCTTGAAAGCAATGTATGAAAAATCTTTGTCACTCATTGTTAGAAATAATGACCATTGATCATTGGTGCCATTCATATCATTATCATTAGTCCTTAAGATTTATGACTTACGTTTTGTAAAAGACTACAACAGTTTCATTGGGCATCTTTTTGGTCCCCTTTTCCTGCTGTTCTAAAGATCATGATTTCTGTTTTCTTTTTGTGCCTTGATCGTAAAATCGCCTCACTTAGAGCAATCTAATTGAGTCATTCCTTGTGCTTCAGCATGAAGGTTGCATTTTGTGTACACTGTATTGTTCAAAATAACTTATCTAAAACAAAAAATGTTGGAAAGAATGAGGATTTGGCCCATCATCTGTTGAGACGGTGATCTGCCTGAAGGAGTTAATACAGCAGGAAATGTTATTACTAAATTCCAAAGAATTTTTTTGGTTTAGGACTTGGTTGGAGTAGGAAAGGAACTGATAGGATTAATGTATTGAACAGTTTTTGAAAGTGGGGGCTACTCACCAATTCTTATTGTTGAATAACTTTTACTATGAGCTCAGCTGGTTACTCACCAATTTTTATTGATGAAAAACTTTTACTATGAGCTCAACTGGTTTAATTTGCTTGCAGCTCAGATGCAGTTGAATCTACTTTTACTATGGGCTCAACTGGTTTAATTTACTTGCAGCTCAGATGCAATTGAATGTAGTATCTGTGGACCACTATTTCCTGCTGAGTTTGCAGTCAAAGATATAGTTGAACATTGGATACGCATATTTGCAGGACTGGATAAAGTTGAAATCAAGGCTATAGAAGAAATTCTAGAACAGAAGCAAAGGTAGGTGTATTATTGCATCTTGCTTACCACTCTGTTTGTGTGCCCAACAGCTTCTTCAGTTCAACTGGTTTAATTCGCTTTGTGTGTGATCTGGATTACATCTTGTTTCTGAAGGTTGCAACAAGAAATGCAGAAGTATATCTCTCTTAAGCAGACATGCAAGGTTTGTTATTGTAATTGAATATTAAATTTCTGTTCTCAACTGAAAGTTCAATAAGTTGTTGAGGTCATAAATTTTTTTGTATTGCCATAAAACAGGATGCTGATGTAATTGAATATAAAAAAAAAGTTATCCATTCGTTCCGGGTAATGTCAAGGTTTTTTGTTGATCCTTCAAAGGCCAAGGAAGGATTTTTGACTCTTGATCAGCTAAAAGATGCTAATGTTTGGAAAATTTTGTTGAACCTACTTGATCCAAATACTAGTTTCCATCAAGCTCGTACTATTCAGGTGAGCTATGATACAGAACCTTTGGACTTTTTCCATTAAGCTTATATTAGTCAACGCCATTTTTATGTCTTCATCTATTGAATCATAATGCATGATCTCTGATTTGACGAGTCTTGAAGAAATAAACATATTTGTAACATAATCAGTGGGATTTTTTTGACGTAATGTGATGAGTAAACATCTAAATATCAGGTTGTAACTGGGCGCTGAAGTGCAGCTCAGTTGGTGTGCTTTCTGCTTTGCTAGGAATTGTTTATGTTTATTCCTGGCCTTAAATTAGTTGCTGTGCCTTTTAGACTTTGAACTTTGCTGTATAGCTGTCTCGCTTTTGCTTGATTGGTTCTATTCTCTGTATATTCTATTGTGTCCATGCAAGCGTAAGGAGATTCAAATGCAATGTTATGGAAATCTATGTATACAGTGGGAATCATAATATCATTTAGTTTCAATTTTTTGTTGTTTTACTATTAACAAGTCTGTAAATAAGAATAAGAATCCTGGACTTGACTTTCTCTTTTCTCTCTTAACAATGCAATCTGTTAAGAAGCCTGAATCTGTTCATCATAATTCTTTTTGCATTTGGTTTCATCATAATGACTTGTCCTGTAATCTATGCTTTGTTGTCTTTTGATGTGGAGTGTTTTGTGCTTCAAATATTGGTTACAGAGATAATTTTATTATTTTTGGAATTGAGTTTATGTCGGTGTTCCATCCATTCGTAATCAAATATCTCCTACATTTGTTTAATGTATAGCTTAGCGAGATCTCTTTTCTGCAAGTTGTTTCACGTTATGTTTGGGTCTTTTAACAGTGATATTTGCGTGCTACATTTAAACCTTGAAATCTTGTGACTTTGAACCCATGGGGAAGGACTGGGGAAGAACTTTCTTTAGTATTTTGGTTTCATCTTTTCTGCAATGATAGCCCTTTGTTTAGTAAATGTTTTCTCCTCCTAATAACAAGCACTTGAACTATTAGGCTACAACATTGTTGATTCGCCCACGAAACTACAAAGGTTTGGATATTTTTGCAAATTTTTAACACTACATTGTTGATTCACCTACAAAACTACAAAATATGTTAAAAATTTGCAAAATTGGTATGGATATTACAATTTGGAAAGAATCTCCTTGTTGTCACATCCTCACAGGGGTAAAGGCTGCATACCCTGATCTCTTTTTTCCATGAGAGGGAATATCATTGGATGCATTTAGGGTTAATGTTTTGAATACAGTTAGATGAAATGAACCTGTTATTTTTATTTGTTATCCTGCAGGATGATCTACTTAAGATTCTTGGTGAAAAACATTGGCTTTTTGATTTCTTGAATGTGCTTTCGGTGAAGTGTTCATACATACTTTTCAGCAAGGAGCATGTCAAAGAATTCCTGTTGGAACTTGCAATTCAAAAATCTGCTGGAAACACTGACAATTGTTTATCATGTGTCAACATGCTGGTGGTAAAACTCATTTTGTTCTTGGCTTTTAATAGATGTATTTGGTGGTGTTGAACTGTTGATGAAATATGAGATTGTCTAGTTTATATTTTGTTCCTTTTCATGTTATTGATTGCTGTTTGTGAGGTAATCCTTGTTTGATACACTTCCTCCATTCACCCGCAACGTATTCCTTTTTGGAAGTTGCAGAATAATTCCAACAATACTTAATTGCCTCATTGATTTTCTTTCTCTCTCCCTCTTATGTGGGAAGTGATTTACTGATTCTTGTATTACCCCTAAATGCAGTAATGATACAAGTAAGTAAATTATGGTTCTCTTTTCTCCTAGAGATACATGAGCAATGAGAAGGTTGCTTTGTGCAAAATGTTTGTCATCTGGTATCTGTAATGTTAGCTGAATAAGACTGATGTTGAATTGAACTCTGTTGAACAATTACTACAACCATTGTCTATTACCTTTATCATTGCAGCACTTATTGGGATTCTTAAGAGGCCAATGACAAAAACAATTATTTGAACTATCCTTGTAATGGTGTTGATCAATGATTTAGTTCTGGTAACTAATGCCATCCCCTACAGTCTTAGATTCTTTCTTGCCCTTATAAGATGTTGGAGGTTGATGATGTTAGAAATGTGTACCCTGTATGGCTATTTTAATAGAATCTTGGTAGGATCTGATGGCTGCTGTAATAAGGATGTGGGCTGTGGTATGTCTGATTTGCTCATGATTCATCTTGGTAGCCAAAAATCTATGGTGCATATGTGTCAACCTTGATTCTCCAAGTGATAACTAGTCCTGTGCAATACTGCTGTTTGTATGGACTATTAAAAAAAGTGGATTGTCATATTGGTTTACATGCCCTGCATGTTCATTCTTGATGTTCACCATTTTCTGTGCATTGTGTGTGGGACTATTATATATATTTTTGCACTGTACTTGTGTTTCTTGAGTTCTCTTTAACCTTTTCTCTTTTTGCATATACTTGTTTGAATCCTTTCGAAGATTGTGGATTCTTCCTCTCCCTCGTCATCACAGGAGTACATTAACAGAAATTCAAAGTCATTGTTATGCTTATTTTGAGTCATCTTTTTCTTCCTTGAGTATTCTTCTTCCATGAAAAGTTGGGTTGATGTACTTATCCTGTTCTGATGTTTTCCAGATTCTGGCAAGCTATAGTTCATTGTTGTTCAATGGCAGTGAAGAGGATTTGCTTAACCTCCTCAAAGATGAGAATGAAATTGTAAAAGAAGGCATTCTGCATATATTAGCTAGGGCTGGCGGAACCATCCGGGAACAGCTCACATCCTCATCTAGGTTCATTTCTCGTCTTGTTATCTAATAAAAACATGATCTGCCGATGAAATTCTTTCCAACAGCTTGTTGCTTAACTGCAGTTCTGTAGATCTCATACTTGAAAGGCTATGTTTAGAAGGGACACGAAGGCAGGCTAAGTATGCTGTTCATGCTCTTGCGGTAATAACCAAGGATGATGGGCTACAGTCACTCTCTGTTATGTACAAGGTATTAATTTGTGATTTTCCTTACACCACGGCTCTTAAAAATTTGGGATTTTCTATTCTTGATTTTGGGATCATGATGCTGGATAGCTAAACCCTCTCATTTGCTGTGTAGAGGCTGGTTGATATGTTGGATGAGAGGGCACATTTACCTACTGTTCTGCAATCACTGGGGTGTATTGCGCAGACTGCAATGGCAGTTTTTGAAACCAGAGAAAGTGAAATTGTGGAGTTCATTAAGAACAAAATTTTGCAATGCAGTAATGTAGGTTAATTGCATCTTGTGGGCCTTGATAGCCTCTTTTTTGATCTGCTAGTAGTACAGTTTGTTTATTTGATTATTGTTTGCTACTGTGTGCTTCCAGAGAGGAGAAGACAAACCAAAAGCTCGTTGGCATGATCAGAGTGAACTATGTCAAATAAAGGTTGTTTACTGTAGAATATCTTTAGTCTCCTAAATGTGCTGTGTGCATGTTCCTTGTTTTCCTGGACTAATTTTTATATGAAATTGCTTTGTATATACGAAGTCGGAGTTGACCATGTTGTCAATTGTCTTTGTTTGTATTTTATGGGAGAATAACATTTATTTCTATTTTATGTAATTGTTTATCAAATTTTTGTTATTTTTCATCTTTTTAATGTTTGACAGATTTTTGGCATTAAAACGTTGGTTAAGAGCTACCTGCCAGTCAAAGATGCTCATCTTAGAAGTGGAATTGATAGTCTCATAGAAATTCTAAGAGATGTGCTTTTATTTGGAGATTTTTCAAAAGAGTTGGAATCAAGGTCTGTGGGAGTTTTTGGGTTGTCTATTTACGTTGTTTCCACAGTTTTGTTTGATTTTTGGTTGGTGCTATGTTGCAGTTCTGTGGATAAAGCTCACTTAAAGCTTGCTTCTGCCAAAGCCATCCTTCGTCTTTCAAGATCTTGGGAAAATTATATACCCGCTGATGTCTTTCATCTAGCTTTAAGGACAGTTGAGGTTGGAGATTCTGATTAACATACAATTTTTTGCCTGATCAGTATTTAAAGAATAGAATAACTTAATTTGATGATTAAAAACTAATCTATTTTTACATTTTGTATTTTGAGCACAGATAAATTTCCGCCAAGCTCGGAAATTGTTCCTCAGCAAAGTTCATCAGTACATTAGCGATCGTATCTTGGATCCCAAATATGCCTGTGCTTTTTTATTGGACATCTTTGCTTCCAGACATGCACAAATGGACGAGGTATTACTATCATTTTACTGTGTTTTCTTACATGCCTTATTTCCTTTGTCACTTAGCTTTCTGAAATTTTCATCACAATTTTGACTGAATTTTGTGCAACCTGACTTGCAGGACAAACGTTATCTTAGTGAAGTTATACAAATTTGCCATCAGGTCAAAGCCTGGCAACTTTCTATGGAATCAGATACAAACTCTCTAGGGCTTTACCCAAAATATATACTTCCTTACCTGGTCCATGCTCTTGCTCATCACCCTATGTGCCCTAGTTTTGATAGAGGCATGGATGTCAAAGCACTAGAACCTATATATCGGTATGTTTTGTAAAGGGAACTTTTTTATCCAATTGTTTATTTCATTCTGTGTGCTTGGAAAGAGAATAAATTATAAAAAAACCAGATTAGGGACGCCATTTTTCTGGTGGTAGATCAACTTTCCTCGTAACAATATTGTTGTATAATGTTAAAGCTATGTAGGTTTGAGATTAGAAACATTGCTCAATCCTGCTTTGCCTTCTCTGGGTCAGTCAATCTGAATTTTCTTTCTCTATGACAAACTCCATGGGTTTGAGCTAGAAAACAGTGACTTTTCTTTCCATTCAGTGCAGGAGTTGGATATGATTTTCCATGGAGAGGCTGATCTGTGGGGTTTTTGTTTTGTGTCAATTGTATACTGCTGTAGTGCACTAGCGCAGTATGATCTTTTGATTTGTTCAACTTTGAACTTTGAGAAAGCAGTTCCAATTGAAATTGCAACAATGTATTCATAAACCCTTTTTTCCATTGGAAGCTTATTTCCTGGTTTCATTTTTTTGAAACTTTGGGGCTATTTGTATGATGGTGTGCTGATATGATTTGAAATTTGAATGACCTTTTTCCTATTCTTATGGGTTTTTCTCCCCTGGATTTTTGGGTATGTCTTGATATATTTCTCTTAGGGATTAAAGGTAAGGTCCTTTGTAACTCACCATTAGGTGGCAGTACCTCAGAAATTCAGAAGCTCAGGGTCTGTTTTGTTCAAAAAGTTAAGAATAGTTCAGAAAAAATAAGCTCATATAAAATAAGTTTAGATAAGTTTGATTAAAATAAGTTCAAATTTGCTATACAAAAATTAAGTTAGATAAGTTCAAAGAAAATAAGTTTAAATAAGCTCAAATGATAATTATTATATAAGTTTAGAAAACATTAGTCAAATAGAACAGCGCCTTGTAATGCAATTTTTTGGGTTCTCTTCTGATTAAAAAAAATGAGTATGAGTCTCGTCAGTGACTCATGACTAAGAGCTGTTTTGAGTTCTTATATTTCATACACCGTGTTTCCATTCTACTACATAGTCTGTTTTTCTTCTTTGAAATGAATTAATTTACTTAGTTTCTCTTCGTTGTTGTTCCCATGTGAATGGGTTACTTTTAAACCATGTCGTATGCTGTGAGCATACAAACCATTTTCTTCCATCTGCTTCCATGGTTGTTGTGCTCCAATTTTCATAATTGTAGGTTTGTAGTCCTCTGTTAATTCATTTATAGACTTTACTTGATGCTTGTTTGATACGAAATTCTTCTTTTGTTCTCTGTTACACACTGAGCTTTTGGATCCACTTGCTTTCTGTAGGTTGCTAAATTGTGGCTATTTTTCAAATTCATGCTTAGCCCATTTTTCTGTTGCTTTTACTAGGGTGCTCTACTTGTTGTTGTCGATGATTGTACATGGTGATAAAGATATCAATCCTGAAACTTATAGCGCTGAGAAGGATAAGGATGTTTTTCCTGCTGTCGTTTCTATCTTGCATAGTATCAAGCGATCAGAAGATGTGGTTGATCAGTTGAAGTCAAAGGTAAAGAGGAATATGTTTAGTAGCTATAAATATTCCTGGTCTCACTCCATCACAATACCCAATAGGATATCCAACTTTATTTCGAGACAACAATCAAAGAATCGTTTGTAATCAAATTGTCAATATATTTATGAATTAACCCCATGTATATATTGAATAAATTCTTGAATTATGTTCAACATGGGCACTTAGGAAATCCAAAGAAATTTTTGGCATTTACCCTAAGTTTGGACAAGGTCTTTGGACATCATAAACCCAAAGGAGGACTAAATTGTGGGGAGAGATGAAGCATATGTTTCCTGACTGCCTTCCTGTTTTCTTCTTACTCTTGTATCTAAAATTTGTCTGAACTTGGGGGAAAATAACAAGGCATTGAAGAGGAACATGAGAATTTTTATGTGCTTAAAAGAAACATAGCAACAAGTTTCCATCTTTGCCTTGTTAAGCGAGTTCCATATGTACATGTTACCTTTAATTGGTTGAAATTGTTCCGCATTTTGTTTGACATGCATAGTCTCATGATTTAGTCCTATATGAAATGAAATGTGAGGCATTTCTTTCCATTTAATTGCAGAATTCATATGCAATTTCTGAAATTGGACTATTGGCAATCAAGCGCCTATCAAAAAAATCAGGGAATTTTCAAGGTGTTGATGAGTCGGTTTGTTTACCGTCAATGCTGTATAAACCTTGTGTTACCAAAGATGAAGTTAATACTGAGGTACTCTCTTTACCTTTGTCATGTTGCTACACTTAATTCAGTGTTCCAGGGATTTCATCAGAAAATAGGATAGTGTAATTTACTTGGTAACGATTTTACCTTCTTAGTTTCTGTCTTTTGCATATTTTCCAGGTTCATGAGCTTCTTTTTTTTGTCTTCAATGATTTTGTGGTTCAGTTGCTGTGTTTTGTACCAAATTCTAACTAAACTGACAGTGGTGCCTTTTCTAAATAGGCTGCTGATATACGTACATGGTTGACTGATGAATCTGTGTTAGCTCACTTTGAATCACTTACACTGGAAGTCAATGGAACTGTATGTATCTAAGAAGTTATGTTCATTCCAAATGCAATGTTCCACCTTTGGTTTTAATCATGAGTCCTTTCAATTTGGTGATTGTAGGTCCACATAGAAACTCCTCAAGATGAGGTTCTGGAGGATGTTGAAACTGAAGGAAATGACATCCCTCTGGGGAAGCTGATAAAAAAGATAAAATCCCAGAAAAATAAAGCAAAGACAATGGAAAAAGGCCATTCTTCACCAACTAAAATGAAAAATGATGATATTTTGAAAGTGGTGAGAGAAATTAATTTGGATAATCTGGGGCTCTCAAGTAATTTAGGAGCAAGCAATGGCCATGACAATCTCTTGGCTAAGCCAGAAAATGAAGATAAAAGTCCAATTAAGAAAAGAATGGGAATTGATATTACGACTACTTCTACACCCAAGCGCCAAAGGTCATCATTATCAGCAAGGAGTCGTTCTAAATTTTCTTTTTCTAGAAATGCTGATAAGCCTTCTGCAAAAGATAGTTTAAGACATACTTTCCCCATGCAAAAAGAGAAGGGCTTGCTGCAGTCTGATTTGATGTCATCACCAATCAAAAAGAAACGCAGCAATAAAAGGATGGGCGACAGGAAGAGCATCGAACATGGTGATGTCATTGAGGGTCATAAAGTTGAAGAATCTAACATCTCTGACCAGAAGGTGAACTGCTAGCGTGTGTAGCATAGTTGCTCTATATTCCTTTCTATTATGTGAGTGTTTGTGTTAATGCATGTTATTTGTTTGTGCAGAAGCCTAAGGTGGTAGATAATAACAAGAGTGAAATTGTCATTTATGATAAGTCTTCTGCTGAATCATTCAAGAAAAGAAAGAGCACAAGTGTTGCTGGCTTAGCAAAGGTTACTTTTTCCCTATAATACGACCTTGGCAATAATTAAAGTTCTCCTTTTGCAAATGTCATACATTCTGAATCATCCTGCATGATCTTTTTTACCATGTATTATCATGTATATTCTCCACGATTACATGTTTATTGGTATCATACATCTTGCCTTGTGAGTTAACAGTTCAGTAACTAACAGCTGTTTGTGTGCATCAGTTTTCTTGTGATGTTGATAAACTGCAACATGCTGTGTATAGGGGGTGAGAGTATTCTTTTGTTTTGGTTCAAATTCTTTTTTCTTCTGTTAAGAGTTAATATGGAAATATTTTCTCTTTGGGAAGGAGTACTTATGATCTTATATCCTGTACCTGTTGTTTTATGCACTTAAGTCCATTCTTTTGTCTACCTAATTTGAGTTTTTACACAAAATAGTTTCTGTATCTTAGTAGATTTATTGGCAGTTGGTGTTATCTTGCAATTGAGCATGTATTTCTTTTCCCTCCACCATTTCGATGTCTGGACTCTAAAGCATGAAAATTTCCATGACCTAACATGGTTTTTTTGTTTTTGTCTTTATCAGTGCACATCAAAGCAAGGTGAGGGTCCTACAGATTTGATTGATTGCAGGATAAAAGTTTGGTGGCCTATGGATAAGCGGTAAGTATCTAGTCAAGATTAAAAAATTAAGTGTAATTTGCAAGAAACTACCACGTAAAAACACCATCTTGTGAAAAACTACCTCATAAAAACAATCTTGTGAAAAAATACCATGTTAAGAAATCCAATTGCACGATACCACCACCTATGTTGCACCCATACGAATCTGAATACGGATACGAGTACGGAAAATGGCAAAATCAAAATTTCTTGATACGGGTACGGCATAAAAAAAGAAATTATAGAAAATAAAAAATAATTTAAATGTAACTTTTACAATTAAAATAAAACATAAGTTAAATAAAAAAATAGAAACATTAAATAATGATTGGATCACTTAATTGCCCAAAAAAACTGGGTCAAAGGCCCAAACTAAACTACAAACCCGTTTCACTAACCCTAAATTTTTACAAAACAAAAAACAGTCAACACTTCTCCATCTTACTCCTCCATTTCAGTTACTTTTCCATCTTGCTCCTCCATTTTAGTTTTTCTCCATCCTTGAATTTCAACATGCAATCAACCTGTACTTCATAGATCTCAACCACAAAAACAATAATTCATCGACCACCTCCACCGTCGACAATCTGACCATTAATCTGACCAAAAGCGGGATGCGACCATGGGTCTTCTAGCCGGAATCGAAGCTCCAATTTGTTTAACTTACTTTCAGCCTCACATGGCCTTGCAATCGACACTTGACAATGGCGGGTCTAGCTATGAAGGATACAACCATATTTAGTCCCAGCCGTACCCATTTTAGCTAAGTCGTACCCGCTTGTTAGAGGGGATTTGTGGATGTATCCAGCGCGAATCCATACCCGTACCTATTCGTGCTTCATAGATCACATGATTTTCTGGGCGTTGACCTGGTTTTGCATCGTTGACTGGGCACGTGGGAGGCATGTGTGGCCGATTTAAATTTTTTCCTCTCTTTTTGCATCGTTGACTGTGCAAAGTTTGGCACATATCCAAGTCTTTTAATCTCACTCTCAATCTCTTATATCTCCTCTATTTCAAGAAAAGTCAACATCTAAAGAACAGGGGATAGCAATGCAAGGGATAACCATATCGCCCCTTCATCCGATTTCCCAAACTTGGTTCCATCATCCTTCAAAATAAGAGGAAATGTAAGCCCATATGCTCCTTCTACAGCCAAAATCTTCCTAATTAATTCAATCCCGGTGGTTATATTCCCCCATTGATCACTACCACCAATTTGAACAGAAATTCCCTCATTTTTGTTAAGATGAAGGAAATCAAACCCTTGCAATAATTGGTAACTGAATTCAGTAAAGCTCATCCCTTGCTCAGATTCTAACCTCTTTCTAAAACTCTCTTTGGGCATCATAAGTTCATAATGCCAACCTTAGCGTACTTCCCCACAAAAATTTAAGAAAATTAAAAGAGAAAAAAAAAATTAAACCAGCCACACGTGCCTACCACGTGCCCAGTCAACGACGCAAAATCGGGTCAACGCCTATAAAACCGTCATGTGGTGGTATCGTGCAATTGAATTTTTTAATATGGTAGTTTTTCACGAAATTGTTTTTATGTGGTAGTTTCTTGCAAATTACCCAAAAATTAATAGTATTGGTAGAACTGGAGGAAGAGTGGCTGCATACAAATTTTCTGAGCCAAAACGCCAAGCTGCAATATGGATAAATGGATAAACAATGATTCTCTTTATCCCATATTCGCATCTTCTTAGTAGATTACTATTAGTTGATGATGTCAAAGCTATGTACTACTTTATATGACTTTAATTTGCGAATGAGAACAAAAACTAAAGTGTTTTTCACTTGTTCTTGCATCAAGGCTGAGATTTGGCTGACCAGCACTTTAATCCTTTTCTGTTACCAGTCTGAGTTTGACAGTGATGGTTCATTTTCATTACGTATGGAAGAATCTGGATTAACAGTCTGGCATAGAATCCAAAAAAATGTCCTTAAAGTTTTCTGTTCATACATTCAGTTTGATTAAATAGTTTTCTTTCCAAAGTAGCTACTTGTACTTTCTTTTGTTGGTTCCACCTGCACATATTTTATATTCTGCAATTATCTGGAAGGATAATTTTGATGAATTCAAACTATAGTAATTAAATTGATTTTTGTGCATATAGGACTATACTGTTGATATGATTAGGGTCTTTTTTTTTCCTAGTACTTTTGAGGTACCCCTGTGGATAACTGGCTGAAAGTTGGTGTATTGTGTGCCTTGAATAGGTTTTACGAAGGTGTGGTAAAATCGTATGATTCTGAAAAAAAGAAACATGTGGTAAGCTGTTGCTTTGTCTTTCTTATGAATCCTTCCCTTCACTTTTTGGCGACAGGGTTTTTCTCTGTTGTGCATTGTCTTCAATTTTCATCTTCTATTCTTTCACTCCCATACTTATATGGAATTTGATGTAATCTAAATGTTATTGGCATTACTTCTCTCAATGGTGTATCAATATCATGGTGAAGGTATTATATAATGATGGGGATGTGGAAGTGCTCCGTCTTGATAAGGAACGTTGGGAGATTATTGATGATGAGAATAGGCCGAAGAAGGTATGCCTTTTTATGGTGGGAGCTTTCACCCCAGTGCTTTGTGCAGTCCAGTACATTCTGTTCCCTTGCCTTCTGTAAAGTTTATTCTCTTCCTTTTCATTTGCAGAAGACAAATACTACAAAGAGTCCTGCTAATATGATGTAAGTGTTCATTAGCATTGCAATCCAGATTTTTGCCATATTCTCAAAGCTTTGAGGTATCCATTGTACCTCTGTTCCCTATGTCCCTTACAAAAGCTTGTTTTGACTTTTGGTCACAGTCTGAGTTTAGTAGGACGTAATTAAATAATTAAAAGTAGAGGTTAACAGAAGAAAAATCAAGAGTGTTAGTCAAGAGAGAGAAAAAGAGTTTATGTGATGGCGAGAAACAGAGAACAATTGTAAAAACAACATTGACTTTGATCTGAAAGGGAAAGGGGACCTTCACGGGATGTCCAAGTATGAAATGATTATTATGTAACTTAACAAATTGCTGCTTGTTACAGGTTACCCAAGAAGAATAATAAGATTTCAGGTGAATCAAAATCCAGGACATTGGACAAGAGGTGAATCATAATCTTCTTACTGTGACACTTATGGAGTTGGCTGTGTATTCATATATTTATCCAACAAATTGCAGAACTTTTAGTGTAAAGGGAAAAAGATCTCAAAAGAAAACTTCAAGAACTAACCAGAGAGATTGTCTAGAAGGAAAGACTTCTAGTGCCTCTGAAGATGTGGAAAACAGATCTGATATATCAAATGCTGAACCAGTTGTTTCATCAGGAAGTGATGGACTTGATTCTGGTAATGCACTTACCTTTAACTTTATTCGTCTCTATCACTCTCATTAATAGCCATGTGGAATTACAATAAGCTTTTCATAAATACGACTTTACGAGATATAACATGTCTTAGTTTCCATCAGATAGTTAATTCATAAATTATGATATGACTTTTCTTGACCACAATGAAGATAGTTAATTCATAAATTATAAGCTACCGTCTTAGTTTCCATCTGATTGGTGATTACAACTTTTAAACTTCAATGGTAATTATCCCAATATAAAATCTTCCTATTTGATCATGATCACATGCTTGATCACTGCAGTTTGCTTAATTTTAGAACTTAACCCTACGCAAGATACATGAAAATGTCAACTTGCCAGATTAATTTTTGTGAAAATTCATATTCGCTGAGTTTTGTATACCTTACTCTTTTTGATAAGCGATGCCACCTATCCTTTTTGGTTTCTCTCTTCTGCCCCCTCCCTTTCTTCAGGTGATGTTAAGCAGAACTTGGAAGATTCACTTGCAAGCCAGGCATGTGACGTGGAAGAAAAATCGAATATTTCTAGTAAGGAGGAAGACAAAGAGTCTTCTCAGAAGGAAACAGAGGATTCTGATGAAGAAGCAAATCGGGGTCCTAAAAGTGGACTAAAAACAGCTGGGGAGACTAGCCAGCAGGATTCTCACACTTCTGATGTTGCAAATTCACATAAAGTGGACAAAAACGTAGAGAAACCCAGGGGGACCTCACAAGAGATATCTAATGAAGGAAAACACACAGAAGAGGCTGAGAGTACTCTCACGCCAAACAAAACTGACGCTTCAGATACTGACAATGTTGAGGATGCTGATGACAAGACTCTTGTATGTTTCCTCTTGCTGTGTGCTATTTAAATTATTACGAAACTATGAATCCTGCCTCTCTATTCTAACTCACTAGTAATAATTCAGAGTACATGGAAACGCCGGGTAGGCAAATCACATCACTAAAATAGAGTGACCAGTAACTGCACCTACCATCATGGAGAACAGAACGGGATTTACTATGAACTATGCATATGGCATCTGTTTTATTTACTGCTGTCTTCAAAACTGATGGAGGGATATTTTGTCTTTGAAGCTTCTGCGTGAGCATGTGCATTCAGTTCTCTGTTTGTATGTCAGCAACTGTGGTTAATGTCAAGTGGCTTGCAAACACCTCTTGTCAAGTACCTATCTGAAGCTCTGCTTCCTGGGTAGTGAGGCTGGTTTGCACTGACGTACTGGGTGTGACTATTGATTGTAGGCAAAATTTGTGGTTCACCTGTACAGATGTAGGCTTTATGATCATTCAGTAGTAATGTAGCATGGGAAAAATTTATGTGCATGAACAAAGTAACAGGGTATTCATATAATACTTGTACATAAACTACATTGTACAAGTACATTTTGTTCTGCTTTGCAGACGAACACCACCCCTAATCCTGCGTATCTGCCATTCTTCTCTCATAAACTTGAATTCAGTTCAGTTTTAAGCATAAACCTTAGGCAAACTTTGTAATCTGTTAATTAATGTAATTTTTTGTTTATAAGAGGATGACATATTTCACAAGGTGGTGGTTTTTATTTTGGTAACTGTTTGGTTATTTGATTTGCAGTTAAATTTAGGGATTCCTTGGCCCTTCTTTGATTTTTTAGTTTTTGACTCACTAATGTAGTGCCGAGAAGCATAGTGTATAATTAGTCATGTATACTACGTATTAGTCGTAACACTTCATTTGTTTAGCAAACACGCGTTTCAAGGTTGAAACTCCGGCCTGTCATAGGTACCAACTTTTTAAGCATGTTTTCGGGAGAATAAGTAATGGAATTAGTAAGCACAACTTTGGATACCATAATACCATGAATTGGACATTATTGATGCATACGTCATGCATTTCACACGAATACTGAGATTAAAGTGATGGAAGGAACATGTATAGTTTACCCATGAAGTAAAATTATAAACTAAGCTGTTCTATTTATCTTAACGAAAAATTAACATGTAATGTTTCATGTATAAAATAAATACTATGAAGTACACATAGTATTGTAATTTTCACAATATTATAGATTTACAATTTTATATTGTTAGATTAATTGTTGAAAAATATTTATATTCGATCATATAATGTATAAGATCCTTTTTGGGGCTATTTTATAGAGGTTTGGAATCTTCAAGTACCTTATATTCAATAATCCAAGGTCTTAAAAACAAGATTAATACCGAATTATAAGAGTTTTCGATATTGGTTGAAATTGATGATAAAAGTCAAAATAGATAGTTCTAATCACTCAAATAACTACTATGACCTTTTATGACCATTATAAGTATAACAAGATGCTTTCTCATCGAGTTAGGAGTTATCCAAAAGGACATAATTTTGAAGGTTTATAAAATACACAAATTTTGAGACACTTTCAAAAAATTTCTAAAATCGAAATAAAGATAGTGGATGCTTTCTTGAGTCATATGAGGATGTTTAACATCATACAATTGAGTTTAAAACTCAACTGTTAAAATTTTGGAAATAGGTTAAAATGGTAATTATATGGTTTTAATTACTCATTATTATGAACTTATAAAACCCGTGGAAAGAATATTACATAATCTCACTAGGTCAAAATTTTTGAAATAAAGTACTAGATGCTTCCAATATTTGTATGTGGATGCTTATAACTATTCAATGCCTTATATTCGGTTTCCAAAGACCTTAAAACAAAATAAGAACCAAATTTTATGAATTTTTAGAATCAAGGTAGATAGTTTTAAGTTTTCAACCACTCGTATTATGACCTTATAAGATCAATGATAAGCAAATAAAGGTATTTTCTCTTCGAATTCGAAATTATAAAATATGACTGCATTTAAAAGTTTTTTGAGATATTTGCAAAAACTTTCATAAATTAAAACAAAGATATAGAATGAAGGGTCATATAAGGAGGTTTAAATCATTTAATACTTTATATTCAGTCTCTAAAAGTCCTAAAATAAGCCTATCACCAAATTGCATAAGTTGTGGAAATTTGTTATAATGCGTATTTAAAGTTAAAGTAGACAATTTTGATAATTCATATAGCCTTATATGACTATTTTAGATATATGATATCTCATTGAGTCCAAATGTATCCAAGATGACCAAATTTTGAAGGTTATTATACATTGTTTTTGAGATATTTTTAATAAAAAAAATTCACAATCAAAATAAAGGTACTAAAATGCTTTCTAGAGTTATATGAGAAGGTTAGAAACCATGAATTACCTTTATTATATTAATGTAGGAAAAAATAACCAAATCAATAAAAAAATATAATTAAATAGAGGTTAACCACAAATTGATTAAAAAAAAAATCAAGTGACAAATTGCTAATAAAAACTCTGCTCAAATGACAAGTTGATGAAAAAAGTGAAGTTAGACAACAAACCAAAATATATGTTTTAAGCAAGTAAAATCTCTAATGGCTTAGTTTTTTCTCAATATGTACTTTTTTTTACTAATGCATTATAAATCAGTATTTACTATTTAAAATTTTACAAAGTATTGTATATACACGAAACATAATAAAGTATTGTGTCTCCAATAAAATTGACCCCCAATATATAACAATATATGTAATGAACGAACCTCAAAAACAAGATTCTAATGATTTATAAATAAATTAAGGTAATGATGTAAGATTTATATTGGAGACTGCTTCAAATACAAGAGTAATATGGATTCGAGATTTCGCAAGCATGTGTATGTTGAATGATTATGTTTGAGATTGACATGATATTTTATTAATTCAGAGTTTAAAGTTGATTAAAAGGTAGGCTAGGGAAGGTCGTAAACTGAGTAAGAGGCTAACAATAATCTCTTAAGGAGTAAGGACTCAAACTGAAGATAGAAGAGGTACTCACAGTAGGAACAACCAACACCGTATCTAATTAAATAGGGATATGTGTAGCCATCGTGACGAGTTCCTTGCCAAAAGTTCCCCGTGATTCTCTCACGTATTCGCATATTCCTTTTTTGAACATTGACAGTTGACATGCAGGTTTGTGGACTTTGAGACTTTTCTTTCAGTTGCTATTTTTCTTTTAGAACTTTGAAATGCAGATTTGTGGATTTTCAGACTTTTCTTTCAGTTGTGATTTTGAGACTAAATAGGAATTTAGATGGAGTTCAAATATAAAGTTAAAATTTTGCGAAAAAAGAGTATGGTTAGATATAAAATCACTTCTAAATCAAATAAAAAATAACTTTTATTCAAAGTCTCAACATTGGAAAGCTGATACTCTAAACTCGCAAATTATATGGTGCACCGGGTGCACCAGGCTCATGGTACACCCGGATGCACTGTCCACCCATTGCTCTAACTGTCAAACATCAAGTAGTTCGTTAGGCTTGTCGATGGTGATGTTCAAACAGTTAAATCTACTCTTTTTAAACTTAATATGTCATACGCAAATAATGAGGAAAAGGGAAAGTTAGGCGAAATAGCTATTTTGTTGTAAATGAATCGTTTGAATAAATAAGAGCGTGTTAAGAAGAAACTCAATGTGAGTTAGCACATAACGGACATGGAGGATTATAATTAGCCTATACTAAATCATAAAGTATTGTATACATTCGAGACACAATATATAAAATTATTGTATCTTCAATAAAAGTGACATCTTAATATAATAAAAATTTGTGTCACTTTTATTGGGGACACAGTAACTATATTGTGTTATACAATTCAAATTGGGGTCTTAAAATGAAGTCATTTTAGGCTTTGATGTGGTAAGACTTTTCTTCAACTCATGTATCTCTAGCTAAAGAACTTCCATTCCAAAAAATAAAATCTCACTAAAAGAGCTACTATGTCTACAGTCTTATTTTTGTGATGTGCAAAACTTTGGTACTTTAACTAATAGTAGATATGAAAAGTATATGATTCTTAGGGAAGAGAGAGAGGAAATTCAACAAAGGCCAATTAGTTTTAATGTTGTACAAAAACACTCGGCAGAAATGAAGGGCAACAGAGTCAGCAGTATTATCATAACTCCATTTAGCTATATCAACTTGAAAACACTACTACTACAGCCCTGCCCCTCCATACATCAGAGAGGCATATCATAATTCATCTGTCAAAGGACTGAGTATATTCTCAGCAAGTACTTAATCACTATTTCTTAGCCTACTTTTTGCAAGTCTTTTTTATCTAATTGATATGTTTACCTCAACAAAATCATATAATAAAGTATTTTATTAAATAATCTTGGTAGAAACCCATATCGGAGCAAGTGTTTAGCAACAAAAGATCCATCTATCTCTTCATCAGCTGTGACCAAAACTCAATAATACAGTCAGTATCCTCAATCTCGAGCTCTTCTATGGAAACAACCCCAAATGATCATTTCCACAAAATAAAGAGAAACGATAACGCTTCTGTAACATCCACCAGCCCTGCATCAGTTAACCAGCATCATTACAATAATTTTAATCTTGCAATGAGCAACAATAACACCACCAACAACAATGATCTTACTGCTGATCCTTACTTTGGTGGTGTGAGCGAGATCATAGAGATTATGGAGGAAGATGAGGAAGTTCCTATCACATCATCATCGCATAATAATAAAAATGACACTAGTACTAGCATGATTGGGACATTAAGAAGGCAGCAGTTGACCCCTATCAGTGAAGGTTGCATAGAAACCAATACTACAAGTTTGTTCTCTATTGATATCCACAATAACGATATGAACAGCGGAAGATCTGATAATGTGGTGTATGTTGCGGTGGGCAAGAGCGAGTCAAGCATGGATGCGCTTATATGGACCCTGAAGAATTATGTTCATCGTGGGAGCACTCTAGTTTATCTCATTCATATCTTCTCAGACATCAAATTCATTCCCAGCCCTTGTAAGTCTCTCCTATAGTCTAATCTACACCTTCCTTCTTCCTTTATTTGTCCCTTTCATACATCTTTTTTTTCTTAGTTCCTAACCCCTTCTACTATATATTCTTGCATACATAAATCGTCATCTAGCTGGCCTGCCATATAATATCCTCCCATTTCTCCTGATTTATTACATGTACACTCCCATAAGCTGTAATAGCTCTATGGACACCTTTTAAATTTTAAAGAGCAGTAAGCTGCTGCAAATGTTTGGTGACTAAGTAGTAAGTAAAACTGTTTTTAGTCCCCAAAGTGTAAGCATTAGAAATCGAGAAATTTCATTAATTAAGAACTGTCAAATATACAAGGGTCCAAACCCCTAACCAAAGCCCATTTTTCTCGCCCTTCCTACCCATTGAATATGTACACAATTTTATGAATGAACCAGTTTGTTAATTAAAACTAGCTACGTTCGTTTATCTTAGAGAAACTAGTTTTACAAGAACCTGAACTACATATATAGTATTACAATCATATGTGATAGATATTGTACTTTTTTTAAAGTTTTTTTTTAAAAAAAATAATTTTAAAAATAGGCTTCGGACCAAAATATTTTTAAAAAATAAGCTTATCTAGGTTTGGACGAAAATCGCTGCCCCATTAGGTCAGGGCCGATCAGCTGAATTGGTTTGACCCAAAGTGTTATGTAAATTTTATTTTTTAAAATAAACCAAAATCATTGCCCCAACCAACGATTTTAGTTGGGCTGGGGATTTGGTTTAGGGCTAACACTGGGTTGAAAGATAGAGTTGAGGGATTTTACGAGGAAAAAAAAACATTGTCCCAAATAACGATTTTCCATCATTAATTTTTTTTTCATTTAAAAAAAAAATTAAATCACCTGTCTATAGCGGCGATTTTAGTTTAAATTTTTTTAAAAAATACAAATTGCAGTGATTTTCATTTGAATTTCAGAAAACTTAATTTTGAAAATATTTTGGTGTATAACCTATTTTTTATAAATATTTTTTTTAGAAAAAAGTCTATTTTATTGTATATATAAGTATTTACGTGACAAACTTATCTTTTGGAAATTCGGAAGCTAATGATATGACAATACGTGAATGTTGCTAATAAAGATGGATTGCAGTTGGAGGAGGAGCGGTACCAAAGACTCTAGTGAGTCCAGACCTGGTGGAGAGTTACTTGGTGGAGTATACTTGGAAAAGGCGAGAATTACTTACCAAGTATGTTGACATCTGTACTTCACATCTGGTAAGATATGCTAATTCCATGAATTATGATTTTATTTAGTACATACTTTAACTTAGGCCAGTATACTGCATACATATCCTGGGCTGATTGGTAGTATCTTTCTAACAATAAATGCTTGTAAATGTAAACAATGAGCACAAACAAATAGGTACAAGTAGAGACTATACTGATTGAAAGTGATTCTGTGGCAAATGCTATCCTGGAGCTGATTTCTGTCCTTAATATGCGCCAGCTCGTTGTAGGCATCTCCAAGTCCAACTTAAGGTATTCAACTTTACCGCTTACTAGTACATATGCTCTGCACTAAATGATTAAAAACAACTAGCTAGTAATGATCAGGAAAGCAAGATTATGTAAATAGTTTGTAAACAAATTAAACAAGTAATGAGATTCTAGCTATGAGAAATTCAACACAACATACTTTTAATAGTTCTATAATATATACTTCAAACATGTTTGTCAAGGAAAACCGCTTAACAAAAAAACACACAAACAACTGCATATTCTCTCTATCTCTATTTGCTTGTTACATTTTTCATTTCTCGGAGTCAAAATTCTAAAATTTTGATCATAAATTTTAATTATATTATAACAAATAATATTTCCTAATGGGATCTTGTAGAGTGTATCATACTGTAAACTTTTATAATATTAAGTTTTCTAAATTTTTGTCTTATGAATATAGAGAAAATATTATTTTAAGTTTTGTTTTAAACACCGTAAAAAGTCAAATACAGTAAAGCGAGTGTATATACAATATCTCTGGAGGGAATATAAAAAATGACATTAAAATTGGTGCATGGTAACGGAACAGGAGACTGAAGGCAGGAAAAGGAAGCGCAACAGTAGCAGGTCAGATAAGGGAAAGCGCTACGGATCAGGGGTGTGAGCTCACAATCGTTTGTCAAGGAAAGCAATTGAACATGTCTGAATATCATGGAATTATTGGACATAGTCCGCAATATTCCACTTCTGCTGCTGCTGCTGCTGCTGCTGCTGCTTCTCCTACTGGAGGAGCTCAATTGGATGAGCAACAGCCTGCGACCTCCGGTTCCTTCGCGTGTTGTTTCAAAGCTTAGGGGAAGGAGTAAGGGCCTTTCTCACATCCTACTAGTCGTCCGGCAGAAAAGACTTACTGAATAGAGTAAAAGAACTTGGGATCATCGATCTCTTCCTTTTATGAAGTGAGATGCACCGGACGAGATAGCTTAGTTGGGACTTGGGAGTGCGTCAGACTGAAGATCTTGCGTTCGATCGAGGTCACTGCATCTTTCTTTTTATTTTTAGCTTACTCTTTACTGTGCAAATCTTCCTATACCTCACCTGGTCTACGTTTCTCTGTGTGAGTTGTGACTCGTATAGAATGGTGCAACTTCTCTTTATTGCACCTTTTAAGTTGTACCCGTACAATTACTACTATTTTATGTCTGCTCCGAACATATAATAAACTAATAATCCCATCAAGGAGACATTTAATCCGACAAATAGGCATAATAATACTCCGCATTATGTACTTTAGTATATATGGCTTTGATTAGTACTGCGAATCCTACTTACCTGGGAAAAAATAACTTTACTATAAGGGAAATGACTTTAGATCCTAGTCATGATTCATTAACAACACATAATTATGAGACTTGTATCCTTAATAATGCACGTGCAGTGACCCTTGCCATGCAGTGCAGCCAGCAGGAATTTAGATCCTTTTATTCGATTTATCGGTTTTCGATTATTAACCGATCAATTTTTTGGTTTACCATCTTTAGCGGTTTAGTTCGGGTCGGTTTTAAAAATTATCGGGTAAGTTCGGTTTTTTTTTTTTTTTTTGCAGTTTCAATTCGGTTCGGGTTTAGATCGGGTTGAGTTGTAATCGATTCGGGTCATTATCGGTTAGGGTTGTAATATGTCGGTTTGAAAACGGATTGTGACGGTTTTAAAGCGGTTTTCTGGTCAAAACACTTCGGGCACTAGACGGTTCGGGTTGTAAAAAGTTCGGGGTTGTAATCAGTTCGGGTCATAATAGGTTCGGGTCATTATCAGTTCGGGTATTATTCGGGTCGAGTTGTAATCGATTTGGGTTGATATCGCTCGATTTGAAAACGTGTTTTGGTTCAAAAAAATTGATAAAATTAGTTCAGGTCATAATCGATTTAGGTTAAATTTGGTACTTTTAATGTAATATTCTAGAGCAACTTAGTGTTATAACTAATCAATAGGTTTTGTGGATATGATTTTTGTGAGTATTATTAAAGCAAGTTGTAGTCTTGGCTTTATCTATCAGTGGAATGTAATTTTCCAGATCTGATGTACTGATTTAGCGCCTTTAGGTGCTTTTAATGTAATATTCTAGATTTGATGTATTGATTTTTGTGACTATCACTATTTGTTCAAATCCTACCATTTTACTAGTTTAGTAATGATTCAATTCCACACTATTACATAATTGTAGTATTGAAGAAAATGCTCTCAAAGTGAGGTTATAATGCTTACAGTGGAAGAACACCATATATATTAATGTATGTCATAATTAGATTAGAACTATGTGGAAAGATCATTTTCAAGGAATATAGATAATATATCAAATATTCAAATATGATAAACAACACAAAATGTAGAGTGGAGGTAACGGTTTTAAACAATTCGGTCATAACGGGTTACGGGTTGTAAACGATTCAGTCATACCGGTTTATAGGTTATAAACTATTCAGTCATAACGGTTTACGGATTGTAAACGTTTTGGGTTTATCGGGTTTTTGTTGGGTTTTAACTATTTCGGTTAACATCGGGTCGGGTTGTAACAGTTCGACCAGATAACAGTTACATGGCATTAGGTTTTCCAAAATACAGTTTGATTCAGTTTCGGATTTCATCTAATCAGGTCGGTTTGGTTTTCGGCTTTCAACAAACGGGTTCTCGATGGTTCATTTCCTTTTCGAAACAGTTCAATTTCACCAGTTCTGGTCGATTTTTGACAGCTTGTGCAATTATCTTGTTCGTTAAGATAATTGGCCCTTTCTAGATAAACTTACATCCGCAAACCTTTTCATATTCAGGGAAAAAAACAGAAAAGTTCAGAATTGTTTTAGGACCTCTATGAGAAAAGCATCGGAAAAAAAGACATTAATATTAAAAATTGAAACCTGGGGTTTGTAGAGATACAAAGAGAACATCAATGGCATGTTGACACTTGATCCGTATCTTACTATTTAGGTGTCCACTAGACACCATATGTCCTCACAATAAATCTACACAATTTTCTTAGTAGAATACCGCCAAATGAGCAAATATTATTGAGTAAAAACTAAGTTCAAGCAGAAAATTATATTTTACTTTTACTTTTTCGGTGGCCTATCTAAACTGATCTTAACTTTTATATTGAAATTTGAATAAATTTTAACTCATCTGAAATAAATAAATTGAAATAACTCCTAATTCCTGACTGGTTATCATCTTTAATACAAAAAACGTAGTCCAACATCCTCGTTAGGGAGCTGATGCAGCATTTATAACTCCCTCAAACACCCCGTCAAAAATAGATTTGGTCATTGGATATGATAGCCTAATGAGTATAAGGGTAAGGACTATGATAATAAGGCTTTGGACAGGATCATTATTAGACATGACATTAATAGAGCACATTTATTCCCAATAATTTTGAGAACAAAATACATAATATTAAAATAAATGCATATGAAGCATATAATTCGGTATATGCATGTACTTCGTACTTTTTATCTCTTTCCTTTATCACTTTACCTTGTTCATTTGTAGGCCCGCCCATTATCAACCATTATTGCCTATTTGCCTCACAACCCACGTTGACCCGCCCATTATCGATCAGCTTCAAAGACCTTTTTATTGACCCTGATCCACCCCGCCCACTTACCAAATCTAGTCATAAAAACTTCTCCCCTAATACAAAATAAAATGTAAGGAAAAACTTAATTCTTTCTTAGCCATTTAGGATATAAAATAATGGAGTAAAGTGAAGACTCCACCTTGATATATATTGACATGCTCTATTTTGTAGGTGATGGAAGTCATACACTTGATCATATTACAAATACATAATGTTGTGTACATAATGTTGTGTATTGCTATTGTTTTGTTGCTATTATTTTGTGTTGGTTTGTTGTTGCTATTTTTCAGGTTACCCTATTCTAATGATCGAGCAAATCGAGCAAGATAAGGATGTAGGGTTTGCTGAAATTCAAACACTAAGCTCGGTTACTATATTCATGGGATAAAACGCATGGTTAAAGTCTTCATGTATTGGTTCCTTGTTTCGTGACTTGGTTAAGCAAGATAAGGGTGACTACTAAGAGAGTTCGAAGTTATTCAAATTCTAAAGAAATCAAATTATTCAAACAACGAGACTCAGTCGCTTCAACAAAGCTCCCTATATTCGTGGAGTTAGTTTTGCAAATTCTGAAGAAAATTTCAAAGGGTTAACGTCCCTTGAAACAACTTTCATAATTGTCCTAAAAATGTGGAACAACTTTGAAGTAGTCAGTCAAATGAAGCTCCGATTCAAAAGCAACGGTCTTCTTGAAGATCAAATCAATCCGTTGCAATTACTCTTATAAAAGAGTGAGCTGAAGCAATTGAAGAGAGACAAGCCTTCAACGTGAAAACAACTATCAAGCTACAGCAAATATTTTCTCTCTAGTACTTATTCCTTTATTGTAATTTAGTTTTGAGAGAACAGAAAGCAAGTATATCTTGAGTGTGAAAAAGAAATATCAAAAGAAAAGAGAGATATACCTTGAATAGAATTTATAATACTCAAAGGTTTAGAAAAAGTAAAGTGATTTTTATCTCTAGAAATTGAGATGCTAAAGTGTAGCTAGGGAAAACTATGGTAAAGAAGATAGGGTGAATATCTTCGACTTGGCTTTAGATCTCTAAGGGAAGAAATAAAAGTTGTTAAATTCTAAGGGTAGGAAACCCTAGGCGGAGACGTAGGCACATTGCTGAACTTCGTAACAAATACTCGTCTCCTTTACATTTGCACTTTCATATTCGTTTTGCGTTATTTACTTCATATTTGTTTCAATAGCTTATTCAAGTCAAAATCCTGAAACCCACTTCAAAGCCATTGAAACCAGTTTTATTGTTTTTGCGCATCTGAAAGTCGTTTCAAAGCTTTGAAAGCCTAATTACGAAAAACGACCGTACTCTACACCCCCCCTCTAGAGTATTTTGATCTTATTCTTTCTCCTATTGATTCTTCATAAAGGTTGAAAGGAATAGCTTTAATAGCACCAGGTATTCAGGCACCCTATCAATACATATGCTTGTTGAAAATCAAGACTCAAGAAATAGTACATACTCCATAATTTCATCAAATCATGTTTCAATTATCAAGAAAGAGTGTAAGGGTGTAAAGCAAAAAGCTAAAATATAGCAGAAAGCTAAAATATAGCAGAAAACAAGGATTGTACAAATTTCGGACTATGATGTTGTGACTTGCTTCAAATAAATGTAATCCAAATTAATAATGCTCCGGTATAAAGCGAGACATGAATTGACATGATAATATAAAAGACAAAAAGAGAATGGCTACAAGGGTTGGAAGGCGCAAGCTCACTGGAATATAATAGAATTATGGTCCCAATAGTTGTAGCAAGTCAGACACCTTGTCTGTGTAGTAATCTGGTAGGATGTTGTTTGCCGAGTCTTGGAGAGTAGGAAGTGTTGTCACACCTGCAGTAATAGTGCCATAAAGAACGACTGCAAATTAAATAATCATTCTTCTAATAGTTTACATGATTCATTTCTAACAATCAAAAGTAGTAGGAAATCAAGTAATTATTATACCAGAGAGAACAAGAAGTGTTTTGCAGCCAGCACTCTGTCCAAATAAAATATCAGTGTCTAATCTATCACCCACCATGCACATTCTGGAGGTGTCAATATTGAATCTGGATACAGAACATTCAAACAAATTGATAATTTATTCAAATGCTACCAACAAAAGCACAGAGCAGTTCATTAGCGGAACTTTTGGATCAAATCTAAACGATACTTACTTCTTCAATAAGAATTCCATCATAAACGTCGATGGCTTTCCTACAACAGTGGGCTCTTTCTGAGTGGAGCCACACACAGCAGCGACCATACATCCAGCACCTACCACCCAAATCAAGGATGCATTAAAAGGCTGGATGCATATTTTCAAAATAGTCCATTTGAAACTAGTCACCTAATATAAGGAATGTATGAAGAATACATAAACAGAAAAGCAACGTTTGGAAAAAAAACAAAAACCAGGCCATTCTTGTAAATCAGTCATATGTCCTACAGCATCCCGATTGGTAGCAATAAATAGGCATCCTGGATTCTCACGAATGCAAAGTGTTGCATACCTGTGGAACAAGAGAACTAAAGAAGATAAGGGAAGAAATATCTACAATGTTAGCACCAATAAAAGGTTAGAAAAAGCAAGCCAATGAACTTAGCAAAATTAGATACAAGTGCAATTAGCATCATCACATTGTGCCCCTTAAGTAGGTTGTGCAGTTTGTGTTATAATCAAAGTTGTTGTTAAAATAATAACAGAACATTATGTGAAAAAATGGAACACTTGACACAACAAGGCTGCAAGGTCGGGAGGGAGGTTGAATACAAAACATTCATCAACATTCCAATACGGACTAAGAGTTGATAAAAACAGAAAGAACATGATTATCGCATCACAGTTATAAGCTCGATCATAATTTAGGTAGAAGAAGTAATATGGTGAATCAAACATAAAGGAATGCCACAATTCCTATATAGTTATCCAATACAACCCAATCCAACAGTGAAAATAAGGAAGCTTTAAATGTAAGTAGTAGGAATAAAAATCTTACTGGAGCTTGTAAAAGTTAATATACTTATCCAATCCAACTACAACTGCTCCGACCTGCAATTAAACTCAAATGATAAAGCAGTAAGCGCAAAGGAGGTGCTTCAAAAACATTCAAAAGAGGATTGGTGTTACATTACAGCTTTGTCATGGTGAAAGAAGGGGTTTTCTTGGAATTGGATTGTCTTATTGGCATCTTCCTGCAGGAAGATTTTAAGTAGAAAATGAGAGATGAGAGGAAAAGAGAGAGGTGGAGAAATAAAGAGGAGGAATTACAGGGCCGCCAAGGGATGTAAAGCCAGCAAGGTGTAGCTCTTCCACGATGCCTTCTCCACCAATGACATAGACCTGCGGTGCCAAATCCAAAAATACGGTATACTTGAGCTGAAAACTACTACGTAGTTCTAACTGTATCATATATAATACTAAATAGCAACCCACCTTGTTATCAGGAGGATACTCAACGGATTTCAAGTACATTGCAGCAGCAAAGGAGGAGCTGAAAATCTCATCCTGCCCACATATTTTTACTTGGATTGGAATATTAAATTATTCATCGTAATTACTAGAGAATAAATACAGGGTTTAAAGGCAAACCTCAGATACAGAAATGCCCAAAGACAGGAACTTGGACGCGTATTGCCTTCTTGATTTCGAGGAATTGTTGGTCACAAACACCAGAGTCTTCCCCTGCAAATCACGGAGTAAAATAAAATAAATAAAAGAAAAGAAAAGAAAAACATGATTAAGAAAACCCACCTGAGACCTGAGGAATTGTAGCGTCTCAGAAACGCCATCAATGAGCTTGTCCCCCTTCCATATCACACCTGCCAGCCATTCAAAGTCAAAAACACTCAAATTCAAGATTCAAGAAATAGACAAGAAAACCGACAGACCATCGCAATCAAACAGGAAGGCGTCAACAGAATCGAATAGACGGGCGGCATTCCCGACATCCAGAAGCTCTACGCCTCTTTCGCTACTCATCTGATGCTGATGCTCTTCTGTTTTTGCCCTTTAGGATTTTTTATAACTCCCTCCGAAATTAAAAAACTTTCACAAGTAAGTAATTTCCGATAAATTATCTTGTAAAAAAAATTTAAAAAAAATATCATATAAATTTTTTAATTGAACAAGGCCATTACTTAGTAGTTTTATGACCTTTGACTTGATTTTGCCAAGTTAAATAGTCACGTGCCTAGCGTGTATTGAGCTTAATTTTTTTTATTTTCCTTCCTTTAAATTTTCTTTCATTCTTTCCCAATTTAACTAATTTTAGTTGTCTTTGCCAACCTAACACAAGCTAATTTCTTGATGAATCTCGACATCTACTCATAAAGTTTGGATTACTTTAATACAACACTACTTACTAAGTCATCATCACAATATAGTAAAAATTATTGAACATGGAACGCAAGCTAGCAGTAGCGTCAAACACTAATTTTGGCGTCAAACACTCAATTTCTGCGTTACACACTAGGTTTTGTATAGAATATTCCCGTGTTATAGACAGTGAAAGGGTTGAGTTTTAGACTCAACTTATATCTTGACACTAAAAAGAATCCTTTTAAGGGCAAGATAAGCTCGAATTTGACCAAGCTTATAAGTGGAGGCGTATAGAAGTCTCAATGTCAGACGTCGAGACTAAACATCAAACATTGAGGATTGAAGCGCTCAATGCTCAAAGCCAGTGTAAGACGTAGACTCTGAGCATCATACAAAATTTTGTGTTGATTTTTAGTTTCACGCCATTTGCCAGCTTAATGAACGAAAATGGATTACATAATTAAAAGATAGGAGTAGATAATTTAACAAGGGGAATCAAGGCCATTTCACAAATAAAAAGCAATTTTGATGTAATTTATTTTTTCTCATCTTTTGCAAATCAAACTGAAGGTTTAAATTGTATACTCAGATAGTATAGATTCTCTCTCTATTGTTTCTCCTAATGCAATTAACTTGTTACAAGTAGGGCTGGAAACGAGCCGAGCCGAGCCGAGCCCGAGAAGCTCGTGGCTTGGCTCGCCTAAAACTCATAAAGCTTGGGCTTGGGCTCGTAACTCGTCGAGTTTTAAAATTTGAGCTCGGGCTCGGCTCGACAAAAGCTCGTGGCTCGGTATAAGCCCGCCATTTAGCTCAAATTTGCCGAATGCTCAATCGAGTAATTAAGCTCAATTCTATTTAAAGGTTGGTTTCAACTACGTCCTTAATTAAGCTTGACTCGTTTAGGCTTGTCGAGCCCTCGAGCCTGCATTGTTTGAGCTCGAGCTCGGGCTCGCCTAATTCCAAGCTCGAGCCGAACTTTAGGTGATCCGATCCGATCCCGAATAGCTCACGAGCTAGCTTGATAGCACAACTACTTTTATAGTTTTACATGGCTGATTGGATTATGAAGTGGTGATACATAGTACATTTTTAAAGCTCCTTTTTAGGTTTCGATAACTATTTTATTTTTGCACAAAGATGAATTAGGATTAAATAAGAAAATTTGCATGTACTGATTTAAGAAATCGGAGTTTAAATTCAACAAAAGCAACCAAACATTAAATTATTAAAATACCAGAGTCCACGAGAATTGTCAAGAAAAATATAAACTTCAAATCATTTACAAATACACGGGCAGTCTAGTCACAAAAAGATACGTACAAAAGAATGTATTTACTACAGCTTGCGCGGTTGAGATACGTTACGTACTACTCCTACACTGACACACGTATTTTGAAAGAACGTGATATTTCAAAATTAAGCCTGGCGACTTGAGCATAAGGGCTTGATGTTGCACTCCCGCAATTATACTTGGCCATAGTCAATATATTTTGACCAGTAACCTCGGTACTTACGCATCCCAATCTCAAGCCATGGCTTCATATTGCCTCTTGGGTTGACACTAGGATTATAGCCTAGACCAAGCGCATGCCAGGACCGATCCAGAGGGTAAGTGCATTTCCAAAATGTAATGAGGCCTGGAGGCAAAGTTCCAAGCTTCAACAATTGTCTAGAATGATTCTGTAAAGAGAGCAGAGTTTTTCAAAAGAATTAGGGGAAATTCAAACAGCAAACCCTTAACAACATCGTAAAAGCCCACATAACTAGAAAGGCTAAGCACATATTTCGACTTGCTTGGAATCTCTTACCAGCTTTTGCCATGTGTGGTACACCTCAGTGATGTTTTGTCTCTTCCACTCTTCCAAATCAAAGACGTTCATTCCATATGCCCATCCACAAGCATGGGGGTCAATCCCTTCAGATCAATAGACCAAAGCCTGCTAAGGTTTTTCTGAACCACTATATCATCGTCTAAGAACAAAACTTTAGTCAGGTTTGGGAATATCTCAGGCAGGTAAAATCGAAGATGGTAAGAATGGACAGATATTTTGGGTTTCGGAACTTTAAGTTTGAATCTGAGGTTGCACGGTGTGTTTTGAAGTAGTAGTCTATCATAGAAGGAGATCTCAATTGCTTGAGAACTGGACTGTAACTTGAATTTAACCATGTAAATTCTTCAACATTCTGAGCATGCACGGTAGCTTTACTCGAGTGCACGTCTGTTACAGTACAATCACAAGTCGTCCTCAAGGAAGCTAACAATGGATTAACTTAGCTCAATTCAACTATATTATGCTATAAAAGAGTTTTATGATGAACCTAACCGCTACGATAGCAAAAATATCAACTTAATGCCAATAATAAAAAGACCTAGGATATTAATACATCCCCACTAATATGCATTACTCTTCATCAAATACACTAACACCAATGATCAACTCAAACATCCCTTCAATTATCCTAATCCCAACTTTCGCTTCTTGATTAATTAAATTGTATTAGGTGTCTTAATCTCAATTTTTGCTTCTTGATTAATTAGAAAATATCATTAAGACAAAAGAATTAACTAATCTTAGATGTCGTTTATTGACTAATTAAACCAATGAATTTAACCTAATGATCAAAGTTAACAACCTAATAAATCACCTTAATTTGACATTGGGATGACACTAGAATCCAATTAATATATATTAGGATTCATATATTAACATCCTAGAAAAGAATCTACTCACTACTCATGATAATAGCCATATGAACAACAATAAAATTAAGTATAAACATAGAAATTATAAAACTATAGAGTAATTAAATAAAATAACAAAGAAGCAAGAATAAATAAACAAAAATATAATCAACTAAAGAAAATAGAGAAAGTTACTTGAAATTTAGATTGATGATTAAACTAGGAACAAATTTAGAATCTTGAAAAACAAATAAGATTTTTGAGAATGAAAGATCTAAAACAAAACCATGAGCCAACCCTAGAAAAAGAGAGAGAAGAGAGGGAGAGGAAGAAGTGTAGAATAGGAAAAACTTTCTCAGCTCCATACTAATCAACTATAGAGTAACAAAAACTAATTATTTTTTTCAGAAAAAACAATAAAATTAAAATTAAATTAAAAAATAAATAAATCTATCTTAATCCCCCTTGAATGCGTGAGGATCCTTGGCTTCCTTTTCTTCCTTGATCCACGCCACCTTCCATACTTCACTTTTTTTTTTTCCTTTTATAATCTTGTGGGCTTACTTCCTTATTTCTCTATTTTTGCCCAATTTACACCATCAAATCAATACTCAACCAAGCTAAGTCCATTAATATGCATTTATACTAAAAAGTCTTAAAAATTAGCAATAATCGATATGATTAAAATTAAACTATAATTATAGACTTTTAACATAAATTCGGTCAAATAAACCCGAAATCACCTAAAACTCACCCATAAAGAAGTTTGAATCAACACCGAAAAGTACAAATGAACATACTTATCAGTATTCTCCATGGTTTTATTTTCTATGGAACTTACTAACTGCAATAAGGTGCAAAGATCAACAGAGAAAGCTATTTAGCATACATTACCTTGGCATAGGAAACAGTAAAATTTACGACCACTGCAGCTGCCAATACATTATCTGAAAATAATGCATAATGATATAGCCGAGGGTCATCCAATTTCTCTTGGTAGGGAAACAGTTGTTGAGAATAATTTAGGGCATAGAACTCAGTTGAGAGACGCAAAGGAAGACAGTGAAGACCCTTAGGGAGAGTTTTTGCCGTCAATTGAGTTAAGAACATGGTCTGCTTTCTGTGAACACGAAGCTGCTCTTCTGTTGAGTGAAGGATAGCACGGAGTTTCTTCACCATAGCTGCACAATCATCTTGAATTTGTTTGGCCTTGGCTAATGCCTGATCCATTGCTCTGAGTTTTTCATGGACACTGCAGTGGAAAGTAATGAAAATAGGACATCGACACATGATTCACAGAGAAAAAAAAGTTGAATCTGAGTAGAATTCACCACAGCGTGTCCAAGAAAACAGGAAAATATATTTCCTTGGAAGATCTGAATCCTTTGTAGCATCAGCAAGTGTCCTTTGAACTTCCTTAATTCTTTGTCGAAGTTCCCTGATGAAATGAGCATTATTTCTTGTCGCCGTGAGGGAAAGGTAGACCTTTGCCCTGATCAGCTGATCTTTCAAATGCCGAACCGGAGTATTAGAGACAGTGCCCACTTGATTAATACTCTTTTCACTTTTATGCCTTGGACTAACAGTTTCTTTAGTGCCAACACTGCCACCTTTCTCAACAGATTGCAGCTCAGGTGTTATATCCTGAAGGATGGAGGAAAAGAATTAAAGGCTGACAGGAAATGCATGTTGCAGATATACAAAATTCCTTCTATAATTATTTTTCTTAAGTGAAATTCCTCCCAAAATATGTACTATTAGGGCATGACCAAAGTACTCACATACTCCGTAAATGAAAAGGTGTAAAGCAATCAAATATAAAAGCACAAGGCAAAAAAGAGAGAGAGGCAAGCTTAAAATTTAGAATAAGCATACCACATTGGTGGAAGTAAGGTGCGCAGTGCTATCCTTGAGATCTGGAGCTGCATGATTACCAGGCATCGACAACACATGAACTCCCAAGCCATTCCCATCAGTAACTTGTTTGATGGGGTTTTCTAAATCAGCTGTATCAGTGGCACTGATTGTTGTAGTTGTAGATAACACACGAGTTTTATGCTCCACCTCCACATGCTGTGCTTCCAGCACCTTGCCAACGGGTTCCTTGACGAACATTGCATTTTCCTAGGAATTATTATTACAACAAAATATCCAAACATTGCAGGGTTTGGACTTCATAACAAAATTTCATGAATTACACTACCTGAGGAAGCACATTGAGCTGGGACGTACGAGCGGTAAGAGCCTAAGAATAATAGAAAACCATCAACCAATCAATTGAAAAATAAAAATAAAAAAAGTTGAGAAAAATAAGACTCACGAAGGTGGAAATGTCTTCGGTTTCAGTAAGTTCATCGTGAACTGCACACGGGTACATCCAGGAACAAGAATTAACAACAAGACCACCAAACAATTTAAAAGAAAAAGAACTTATGGGATGCAGGGAACAAGCTACCAAGCTTGTCGGTGTGGAGCAGAATGGGGGATACCACAGTCACAAAGAGCAAACATAAAACGGGTATCCTCAACCTAAACCTAATCCTTATCGGTATCTTCATCTTGTTATCCAATTGAAAAGAAATTCCTACTTCATTCCCAGCCAAATCAACACCACAAAATAATCGATTTGATAATATCCAGATCTAAAGCAGATCGACAACAACACATCAAATCAGGAATTTGTAATTGTGTACGAATACGATGATACTCTAACGCGAATGGACGAGAGAACCGAGTGAGAGAGACAGTGTCGACTGTTGTTCTGTCTCTCTTTGACAGTCTGGGTTCGGTCTTCAGGTTACTCTTTTCCAGAGCTGTCAGACACAACCCGATAAGTTATCTGAAACAGACCCGGACCCGACCTGATTATTACCTGAAAAGTGAGACACGAAAACCGACCCAACTCGACTTGAAGTTAACCTGAAACCGTTTTGTCTCGATATTCAAAGACCCGAACATGATCCGTGTCCGACCCGTTAGGGACCCGACCCGTTGTAAACCCGACCCGTTACAAACCCGACCCGTTACGGACCCGACCCGACCTGAAAAGAACGCGAAACCGATTGAAACCGACACATAACCGATATAATCCGATTTATAACAATTCTTTACCCGAATTCACTAGATGTATTAATAATCCGAATATACATGAATATGACTTAATCTTGACAGACTTATTTTTTACCTAATATCTAATAACTTTGAAACCAAACTTGTCATTGTCGATTCAAACTAAACATATTACAAGTTCTTATGTATATATAAACTTAGCATCGTATGTTATAGACTAATTTGATAGGATAATACACATTTAATAATCATTACCTCATAAATATTTTGTTTTTAAATGACTTATCGACATCATCATTGTACAATTTATGAATTAACCATCATCATTGTCCGATTTTATCAAAACTGACCTTGACCCGAAATAACCCGTTTAGGAATCGATATGATTTTACTAGAACCTTGACCCGAGCTCGAAATAACCTCGCTATAACCCGGTCAGGAACCGACCCGATTTTACCAGAACCGACCTTGACCAAAATCCAAAATAACCCGATATAACTCATTTAGGAACCGACCCGATTGTACTGGAACCGACCTTGACCCGAACCGAATACAACTCGAACCGAATACAACCCAACCCAAACCAGAACCGACCCGATAGACAAATTTGACACGATAAGAACCGACCCGCGATTGATCAACCCACAACCGACCCGTTGACCCGATTTGACACCCTTACTCCTTTCCCCTTTAATTTTATTTCCTTTCTTAGATTACGCCATTACGGACTAGCTTTTATTACAGCTTCTTGCGTATGTCGTTATTGCGTCCACCCGTGCTCCACACTATTATTACTCATCACCGTTCTTACATTAAAGCAACAATCCAGTCCCTTTTTTTTTACTTGGAATATTGAGTAAAAGTCGATCCAAATCTTTTTCTAGTCCGATTCAGTTTTATCCAAAGAAATTTTTCTTAAGTTGTGTATTTGGGTAATATGGGCTACAGAAAGCTCATTTTCTTAAGTTGTGTAATTGGCCTAAATATAAGTTTTTATTGAGTATTTGATTAAAAAAATGCAAAATAAAACAAATCTTTCAATATTTTTTTTCATTTTTTCGTTTAATTGATTATTTTCTTATGTATATATTATGGAAATCCTAAAAACTTCGGACTTCATTAGACTTTCTGACTCTAAATGGTCGACTCTGAATCCAATCCAAAATAGTTGGACTTGGATAATTGTGTTCCAATTCGATCCAAATGTTTTCAAGTGCTGTTCAATTTGCTTCAATTGAATATTGAAGTTTCCCAATCCACTTACACCGCTATCGATGCTTCATTCATCATGTTCTTTTTAACTGTTTACTCGTAGTCGCATCTCAAATAGTCTCTACGGCTCTACGATATTATTGTAATAAGATACTATTACAACTTAAGCCCCTAACTTTCCACAATTCCTTTAATGAACAGAAACTTAGTACTGATAGCGAATAGAATCACAGTGCACAAGATTTCCAACTTCTAACTTTAGAATCATCTGAAATTTGAAATCTGCCTCATTCCGTTCTCACTCTCTCAACTTGCCATTTCCGTGCGTTTTGTTATCTACTGAACTTTGGCTCCTGTGTGCTTATAGTCTGGTTTTACTTCTATTTGTGGGTTCATCTTTCTTTTGCAATTTCGACAAAACTTGATTTTGGAACTATAAAATTCACAATTTACACAATTTTCATGACTTGTTCTTGCTGATTAGGCCCATTTTTGCTTTTTAGGTAAACTTCGCTAACCCGTTCTATAGTTACAACTGCGGTCTTCCGGACCTCGGCAATCATCTAGTCAAGGTTGGAGATGTTTCTTCTGGAATCCAGTTGGACAGTATCATGAGCACACTCCATTCCAGATTACAAGAGAAGCATAACAAAACCTGGAGAGCGTCATCCAATAATAATTTTTGGCATTAGGACCTATGTCAGTTGTGACTTGTGACAAGTCTCTCTACTTGAACTATCCCTCTCACTATGGCCACTTGCTCTAGGGTGCATTGTGCAGCCAATTTAGAGTTCCAACCATATAATAGGCTGTGCCGACCTTATTGAGGGTATTATTGGCCCGATGGGTGTGACCACTGTGTCGTTTGGAGAATGTACCATGAGCAGTCTTCCCTGTTAGTAACGAGTGGGATACCAACTAATTGACTTGTTGGACGGTTGGATGGTAGCAATGTAACATGACTACAACTGAAATTGGATCTTAAAACCATACACAATAACGAAATTTAGTACTGTACTACTTGAGATGGAAGAACCAAGACAATCTGTGAGGTGAAGCAGAGAAGTATGCTACACCTCACAAACTCAAGGGTCTTCAAGTTCAAGCAGGACCCTACGTAATTATCCAAGAAAAAAAGAGCGGTGAGATAAAGACAAGCCCAAATTGCTGCTAATGACAATCAGTCAGAAGTCAAATGGAAGTCTACCAATTTCCTATATTTCAAGCAAGTGATTGGTTCAGTTGGAAGAATTTGCTAATTTTATGAATATCTAATTTCCTAAAAGAATTTGCTAATTTTATGAATATCTAATCCCGTCTGTATTGTACAACCATTGCTTCTCTAAAGGTCAAATCCCAAGTTCAAATATCCGGGCTAATGAAGATGGTTATAAAAACAGAAATTTCTTTTAAGTACAACAAACTCTCCAAAGACTCAAGGACCCCTGACTTAAATAGAAAATTATGCATTTCCAATAGAATATCAAAGACATTGATTAACTCATAAAAGCATTTTTCTTTTGAGAGAGAAAGCCAGAAGATTTCCTGCTTACCTCAATCAGTCACCAAACAAATCATCAAGATTATTATTGCTTCCTGAAGTAGCATTGGACAAAACATCCTTCATCCCATTTCTGTTTGAAGGAGATTGTTCAGTATCAAGAGAGTCACCAGAAGAGATTGCCCATGACGAGCCTACCTTTCCAGAAAAGGACTCTCCATATAGGTCATCATAGATTCCACTTTTTGAAGGGTTAGGCATTTTAACCTTGTTCAAGACTTCCTGTAGTTTTTCAGTAACACCTTTTGGAGAAGCACTATCTTCCTTTACAGACATCTGGCCTTTCCCTTTAGGAATCACTGTGATCTGGACAAGTGATTCATATTTCCCAACAAGACTTCCCTCTTTTAGACCAAGAGGACCAGGTTCTGTTTCTACATCGGCACCATCAGAAACTCCAACAACTTGAACCAACTCACCCCCAACTTGGTCTCTGAAAGCAACTCTAGTTTTCTTCATTCTCTTGGCTGCCCTCGGCGGTTGGCTATCATCTTTTCTGCTTGAAACAGAAAACCCATTTGTAGATTTACTCAGGTCTGATTTGCTTATCCCAAAACGATTTAATAGAGTGTTATAAGCAACAAGAGCTTCCTCATCTGAAGGGTCAGGGGGTGGTGGCAAATTGAGCTCTGTGGGCACAGGAGTTGGAGGGAAAAGAGCAGATTCATTCTTTCTCAAGACGTAAGTTCTTGTTGATGCAGCATATCGAAGAGACTGGCCAACTTCAAGTTCAACAGGTGTATCTTTTGTCAATCTCTCATTCGCAACAAATGTACCATGAGCAGATCCCAAATCTATAACATATATGCTGCAACACAGCCAGGGTACTCAAACCATTTAGTTAAACAAAAAGACATATTCACAATGAATTGCAAATTAGAATTAGACTCAAAACATTTAAGATTTTGAATGTTTGAGACTCGTAATATTACTAAAATTACTGGAGATATTTGGTAAAGACATGATTGGATCCAGTAAGCAACATAGCAATAAAATAAAAGAGCTTGCTACACTCTAACTAAAGCCAGTTGCAAAAGAAAATGATACATTAATTCCAACAATGATTCTACCAAAAGTTTGACAAGTTAACAAGCAATGAGCAAACACAATGAGTTGTAGGGCAAAGACATAGAGAAGAAAGAATGACCTTCCATTTTTATGAGGAACAACAGCAGCATGCTGGCGTGAAACAGATTGATGGTCCAGTACAAAATGACAAGTATGGAACTGCCTGCCAAAGATATGCCCCCTTTTGTCAAGATTAATCCGGTCGAGAACTTGGCCGTCTTTCAAAACATCAAGATAGTAAACACCGGGACGAGGTTCAATGGCCCAATCTGGTGGCTGCCAAGATGATTGGCCCCCACCGACCTGGGTAACATGGGAAGTAGTCGTAGATTGTTGTGGTTGCTGTTGTCGTTGTTGCTGGGTACAAGTAGATTGCTCAAATTTGGGAGATGTTTTGGGAGGGACAGCGAAGGGCTCCAAGGACTCGGCCTTCTTAAATCTCTCAAGACCTGCTCTTCCGTACATATTATGGTCGTATTTCTAGGAATAATTCAGTAGCATTAGTATGATACACAGAGATATCAATCTAATCCAATCACAAAAGAAAAACAAAGGAAATCACCTCAATGTCCTGCCTGTCCTAGATACTGAAGATCTCAATCAATCACTCTTGGCGTGCTTCATACCCAACAATTGCGATTGCTTCCAGTCGTCCAAACCCTAGCTTACTCCCAACTCTAAAAAATTACCACTAGTAGGTTAAATATTGGGCGAATACACTCCATAAACGGCTTGTATTCAGCGAGAACACCGCTGGAAAACCAACCCCATCATCGACAAAAGAACCGCCATTAACCGGTGAACGCCTAACGTCCCTGTGCGAGTAAAGAGTAAAGAGTTTGGAATTACCGACTGGATTCTCTTAAAAAAAAAAATTTACCTTATAGATTTCATTAGCTACCCGATCAACAAGGCGGTTTATTGCCGTTAGTTTTCAACTCGAACAGTAAAGAGTTTTACCGATCTGATAGATCCAAACCGAATTGCTTTACAACCTGCATAACATGCGATCTGAACTCAATTCGAAAACTGATTTGATTCGAAATAATCAGGCATAAACTCAACATACTTCAACCCGAATATAGCCCGGTCCATTAACATTTCAACCCACTAATAAGCTGATAAGTGACTACCTGAACCTAATTCAACGTAACAACAAACTGACATAGCCTAATTGCTAGAGATCCTTAATTACTTGTAAGATGACATGTTCATAGCAAAACTATTGTTGATAAGGTTGAGATTTATAATTCCTAAATACGCTATTATGTAATATCATACAATTTTACGATTTGATCCGATCCAACAATTGGCTCCTACCAAGCCCTTCATCAAAGTAAAATCACGAGCCTAACAACACTAATCATTGTCAAAGAATTGACAAGCTCATAATAGCAGCTAAATAATCAGAAACTTAAGCTAACTTGTAAAAAATGATTTACAATATAATTGTAAAATTTGTCTCGAAATGGCCAAATAAATTGTATTAACCCATCCAAATTGGACTCAACTCAAAGTCGAGCCAAATTTGAAATAAATTATCTTAACCCTTTTAATCCCGAATTGTTCAAATCCGAACCGCGTGAGCCTAAACCATGCAAACCCTAATCAAACCCGATCCGAACCAAGTAACCATTTGAACCGATTTGATTATTGGCCCAAACCCGAACCAAACCGACCCAAAAATAATCAACAACTCATTTCAACTCAACCCAATAGTAATGAATCCATTAGTACAAAACCAAATTCATACCGATAACACGAATTGACACCCCTAAGATTGTGCATATAATTCGAAAAATCAAAGAGTCTAATAGAGTAGTTGTGGGTTTGCACAATATTTTTGGCAAGGTAAGTTAAGGTAAAATTATTAGGGGCTTGTTAAGCGCCGCTCCAAAAATACTTGAACCGCACCCCCCCCCCCCCCCCCCCCCCTAGAGTTCACTATATTACCCTCCACCCTTCTCTTATTCACTCACCTTCTCTCATTCACTCACACAAACTTTCTCTCTCTCTCAAACCCTCATCTCACAGACAATCCATCAGGCCGCCGCCTGCCGGAAAACGTTGACATCGCCGTTAAAATGAGTCGTCGTCCTGGGAAGAAAGTTGAACCCATCATAGAGGAAGGAAGACCACCACGCGCTAGGGTATGGTTTAGAGCAAGGGAGTTTATGGAGATGGAGGAGGGCTCGAGGAAAGAGAAGTATGCCATTGTGTCTGCACGAGACATACTTCTCCTTCTTCAAACCCTCATCCATCTCCATCAACTCCCTTGCTAATGCCTCATAATCGGTGCATAGATATACGTTGTCAAAGAGAGTAGTTATTAGAAAACTTTTGTTTTAAATAACGCATGTGTATATTACAAATTATGTGTCTTATCAACAATTAAATCAACTCGGTCTTTAATATGTTAACCGCAACAACGTGATTACTTTATATTACAAAATATTAAATATATATGTTGTCAAACAAGATGACTTACTCTCTAATACAAATATAGGCTTAGTTTATGTCACAAACTAGTCAAATTTCGGCAAAGTCCTATTCGTGACTCATACAATTGCTCCAAACCCACAACATTATGATCTCGAACTTGAAACCACAAAGTACATATGTGCGACATAAGACAATCACGAGATAGAGTAATGTTTGTAGATACCGAGGTGTGCAATGCATATCTCCTTTCATGGCTGACTAGCGTTCACGGGTGTAGACCATGGCAATACAGTCATGCAAAAATAGACAGATCCATCTAACCCAACACTGAGGAATATGACTGCACAATTCCAAAACAGAGATATAGGAAATAAGTCGTGTTGGATCTCTATCCAATGATCCTTAGTGAAACTTTCTCCATACCATGTAATACGAGCCACGACATTGTCAATGCCTTCGTAGAAGATGGATGCGTAAATGCCTCGATGCGCCAAAAACTCGGTTCATATGATCGTTCGTGCTTCGATTCGATTCTCCTCGCTACATAAGAATATGTCTGCCACCACTCAAAAACCATAGTTAGCATCACCCCGAATGTCGAGATAGTCAACAACGTATTCAAGCATGATCGCCGGAATCTTATCCACATTTGGGTATGCTGTAATATCTGCATGGCAATCTAAAAAGGCAAATATATAAAATATTTCAATATCATTACTATTAAAAATTATTATCAATGCTATAACAAGATATGTTCACAGACGCATAGAACGTCACCCATGGCTAGATGTCGTACGCGAACCTCATCCACGCCCTTGACTTGAGTACTCCCATGAGGATCGTTCACGGCGTGTGCTAGATCGTCCTCGGATCGGTTCGACATCCTTGGCTCGGGTTGAACATAACCCGACTCATCTGGATGGAGCTGTGCATAGATAATCCAAGACACATGACAAAGAACAACAGGATCACTTATGCTGACCTCACTTACGAGCAACTGGAAATACTACAAGTCTTGAGTTGGAGAATCAGGACTAGTATGCACATGGTATCCCATGGCTTGTCTAGTATGCACAACCAGAAAGATCGTGCACTTCATTGCCCAACAATTTCATCCGCCTCTCTTCCTCAACCAACAGCTCCAAGCAATAGTGGGATGTCCGTCCACCCAAATGCTGGAACGGAAGGTGTCGATACTATTGGCCATGTGTACGTGTCGATGCCTCGAGGGTTTGTCGAATATTTGTTAGATATGCATCAATGGCTGTGTTAATTTTACGTCAAACAGATCAAATGACCCTTTAGAGTATAAAGTTTCTCATTCGTGATCAGGGGCGGACCCAGGATTTTCCGCCTAGTGAGTCACAATCGATAATCAAATATATATTAATTTTTTTTACAAACAACCAAATAATAATACTAAAAAAATACATCCAAATGTTCAAACAGTACAAAATACAACCAAATGTTCAATCACGTAGTCAAACTTTTAAAAAAATCTAAATCAGGAGATTTTACAATCAAGCATATATAATTGAATAACAAGTAAGCAACTATGATTTTAAAATCAATCATATATACATTTTCCACAAATCTAGGACAAAAAAAATCCAATTAAGCACAAATCCAAGAGCATAACCCAAATCACACTATGGAAATGCATTCATACTCGATCAACTAGATCACAAATCACAATAGTTTGTGATCATCAAATGAGCATAAAATATACAATTGCATCAAACTAACCTACAAATTAACATAAAAATGAAGAGGAAATTAGTTGATACCATTCAAAACAGAAGCCCAATGATTTCTAAACAAAAACCCAAAAGATCTCAAAACCCGACGACACTCATCCAAAATCCTTTCACTCTCCTAAACCCCACCAACCAAATCACCCGTAATCATAACCTAAACTTTGGTATCTTTTCCACTCAAAATTTGGGACCTTTTCCTTAGCAAAACCCATCAATTTAAACAACACCAGCCCCGCCAATTTGGGTTCCTCGGAAAATTGAAGGGTCCTGGTGACAGAAGTAGCCGAACAAGAAGAGAGGGCGTGCCGGCGTGGATGAGATGGCCTTCCTTTTTCGCCTTCGCCGAGCAGGAATAGACGAGGAGTGGAGTATGGACAGGGCTCTGGATATTGGGGTTAGGGGATTGAGTGAATGTGAATCAGGAAAAGAAAACAGTAGATAGACAAATATAGGTTTAGAAAAAGTGAAAAAAAGGTGAGTTGTAGTGGTTCTACTAAGATTCGAACCTGGGTGAAGAGTATAGGAGTACCTTAGCCTTACCAATGATCTAAGGAATACATGTATGTTAGGAAATATACCAAATTATATATGAGGATTTTCTTGCCCACTGGTGAGTCATGTGACTCACCAGGACAATAGCCCGGTCCGCCCCTGTTCGTGATAACAAGAAGGAATGCAGTTCCCTAAGACCCGTGAAGAACTCTTGTGGCATGATCATAATCGTTTTGAGTCTTTTTCTTCCATGATACTCCTCCATCTTCCTTGCTTGAATATCTCCCCGATCTTCTTATCTCTGCAAATTTTATCAACTCTATTCTCTACATCCATGTTGATGTGCCATGTACATAGTAAGTTTGCAGTTTCGGGAAAAACCTCCCGATTAGCAGCCATCAGCCCTAATTCCCGATCAGTGACAATCGTTGATGGAGAAAAGTCCTTGCCACACAACATCTTCAACTTATCTAACACTCACAAGTAGCTACCTGTAGTCTTATCAGATATGAATTCATATGCAATTAAGAAATTCTTGTTACACGGAGTGACACCACATATCTCAAACAATAGCATCTTGTACATGTTCGTTTTATGAGTGGAGTCCATGCCCAAAACCCATGGATACGTACATAACAAGTTCGTAGAAACATGATGCGCCATAAACGCATGGGTGACAACATTCGTTTCTGGATAAGATCGTAAAAATTTCACGTAGTTGCTATCAGTAGCAAGATGAAGGAACTGACTTATAAAATTCCGTCTCATCCTATCTTTGAAATTGTAGATATGTCGCGCATTTGGATGATCTTCGGAAAACTGGAAGTTCACCGCAACCAAAATAACCTTTGGCTTTGCTTGAGCCACAAACATATCCCAAACCAACTTCTTCACTCCGGGGCTAAGACCACTTGTCTGCCGATTTCCCTTCGAATACTTAATCATTTTTTGATTGTTCTTACCGTTATCGTCGAAAATATTTTCGAAGTCGTGAAATGAGGGTAATAATTAATACTATCACCGCTAAAATCTTCTGTTGGAATCTATAAAAACAAAAGAAAAATTACTTAAAAAAATGGCAAGCCCGGGGGCTAGCCATCCAAGAAAAACGGCAAGCCCACCGACATGTCGTTTTTTTCCCTTTTCCGTTCCCGATTAACGTATTTTACCTACAACGTTTTCGTTGACGAGTCATCCATAATTTCGGTGATTTTTGGCGTCTCGAAAAGCGGTTTTCGTCATACGATATTCCGCCGAATGTGGTGGTCGGGAAATGTAATGAGTTTTGTTTTCGGAACGTTTTTGCGAGAAATGAAGTGGGAAATAAGATTTGAAGTGCAAAATGTTTGATTTTATTTAAATGCATAAAAGGGAAAAATTGTCAAACATGGGGGCGGTTTGAGTATATTGGGGACGACAAATAGTGCTCTACAATTATTAAACAACTCTCACCAAATACCCAACCTAATGAGACTAGCAAATTAATCCATTCTCAACAAAACAAAGAAACATAGGTCAACAACAAATACCAATAGACAATGATAATAATCATAGAACAATTACAAAGAACCTAACCAATTCATATCAACTTGATAGACATTCCTACTTATAACTCTAATTCTACTCTTATCTTTGTGTTGTATAACTTGGACCCAAGAAGAGACCTCAACAACTTTATTAATCCACATAATATTAGAGATGGCCAACAGATTGGTCTGAGCCTGGTCACTCACTGGCTAGGCTAGGGGGGCTTAGACGGTAACAAATAGGGCATAGGTCAAAGCGGGCCGAGCTGAAATGGGCTTAAGGCCAGCTAGGCAGGGTTGGGTCAGGGATTAGTTGGGGTTTGACAGTTTGTTTTTCAACTTATTTGATTTAACACAAACTTATATACATTTGGAAGACGTAATAATAAAAATAAAACTCAATTGTTATGAAAATAATTAAACAAATGGATAACTATTTAAAAGCCTATGTTTGCGATTATAACTGTTATTGCAACTGCAAAACCAAACTTTGCAAAAAAATTTCTAATTGTAATTTATTTATAACTTGATAAAATATGATAATGTCATAAAAAATTGCAAAAACTTTTATATTCACATAATCACATTCATTATATTTTATAAATATTGATAATGTAAAATGCCTAACCATGCAATTACTACTAAAGTAATAATAATAACATTAAAATAAAAATTTATTAAGTGTATTTTAAAGTCTAAGAAAATATATTTTATAAATATATATTCATTTTCATATATATTATCGATATTCATATATTTATTTTTCATATATATTATTGTTATTAAAATATTTATTTTTCACATATATTATTGATTTTCGGTTTCCTTGTTTTAATTTTGTTAATTTTGTAGGTGAGAAAAAAGGGGCTTGAATTTATATTTGAAAATCAAATTTTAATTTTGTAATAAAATTTTAATTTTCATAAATAAGCTTCCTACATATCCCGAAAGAATCAAAGTACACGTAATTTTTTTACGTACCTAAAGTGGTGCCTAGCCAGCTACTTTCCCTAAGCCGCCTTCACCTCCATCTAATTCTTCACTCATCTCCAAACATCCAAGGATCATCTTTATCATACGTGTCTTCCCTTAATTCTTGAGGCCTTCTTTCTGCTTAATCTCAATCCTTTTTGCAAACCTATATTTGAATGCTTTTAGAGGATAAACGAGATCTCTTCTTGTCCATCACTCTTCTAATTACACTAAAACCATACTCGAAAAGCAATGGATGAGACGGGAATCGCAAGACTCGTGATCATACCACCACTTAATTATTTGGAAATTTTCGTTGGTTTCATGTTGATATGAAATATAGCCATTAATAGTAGTCATTGAAGAAGAAGCGGTTGTTTTAGATTTTTTTAAGAATTCTATTAAGTGATGGCATAAATCTTGTATCGAAACTTCCACCGATAGATGATATATTTTGTTATGGAGCATAAATAGTTCCATAATATTCATAAAACTTACTAAAACAAATTTACATCTATCAATTATGCATCAACATCGTAAGTAATATCAAGAGTTCTATAGTAAAATTCTAACAAATTCTCCAAATGTTGAACCTTAACTCTAGGATCGAGAATAGTAGTTATGTCGTAAATGATAAGAAATTCGTAAAATAAGCGTATCATTTACTCAACATGCTCAAAAGAACATAACTAATATACTAAACTTGGAAATGCTAATTAATAGTGTTAACTACTGAAACACACATACTCTAATATGACTAAATGAATGATAAGGTAATAGATTTGACAAAAAAAAAATCTTGGTTGCATTGCTAAAGGCAACTAAAACATCATGATTAAAAATAGCGGTAGTCCAATGGTCACCCACAATTAGTTCATCGGGATTCACCTGAGTTAAACAATCTATAGGTTATGTTCCAACATGGTGGGGTATCGATGGACGCTATTGTTTTTTTTTAAGTCCTCTATCTACACAAGGTCATATACCTCATTCTAACCGAGGTGGTAATCATAGTCCACTTAATTACACTTCTAATGGAGTTAAGCACAAGAATCAATAATTCACCTAAACTTTCTTGAACCGACAAATTCAAAATGTGACTACAACAAGGTATATTCTAATTTTTATGATATAATTTCTTTTCAATATCATTTTGTTAGGTAACGCTATTAAATATTTTAGAAAATTATTATAAACCATCCTAAGAGTTTTGGAGTGCAAATATTTTATCTCTCTGATTGTTTTGAATAAATAGCAATAGACAAAAATAAAACAATAGAAAATAAAACAATAGATTGATTGAATGTTCTCTTTGATTTTTTTTTTTATTATATTATAAATTTGGGGTAAAAGACCAAAAATCATTTTCTTATTATATACTTTGTAGACTTTTTGATACAAAGATCTATGATTTTTTTCCACATTAGCGTTTACATATCACAATGCGGAGAACAACGCACAATTGTGTAAATCTTTCTTAAAACGTATGTCATGACGTTCCAAATTGAAAAAGTTCATTATCTCTTTTCATTTTCGCCTAGAACTAAAACAGTTTCCTCTCATTCATGACAATTTCCAAGTTGATAATCTCCACTAGCATACCAGCCCAAACTGTTGCAAATCAGATATCAATATGTAAATATATATACACAACACAGCATAACTAGCTGGAGCAAAGTACATGAAACCTACAAAAGAATGGAATATTAGGAGCATTCTACGGCCCAGAGTCCTGGGCCATTCTCTTTATTCACTGCTGTGCTGGTTCAACAACAGGGGGTATACAATCTACCTTGTAAAACAGAGCCTGTTCCAAGAAATGAAAAGAATTGTAAATGATACATAGATACATGAGAAAGCTACTGCCATCCATATGCCAGATTAAGTCCCGTAATGTGTTACCCAACATTTCAAGAAATAAGTTTTATGAAAAGGAAATGCATACCTTAATCACATTGAACCAACACTATTTTAATAGCATCCAAAACCCCCACCAAGAGTAGTTAATTGCATAAAGTCCAAAACGTACTACTACTATATTTTGTGCTAAAACCCCTCATCTCTTTCCTCGAAAAAGGAAAAAATAAAACCTCATCTCAAAGGCTATTCTAGGAACCTACATATTCTACTCGATCACATTTCAACTTTTGGAAATATCATGCAACCAAAAACTTTCTATTACATCAAAAAAAAAAAAAAAAAAAGAAATATCACGCAACAAAGGGTTTCCACCTCTCTTACTGCAGTCTAGTTTAGCCCATCACAACATAATTTGCCCTCCACATTAGATTAATGAAAGGTATATGTAAGATAAATGAATTCATCAACCATACACTACTACAAGGAAGTGAACAGAAACTGCTTTTGCCTGAAGCATTACTACCTTTTTGAAAAAGGTTGAGTATGAATTGTCCCATATTAGTTTGTAAGTTCCGGCCATACATGTACAAAAATTTCCCTGAAATACAATTCATTTAGTAACATAGCCCAAGCAAGAAGATCAGCAATAAAATAAAAGGTCAACAGAACAACTCACTTGATCAGATTCACAACGGCGATAAGGCAAGATAAGCTGTTGCACGAACGTCAAAAAAAATTTCAGTCACAAGTTTATATATGTTATGTTGATGCTCCATATTTAGATGCACCATAGACACAAGAGTTTCCAGAAAGAGAACAAAGTTCTTAGCAACTTATCACTTACACTTGTTTCACCCGAAGTGTTTGTATATTCAACGCTAAATCCAATATCCTGCATACAGTAAGATGAAGATCAATAATACCCAAGAGGGTCAATATAGCTTTAAGACACTAATGAGCATACCGTATACCACCATGAGGATACAAATAGCTTTAAGACACTAACGACATACACTAACACCGTGAGGATAAGTGTAGCCCAACTGCCCCAACAATACACTCGAATAAAAACTTTTAATGCTTATTGCTTGCCAACAATTACAGAGATTTCTTATTTATGTGTATGGGACACCTCCCATTGCAAAATGAGGTTTCAGGTTTCCTTGATGGCGTGTTTCAAAAAGATATAGCTATTACAATTCTTTTCCACTTTTGACGATTTATTTTCCCAGTTATAATACATAATTCCTCAATGTATCCTCATATGTCCCACTCATGGGATCACAACTATCCATTTGTAAGAGACAGTAGCACATGGGATTACATTGTTTTATTGCTCAGACTTATCCCAAACTCACATCAAACTTTACATCCACAACAAACTATCAAAATGGTTTTATTACTTTATCCAAAGCAATAACCATTATAAAAATGATGCGACTTTCCAAGTGGAAGAGTTTAATTAAGTGACAGTGAGCATCCCATGTGTTAGATTTCAATGACTCATGAGAAGACCTTTGTCAAGACTACCTTCTTCTATCACTTTCGTGCAATAAAAAGTACAATACTCTTACCGTAAGAACATCAATATGATTTGGAGGGAGTACTTGTTCTAGAGATGGAGAGGCAAATCTGTTATCTAGTACTAAAAGGAAGTACGATAAAGAGCTTTTTCCCTCCTACATTATCCTCCTAAACACAGTTAACCTAGAATATATTAATGAATACATCAGAATAATAAGCATAAATCCAATTATACTTTTTTTTGAAAGAAAATGTAATTATACAATAATTGTTCATCAAAATAGAGAATTTCTATGAAAATATTTAATTTATTTATTGATTAATATCTTGAAAATATTTTCAATATCTAAATATCTAATATCTTTTTGCGCATAACAAAATCACTTTTGAAAACCGACCACGAGGTGGGAATCATCTAGTTAACATTATATTCTCTATTCGAGGGGTTTAATATTTTATCGACATCATTTAAATGGTTTAAATCATCAACAAACTCTAAGGATATCATGTGTGATTGATTATGAAAATAATCTTTGTAAATATGTATTGCATATATTCTTATGTATATTGTTAAGGAACTTTTTAAATCAATACACATAAGAACACATGCAATAAATAATCACAAAAATAATTTACATAAATTATCAAAGTAGATGTTGCGAATAGTTCCAAACTTTCAGAAAATTTATAGTTTATTCATTTGTTTATACATGTCATATTTTGAAAAGAAATAGGGTGGAAATTTATTTTGCATGTGTGTGTGTGTGAAAAGTAAGGTAACATGTTGTAGATCCCCTATTTCAGATATGAAACTCCATAGCTAAAACAAAAGCTCCAGAAGAGAAAGGAAAGCCACTAGTATAAGTCCGAAGAATCTAGAAAAGAGAAGCATGCAAAGCAACTGCAGTGCTACATAGGACTCCAACCACAACAAACAATAAAATCAATAAGAATACCATAATTCAAGAAAAATGAGAAACATCTTCTCAGACATGCACAAAAGAGGCCATGTAGCTTATGTAGGTATCAAGCACAAAAGAACCAACAATCCTACAAAAGATACTGGCAGAAGAGCTTAGGTGTATGAGCCAATTTGGTTCAAAAGATGTCCTTCAAAAGTGGAAAACATACAACTAAGAAAATATACCCAAAAGATCCAGGCTACCAGTAAGAAACCCAAGATCAACACCTCTCATGTAGTGCTAGCCCTCTAACCAGCTAATCAGTATTCATAGCATCCAAGCAATATAAAGAATGCCTAGGAATAAAAGATATAGAGACACAACTGCAAATTAAATAGAACCATCTCCTAAGCCTTTTGCATAGATTGCCTGGTGAACCATAAAAAAATCTCAATAATGAAATATAGAAGATTTCACCATATAGCAAATGGAAGCACATTAAAAGGTTTTAATTACAGGACAAACTTAAATAGAAAGCATAGCTGTTACAAGTGGAAGTGTGGAACTATAATCACAATAACATAAAAAAGATACCAGAGCGTACCATTTTCATTTTACTATGTTCCAAAGAGAAGTCCCAGGCAATATAAGAGTTAATAGAATCCACTGACAGCACCACCTAAAAGCAAAACTGTGAGAATACTACAACTATATTTAAAAAAAAAAATAGTTAAAGAAAAAATAAAAACACAGGCTCCTGGTACAATGCCACAGGTAGCTCCTTTGCTTTTTCCTTCATACATAAAGATGATGCTGCGGAGGCTGTTTATTCCAATGTTATTGTGAAACAGAAGAATCTTCCAATTTTGAACCATTTGATGCCTCAAAAGCTCAAACCAGCTTCTAAAACAAGTATTGACTTAGAGATGCAAAACATGTAGAAACAACCCATTTTACCAAAGCCTTTCTAAGAAATCATAAGCCTTCAAAATTCCGAGTTGAAGATAATGCCCCTTCTACAACCCTCTTAGCAAAGGGGGACAGTGATACCATTAGATAAGGCCTTAGACGAGCTATTTTACCAATTTTTATTCAAAACAAGGGTCTCCAATACATTTATCAAAGAAAGATTTTCATGGCCTCTATTGGGTCTTGTACTTAAGGGGGTTTTGCATGGTTTTCTGCACTTATTTTAGTGTATGATCAAAGTTATACCCTTCCCTAGTCAACTCAGAAGAAAAGGAAATCTTTATTATTAAGTTAATTTTTTTATTTATCACTCCTTTTGTCCAAGTTAACTTCAAAAGTTGTAAATTAAGAGGTGTTTGAAACCTTAAAATTACTCTCTTAGCATTTATGTTCACAAAAATGTTTTAAAGGATATCTATTTTGTTAATCTTCCAAAAGCGTGTCTCATAAGGCTATCATAAGGATCAACTTCCATGCCAACACACTTAATTCCAAACAAGATATAACTCAACTCCATCTCATCCACCATAAAACTTTTCCTTTCCTACTTCAAAAGGTCCTCGTACACAAAATGTCTCCCAAACAACAGCCTCTTGGTTTTTTTTATGGTCTGGAAGACTTTTTGAGTTATAGGCATGGTAAAAAAAATTCCCTTGCCTCCTTTTATATAGGATCAAGACCCTTTTCAAGCTTCTTTTTGTCATAAAATTCTTAATCAATTATCTTAAAAGAACAGTCTCTTCACTCTCTTGGTCTTCAACCAAAGGTCCTTTCCTCGTTAATTGAAGTTCCCTCCCTAATCTCCTACTACAGCAAATAATTTGTCATTCATTCATCTTTCCCTTTTATTGTAATGTGTACTCCAAAGACTAATTAATCAAGCAATAATCAACAACTCGTGGGATTAAGCAAATGTAAAGTCCAAAAAAGAGAAAGTGAAGACATGGGAACATGAACTCCAAGAAAACCCACAGATTTACCCTATGGAGTAATTGTTGACGATGAATTTATGATAACAACTTAACAAGCATCAAATATGTACAATTGTACCCTCTCTCTCTCTCTCTCAGCACCAAAATAGTGCTTAATACTGCAAATAATGAAGGTTGGGCACTAATATACAAGATTATAACATAGTAAAGATGAACCAGTAGATTTTGATATGAGTCCAGGATTTGGGTCAACATGGGCGTGTCTAGTTGAGCAGACCCTTCTAAGAGCAGGTAGGTCTATTCTCAACTTTACCGACCTGGATGTACAGGAGTAAGTGCGCACAAATCAGTTGTCTTGGACATTTCACCCTATTGTACTCATCTACTCCTTAATTTCCTTTACCTCTCTATGATCAATTGTCATTTTATGGATGGAGCAAGGATATTAGTCTCAAGAGGGGAGATGCAAAGAAATCGGCCATGAGACCTAGTGCAAGGCCAAGAGACCTCTTAGAAGAAAAGATGCCAAGCGTCCACTCATAATAAAGCCAAGCAACAGCTCAAGATTATTTTTGGAGAGATTAAGCAATTTTCCACGATCTGTTCCTTTAGGGTTTTGATTTTTCACGGGAGGTATAAATGAAAAGGGGGAAGCAACATGTAAGGGTTAATAGTTTTTGGAGCATAGAATAACATTAGAAAGAGAATAATCGAAGCAAGAACTATGAAGCATTGAATCATATTTTCGGATTTTAAAGAGTAATTTCTAATATCCATTGTTCCCTTATCTATTGTTTTAGAGCTACTAAATTTCTTTTCCATTGCATGTTGTTGTTTATTAGCATTCTATTATTGGTTCCTTTGGTTTATTGAATTGTTTTTTGATTGTTTGCATAAAAAATCCAATGGAGTTTCTCAAGAAAAGTCATGAGTAGTTAGTTTAGCTAGGGGATAGGTTGAAGATCCAATCCTAAGCATGAATTAGGTTTAATTGAGGAGCTAGGAGCGGAATTCAATCGGCTTGATTATTTCGACGTAAGGAATTGGTAGGAGCATAGATTTGGCCATAAATATTCTTGCTTTTCTATTTTCCCAAGTCAGTTCATTGAGAAATTATGCTAAGGCAAAAGTCCTACACTTTAATGATTTGATCATATCCCAAATATCTAATTTGAGTAAGTTTTATATCATTTGGGCTGCTTGAGATAGGTAATTAGGTTAAAAATCCCCTTACCTTTTGTATAAACTTCTCATTAGCGATTTTGTTGGTTTAGTTAGGAATTGCTTACGTTTGTGTTTCTTTCAAAAGGAAGGCTCTGGTTTTCCCATCCTTAGTTGTTTCTTAGTTTAACCAACAATCAATTCTTTTTCTATCTACTAAATTCCTCCCTAACTTGTTCATATTTGGCAAGAGTTTTCCCATCCTTAGTTGTTTCTTAGTTTAACCAACAATCAATTCTTCCCTTTTATCTAAAACTAGCTAGTTACTAAAAGTTGGTGTCTATTAGAAGTTATTCCCTACGAATCATGATCCCTTACCTGCCCATTACTTGTTAGTTTGGGTAAGGGAATTCTTCATTAGCTTCTTCATTTCTTCCGAAGGAAATCCATGATTTTGATTTATTTTGCCCAAGATAAGGTGGAAATTGCCTAAATTAGATTGTTTTGATTTGTTGATCATTGATCTTATGCTCATGGCAAGTTAAATTCTCACATAAGACTTTCTCAGTTTTTCGCCAAAAGGGTGGATCTCATGGGAACCTCATTACATATGCACATGTCAGAGACACACACACATAATGTTATAACTTATTCAATGAATCTTTCTATGTCCTAATATATGATTTTTGATGTAGTTACAAAATCTTTTCACTCATCTTCAAATTCATTTTACCCTTTCAACAATTATACATAGTTCAATGCTTTCCTATGGTGACACATTAATTGTTAACTACAACTTTCTTATGCAATAACTTACCATAATCTGAATTTGGTGATGTACACAACTTTCACCCAAAGTAGTTAATCCTTTTAACAAATATTCAATAACACATACAAAATACCACCTTTATATTAATAGCAATTTAAAAAGGGCCATTGCAACATACCTCGTGGGTTTTCCCAGCAGGAATGCTTATCTCTTTGTAATCATCATTTCTGCTAATTCAAAAAGCACGTCAAACAATTGTTTGCGAAGAAAAAATTCAATAAAAAAATGACAACCACTAATGAGCATGTCATTAGCCTTAGTGTCCCCCCCCCCCCCCCCCCCAAAAAAAAAAAAAAAAACGGTATTAAACTGTATAACCAAACTACAGACAATCTAACCTTGAGCCCGTGGAGCCAACTTCATCAGCTGATATGAAGAAGGGCGAATTTGCAAAAACCTCACTAAAAACAAAAGGTTTGTCCATTAATTGATGAATAAATGAAATACATAGAGGAATGTAATTCAAAGAGAAAATTTACTTCCAAAAGAAAATTGTAAAGGTTTACCCCATAAACTTGATAAATCTCTCAAATTCAGTGGTATAGAAGTTAACAGATTGTTCCAGAATAACTAGTTCATTTTCTGTTCTGTACACCACGAAAACAACCATAGTATTAAAAGTTCATAGGAATGATAAACTGATCAACTGGAAAATTGACAAACAGAAAATACAAAATTTAGTTGCACTGTAGTCTAAGGCTCAACTCATCAAAATCTAGGAAAACAATAGAGAAAAGATCAAAGAATGTCTCACATTTTTCTGGTGTCAAAACGTGCCAACATAAGAAAAATAAAAAGCCGGATAGTGAGCACCATCTTCGTAAGGCTGTACAATGATGGTCCATACCGTTGTCTTTGTTCTTCCATGGGCCTATTGTAGATGAAATTAAATGCTATATTTAAGTTCCATGAAGGAAATCATTGTGTTCATATTGGTCTTCACAAGACAAGAAATTAAAAGGGGAGGAAAAGATGATTACTTATGAGCAGAGGGAGGGAGAGCATTTTTCTATTTAATGAAAATGAATGGGTGCACTGAGCCAAAACATCGAGGTAAAGTAAAAAAAGAAAAGAGAAGTATTCCCCTTCCACCTACTTTGCACTGGTCACACTACATACGCATTCCCCCAAAATGAATGCTCCAGTCCTATGTAGAATCTTATTTAGCCAAGAAGAGAAAAACCTTGTGAACTAAAAAAAGAATCACAACTCACAAAAAGTTGTGCTTTAAAGAATCAATATATTTAAAATATCCAACACTTAAGAAAATAACTGTTTAGGGAGAGAGGGAGAGGAAGAGAGAGTCTCAAAATTTTGGGTTGTGTCACGAAAACTATTTACATACATATTCTTCAGGACTTCCTATACGTGTCTTGACACAATGACACATTTCAACACTTAAGAATAGGCATTTTCAGAAAGCAAAAAAGTCAGCCTAAAATCACAATTTAATGCATCAAAGGTTAAAGTACATACCCATCATCATCATTTATCTGTCGAATAAAATCCAGTAAAACCTACATGCAAAGACATCACATAATGAAATTATTCCCAAAAAAGTAAAATATACTTGCAACACAAATATATTTTTTAACATTATCAGAAACAATCCCAAAAAATCAACAAAGACCGTACAACACTTCATATGCTGCTATATCTATAGATAGCATCATCAAACTCAATTCTCCGAAACAATTTGAGGCAATGATCATTAACTACACTCATTCCCATATTACTATTAGAATAAAAATGAACTGAAATAAACCCTTACCATAATTCAGTAACCATTATTAAGTCACAGTACATGTAACATTAGCACATATTGAGGTTGCCATAATCTTCAACATAACAGCCCGGGGATGCCCAAAAACATAATAACCCTTTCAAATTATATTAAAAGTATATTACTTTAGGTTAACATATCTGGAAGCGACTCTATCGTAAAATTTCCTACCCCAACACTATGATTGTTCATTAGCACAAAAAAGGGGCAATTTCATAATCCAATGAAAAATTACTACACCAAAATGGCCCTACTTTTGAGCCGATCATCTTAGAAACACCATCTAAAAAGCCATCTCCAAAATCCTGATATAACGAGTGTGCATATGTTTCCCATTCTTCAAATATTCAATCAGCTCACTTCAAATTCTTTCACAAATACAAGGTCATTTGTCAATTCAAGATCAAACAAGAGATTTTAAACATCTTCAACAAATCAAAAAATAATTGTCAAGTGTGCAATAAAACACCATATGGAAAAATCTTTTCACAAAATTAAATGAAATTTCTTATGACCAGCTCCAAAAGGGGTATATGGTAGGAAAGATAAAGGATGGGTTTTTTTTTTTAACTATCACAACACATCAATATCCCGTTAGGTAAGGATAGCGAGGAATAGGGATAGGGATAAAATCCTGCCATTTCTACAAGGGAATGAGTGGTATGAGAGGAGGGATACGAAAGGAGGATGAAAAAATAAATGTATCCTGAAAACAAAGGAAGAGAGAATAAAAGTAAGGATATTTAAACTATGCCAATCTTGTTCTTATTTCATACCAAACAAGGGATAAGGATAAAATTAATGGATTCCCTTGTCAAATTTCTTATCCCTATCCCTACCTTTATTCTTATCTCCATCTCATACCAAACGCCACATAAAAGCAATTGGTATTCACAACCAATAGGTGGAATGGGTAAAAGTGTGTGACAACTCGGTTTCTTCCTCCATCAATGTAAACGACAACCCATCAAAGAATTTAAACTCCAGTTATACAACAACAAGATCCTCTAACCCCTTACCAAGTCCTCCTCCATATGGAAAAAATCATTATTCTCTCATCCCGGTCAAGTTTAAACACTAAGAAATGGTCTCGTTCTTTATAATGAGAATCTTGACGTCTCTTTGATGGATGAAAGGTATTAAGTGATAGTAGTGGTGGAAATCGAAGGATAGCTAAGAAGGCAACAACATTAATGTTTGACCTTAGGAGCAACATTATTAAAACCCTAGTAAACAAGCAGTTCTTTAAATATTTATTTCATACATGTTCACTAGTTGTTGACACATGACTACTATATATACATGGGAAATAAATTATTTTAAATAAATAATTCCTTTTTTTTATTAAAAGTCCTTTCTCCAAGGTTACTAAATAAAAAGGACTTAATAATTAATAAATGGACTAACACAACTTTGAAAGCCCAAGACCCCAGAACTATAATGAATAGTTCATGTTGGAAATTCACAAATTATAGTATTCTTTCAAAAGAAGTTTCCAATAACAAGAAAGAGTGCTTAGTTGGTCATTTCAACATGGCACTGTAATGTATTAGGTATAGGGGAGGGGCAATTCAGGTAATGCAGGTGAGTTAATTGGAAATTCAGGTAGTCAAAGAAGAAAGAATATTGAATACTAATGAGAAATTCATATTTGTTCATTTATGTGGGAGGGTCCAGCCACTCTAGTGACGTCGGAATATAAGCTCAACTTGATGATTTATCCACATCAAGTAACAATTGACTATCTTTCATCCAAATTCTCTTCTCTTCCACATTTCTATATTCTAATTTTTCAATTATATAACAATTTAGCATTAGATTTAGTTGCTCAAATTTTAAAAAAAATAAAAATAGATTAAGTGATGAAGCAGAAGGTTGGTTATCCTTCCACCAAGTTAGACGCATTTCCTATAAATGCTCAAGGAAGAATTTGCGAAAGAGCATTGGATACAGGATAAGAGGATTCAAGGTCGTGAAGGAACAAAGTCATTACTAGAACAATTCAAGTCCCCCTTGCCCTTGATTTTGGCTCTGCAAATTGTTAGCTTTGAGTCTTTTCTTATTAGGGCTAAGATCCCTAAAGGATTATTGGTTTCGAGTTGTTTGGGGCCTTAACTTGGGGTGACAAATTACTGTTGCTATAGGAATCAACGTCAAAAACTTTGCAGTTAGATGATTTTTATCATAACCTAAGTTAATTTTCTAAACTAGTCAGGAAAGAATTACGAAAGTCATGCATATCCTTGTTCTGTAAGGAATGCAATTTCCTTCTTTCAGTTTCCTAAAAGTTGTCCTATTGCTTTTGAGTCATATTACAAATTTTGTTATTTCCTAAAGTCAATAGGACATAGGGGACATTTTCTAATTCAGAATTTGGTTCATTGATAAAATTGGAATTTTTCAAAATTTTCTCTTGTAATAAACTAATAGATGAGATGCCCTCAAACATAAGGAATCTAAATTAGGGAGTCTGTGAGGGGAACCAAAACAAACCCTTAGTTTTAGGGAAGTGAAACTTTAATCAAAACTAAATCATCCTAAATAGTTAGTTAGGGTGAGTAAAAACCCTAAATTAGAACCTTTAGTTTTAGGGAAGTAAACCTTAATCAAAACTAACCAACATAAATAGTTAGTTAGACAGAGTGAAACCCTAAATTAAATTTAGAACCCTTAGTTTTAAGGAATTAAACCTTAATCAAAACTAAACCAATCTAAATCGTTAGTTAGGGCGAGTGAAACTCTAAATTAGATTTAGAACCCTTGCTTTGTTTTTCATGCAAACAAAAGTTGGGAGAATTTGAGTCCTTATATAAAGATTTGTATTCGAAGATGTTTGAAATTTGAGAACTGCTTAGGTCTTCAAAATTCTGCACACTCTACATTGGCAATGGTGGCAACACTATTCATTTCTGGGCAAAACACATCCAAAAATTCAAGAGACCTTTTGACGAAGGAGGAGAGGCAAGAGGTTAGAATAGGTAGTGTTCATTAGAATTTTGAGGGAGGTAGATTGGTAAGTGAGTTTGGTTAGAAAAAAAGAGATTCATAAAACTAAAGACACGAACCTATAAATATTATATGATTTTTTTATTTGCCGTATTTCCGAGTCCTTGTACAAGTTGTGGATCCTTTAACATACCTGTGTGCCCTTAATTTTGGATCCTTGAATCCGAGCATCAAAAGACATCATATTCATTTTGATCCATTCCATTGGTCCTAACTAAACACCCCTTTAGAGAGCTTGGTCTTAAATACTAATCACCGCAAAATTCTGTGAGAACCTTCTTCAATTTTTAAAATCAGCCGCCTATATCTAGGCATCTACAAATTGCATATGCAAAGAATGAACCTCCTTATTCCCCACATTAAAATTGTCAATCTCACCCTCCATCACCCTTATCTCCAATTTTATCCAAAGAACATCAAGTACTAAAGTAAAAGAGAAGAGAGAATCCCTTTAGTGTACCCCTAGAGTCAAAGAGAACCACTCCTTTGGGACACTGCTCACTATGCCTTAAAAATAGGCATAAGACAAACATTTATGAACCCAATTTAACTGATCCCTTACTATAAAATCTCAATTCACTATATCATAAGCCTTCTCAAATCCCATTTGATTACCAGCTCATTAATGGCCGTCAAATGTGCATCATCCACGACTTCAATATCCACAAGTGTTGTATTCATCCCATTGCACACTTTAAGATTGCGGGATAATGTAAGATAGTAAAGCTTCCAGCCAATTTGCCACTAATTTCATTAAATTTTGTAAGCACAAGGAGATTAATAGAGCGACAATATCTTGATGGACGGGTCATTCTTTGGGGACCACCCATAACAGAACAATAAAAACTTCTTTCTTTCAGACCTTCCAAAGTCTAAACCCAACAAAGAACATCTAAAGTTGTGAATCAAGACTCCCCATGCATGAAAAACAACTGCTTCCTTCATGAACAAGATCCTTTTATTTAGTTTTAGAGTATATCATGGGTATTAATCCTTTTCACAATTAAGCCCTCACCCCAAGAAAAAGCTTAGGCTCTGTTTTGCCAAACTCAACCTTTTTTTGCTTAACATATTTTTGTTGAACTTTTGAGTCTCATCTTTTGCTAAACTTAAAGGTGGAGACAACCACGACAAAGTATTACCCATCACAAAATATTTCACATTCAATAACCATAAAGGTGGGGACAACAACCATAATCATATACCTCTCCAACTCCACTATAGGAAGGCTTTTAATTGCAAGACACCATTTACGGAAAAAATATGTTTTTGATCTTGTAATAAAAGTTTCTAAAAAAATTCACATGACCAAAAATAGAAACAGCATGCAAACTCATAAAGGAACTCGTTTACCCATTTCAACCCTTAAAAATACTGAATAATACATGTAGTCAAGGAAAACCAAAAAGAATAAAAATAAAAATATACAAACCTGTGGCACTCCTACTAGATACTTCACAAGTGTTTTATATACACCTGTTGCTGAACCAAGCTGAGCCAACTGCCTCCTCCTGAGAATGCAATAATCCTGTGAAGTCAGAGACTTGTAGTAACATGAATCAGAAGACAAACAAACTCTAAGACATTCCACCTCTCCATCTGTTGCTTCCACAGCAAAGCATAACGATCACTTATACTGCCTCCAGACTTGACCAAAGCATCAATTTCAGCTTGCTTAGTCCTCTCTGAGCGTTCCCTTTGTTGTCGAATCAAGGTACCGCGAAAGTCTTGAGGCATATAGCTCATAACTGAAACACATCCACAAATAAATAGGAAAAGAAACAAATGAGGTCCTTCTATTGCAAGGCAAGAACCGCAATAGTAATTTTAAGTTGTGTACCAGACTACCAGCTATACACTGAGGAGGGGCTAAGCTCAATCTTGCTGAAATTGAACTTTCTACTTTAAAAACAAAATATGACATTCCTCTCCATCTGAACAACATGATAATTTGTAATGATGTTTAAATTTTGTCTACTAGGACAGACACTTTGACATCACTGGCAAAGAGTTATACAAATACAGGCACACAGTCAAATCACTGTGATTGTTTCGTTAAAAATTCGCTCATAACCTAGCAATTAGTCTTGGAAGGGAAAGGGAGAGCAGAGCTAACCAGTATCAAACACATTATCTGCGTTTTTGGTTTGAAAAAATTCCAGTGCCTTCAATGCGTTCTCAAATTTAAGCTTAAGCTGCTCAAAAATGGGAGCTAAGTCCACTTCTCCCACTGTGGATTGTTGTTGAAGCTGTACTTGTGCGCATGGAAAGTCAACGCCTGTAGTGAAACAAAGAGTAGAGAAAAGAGAAATCCAAGTGAGTACCTTAGGCGGCCAGTGAGATCTGTCAAGCAAAAAGATGATCTCTTCAATGTGTTCGCGGTTCTTCCACATATTCTCATCAATTTTATGAGGCGGTTCATGATCCACTTCATCCAATACAGCACTCTCAGCTGCATTTTCCACCAAATTATTACATTAAAATAAAATATTGGCTATAAATTATGGACAGAAAATGAAAAGTAAGAAACCTTGAGAAAGCGAAGTATGTGTCTTCAAATCGTCGATGATAGAGCGAATCTGGGCAGTGAGGGCAGGAACATCATCGGAGAGCGGCACCAGTGGATACTTGTCATAATATGAACACAAATAAGCCCTGGTTATGGGAACCAAACCCTCCGTTGAAGCCATCAATTGGATCTCAACAACAACAATCCACCAGATCACCAACCGCGACTCCTAACTCTGCAAACACCGACACTCTTCTTGCTTTTAATACAACCCAGTATTCAGTATACGCTCGCCCTACCGAAGCATCTCCAGCATCATCCCCAAGCCCCCTCTATTTTTTTTAACGACACAAGATTAAAACTATTTTCAAATTATACCAACTATGAAGTACAAATTATGTGGGTTAAGCAGTACTCCATTAACCCACATAATTCCTTATATATATTGTTCCAATTCCTTATATGGCACGGTTTTGGGCCACTATTAGCCCACCTAATCTAAGTTATCTGATGATGTAACCACTCCCTCCCCTTTAGTAACTCCGGGTTATTAACCCTAATTACTCAACAACGATTCTTGTGCCTCTGTCCCTCAGTCTTCTCTGTCTCTTCACCTTCGTCTCGAAGCAAAACATTAGATCTACTCCTTACCTCTTAGCCTCTTCCAAAATAAACTACACCTGAATTCTCCCCGTCTCTTGCTGATCATTTTTGTGTCTTTCACTTATCATTGATTTAGTTCACACCATCTCCATTGATAACACTTGTGTGTTTTGGTTGTTTGAGGGTTGGCAAACCGAGTTCTTGGTGTGGCGCTGCTACTCTCTATCGCGTCCCACCATGTCTGACTCCAACTAGACTAACTCTTGTGGAGAGTGGTCTGAATTTGTTCCAGAGACTCCCTCTTCTCCACCATGGGACCGAATTTAGTGAGTGGTGGATTTTTTATGGTCCTGAAACTACTCTTATGCGTTTTCCCCAACTCCCTCCTCTTGCTATGGCTCCTACTCCTCCACCTTTACTCCCCTTACCCATTCACCCAACACCTCCTCAAATTCAACCACCAACAAAGGTGATGTGAAGTCCAAGGCCTCAAATGAAGGAGTTGGAAGTGAAAACCAAGAGTGGTTACCTCCTGGTTATGTGCCAAGACCCAGTCATGACATGCTCAAATTGCTAGTGCCCCTCTATTTCATCAAACCCTAGCTGAGTACTCTACATTTATCTATTCCTTTTATTTGTTCATAGAGTTTTGCGGCATGATGCTCTAGTATCAACTTATTTTATTGGTTAATAGGCATGTTGAGGGAGTTCATTTGCTATGCTCTAGGTGTTGGTGTGTTATACGATTTTCAAGGGGTGTTGTTGTGGTCTAAATTAGGTAAAATCAATGTTTTTTATGGCTTTGTAGTGCTTATTGGTTGGTATTGGCTTGTTTTATAGGTTAAATTATTAGAACGTTTAGGGTTTCTTTTTTAGGGAATTATCGACTTTGAAGTTGGTGTTGATATGGTTTTAGAGTTTTTGTATAATCATTTTGGCATGTTTAGGGGGTGTATTTAGGAGAATTAACTGTCTTTGTGCTTAACAGTGGCTGTTGGTCTTATTCTATCTTATTTCTGCTTTGATGTGGGTATTGCTATGGTCTTGGAGTTTTTGTAGGTATTTTGGCTTGTTTAAGGGGTGTATTTTAGGGATTTTTCTTTCTTTGTGCTTTATAGTGGGTGTTAGTCTTGTTTCTGCTTTGATGTGGGTGTTCTTATGGTCTTGAAGGGTTTTGTAGATTATTTTGGCATGTTTAGGGGGTGTTTTTTTTATTGGGACTAACTGGGTTTGTGTAATTATAGTGGTTGGTGTTGTTGTACTAGGTTCTTCTTGCATTGTTGTGGGTATTGGTCTGTTTTTGGACTTTTTGTAGCTATTTTGGTATGTTTAGGGGGTGTATTTTGGGGGATTTTTATGTCTTTGTTCTTTACAGTAGGTGTTAGTCTTGTTTCTGGTTGTTTCCGATTTGATGTGGGTGTTCTTATGGTCTTGTCTCTTATATTAACTTCTTCTTGCTTTGTTGTGGGTGTTGGTTTGTTTTTGGAGATTTTGTAGCTATTTTGGTATGTTTAGGGGGTGTGTTTTGGGGGATTTTTTGGCCTTTGTGATTTTGGGGGCTACTTCTGCTTGTTTTTTTCCATGACTAAGGGTTGTCTACCTTAAGAAATAGATTATGTGTCCTCTATGACTGCATATATTGTGTGTTATGGACTATGAATGCATCATATTAGTACATTTAGGTGCATACATATCCTCTATGATGATGGAGTGGGTTTGAAATTGTACTTCACATGGCTATTTGGACAATGATCCAATTTTGTTTTTAATTGACTATTTAGGGAGGCATATTAGGTGGCAAAGTAGTAGGCTATTACCCAATGAACATATGAAATGAATACTCAATTTGAGAGAGGGAGTCTCTATGATAGCCTATGTTACTATTGATATTATATGCCACCAACATGTTAACCATTTACTGATATGTTGCATTGTTGTCCTCAATGACATGTGTTGTATATGTATTGACAAAGAAATTTCTAAGATTGATTGTTGTAAAACATGTGCGTTCTTTCAAAAGTGTCAATTATTTCAACTGGTTTCCAAAAGTTTGCTTAGACATTAAACCATTTGAAATATGGACATTTTTCATAAAACTAAAATAACATATTTAATTCTGCCCACTTATTGAGTAATGTGTAATTCTTTCATTAATTGCTCCATCTTTGGTGAGTTAGACTCATTTGGTTCTTCTTCTACCAAGTATGCTACATTGCTAGTCATATGTACTCCATCTGCATTATTTTCTTGAATGATTGGCAACCCATTCAGTTATAAGTATTGTTCGTTGTATTGATGATGTTAAACATTCTTCTATGAGTGGTGTTGGTACTTGTACTAAAGTTGGTAGGAACCCATGTCTCTCCGACCTTTGCTTGCCTATGTATGATTAATGAGTCTTGTTTGAAAGACATGGAATGCATGATTGACAACTTCAATTAGTTTATTGATTGTCCTCGGTGCTTGCTCATGTTGGATGGCCTATATTGCTCTAAAGAAACCCAAGTTCAGAACATTTAGGCTGGGCGATTTGGTGGTTGTGCTACCAATTCCATTTTAAACCCATTTGACTGTGATGCATGTTGGAAATCTAGATCAGTGTTAAGTATATGCGGTGTGGCATTATCTTGTTGGATTTTGACTTTTCCATTTGCATCTAATGGCCATTTGGACTTGGTTGCTGAAATTACATTATTTATCAACATCTCTTTTATGACTTCCTTTGTGATGTTCTTAATGGGCTTGACTTCTATTGTACCTGCCTCTCTGTGAATACTTCTTATTTGTGTTGACACTTGATGTGTGAAAGGCCAATAACCTATTTTTCCATCAAAGAGGTAGGTGCCATCCTCTGAAAATCTTTGTCTTACTACTGCTGTTACAAAAAAATAAATTTTGTGATAGAACGCTTTGATTTTATATGTTTGTACGGTTCCATCTCAGTAGGTGCTAGGTAGAAAGTTTGACTTGTCTTTGACATAAAAAACCACTTTTGGTCAACATGAACATAGTTTAACATATCTTGAAAGGTAGGCAAAGTATTGACATTGATTAAATGTGCCATGTACCACTGAAGCCTTTGTAACTTATTTTTGGGTGTCAAGCTCGGTTTCATTGTATTGCTATAAACCCTTTCTTCACAAATCTGTGCACTGTGCTCTTGTTTACTTGTAATGACTTTGCCAATGCCCATATGTTGTCCTATTTTTCAAAGGAACAACCATAAGATCTATATTTAGTTGAATTCCCTTTCTCCCAACTTTACCTTTGTAGTTTTTGGACAACTTAATGCTTTGCTTCAACATAACACTTATCTTCACTTCTTTCCATAGTCTTTGAATGGTCCATCTACTATAATTGAATTGGTTTGCTAATTATTCTATACAACCATGTAGTAGCTTTAAATTTGTGTTGTGATGCAATAGCTGGTTGATGCATAACAACTTTTTTTCATTATTCATCTCTGTTCTTTTGGCCCTTTGACTCATCTCTTCGAGCACCTCTGTTGTATTACCTGTTGTCTTGGTTGTGATATGTGTTGGTTGTGTACTTATGTAACACCCCATAATACGAGCATAATAATGATAATTTTAGTAACTTAGGGGTATTACCGCCACATGTCACCATGCTTTGGCTGTGCTAACTAATTACTATATTGCAGCGGAAGTAAAACTTGATTTATTTATTAAAAGGAATTTTGATTATCCAAAAGTACAAAAATTGAGTAAAAAAATTATGAAAACTCCTAACTAATATGTGTCCCATGCACATTTATTCCTGTAAACCTACTCACCATAAATGATAAGTAGGGTGAACAAAAAATAAATAGGAAAATACGTGTCAGTATAAAAACACTATGTACATATACATGCTAAAAGAAATACTTTGACCTTTAAATTCCTTTATTAATAAACTTTAAACCTTCCTTTATAATAATCCAATACAAATGAAATTATTAAAGCACTTAATAAAAACAATTTCCTCTTCTTATATCCCATCCTTGATCCTAAATGTGCACACCCCAAAGTTAGTTATCCCATCACAGATCTATCCTTGGAGTTTCCTTTTATTTTCCAACAAGAAGACTTTGAAACATGAAACCTTCTTGATTATGAAATCAAGTGGTAATGTATAATAATAATAACTCTCCTTTTATAACTCCTTTAAATACAAATACCTTACTTTAATTATTAAAGCTCATTGAAAATTATTAAATCTCAAATTCCATTCGGCCCATTTGAAACATGGTACATATTAAATAAAATAAGATAAATGTATATCATCTTTTTTTTATAATCGAAATTTCAAATAAATAAACATATAAAAATATATATATTTTTAAAAAAATAGAGCATGGCTAAAATTTCAATTATAATTTATTTAGAAAAATACATAATAAAAATATCTTAATATAATATAATTCAACAAAAACATTTAATTGTGCATAAAAAGATTTAACACATATACATACCTTAAATTCTATTACTTCCTAGCAATTTCCTACTAAACTTCAAGATGATATTCCTATCAATTAACATAAAATAATTAACATAATGCAATATAATAATATGCATAAAATATTGAAATTTTAATTAAAATTAGAAATAGTTTTAAGAATTAAACAGTTTGTAAAACAATTAAAACAATTAAATAGTTAGGGAAAGTGGATGCTCACGGAGGCTAGTGGTTATTGGTGGCACAAGGTGGCCGAATAAATGTAGAGAGTGGCTTGAGAGAGAGGGAGAAAGTTTGAGAGAAGTACAAAGTGTTTAATGATTTTTGTGTGAATAATTAGATGAGGTTTAAGGGTCTATTTATACTAGAAACTAAGATAAATTTTAGGATTTAAAAACACTAAAAGATAAATATGAATTTAATATTATAATTATCCTCTAAATTTTTCAAAAAAATATTTTATTTTTAAAATAATTAAATTATTAAATAGTTTAACTAATTAAAATTATTTAATTTAAAATAGACCAATTAGAATTAGTTAAAAATGATAAAATTTTATAATAATAGTAATATCATCTTTTTTTAACTATATTTTTAACTAAAACTATCCTTTAAATTAGGACAAAATAAGTATAATAATAATTTTATTTTTTTAAAAATACTAATCATGGCAGCTGGCCATGATTAGATATGGTTGAATTTATTTATTTTTATTTATTTTGGTAAATATATCCGATTCTTAACATAATCGGTTTTAAATTAAAAATAATCTTTACAAATATCTTAAATTAATTTTTTTTGCAAATAATAATATCTTAAGAGCTTCTACAATATTTTAGAATAAAAGTGCGTGGATACTCGAGATATTTTTCGGGATATTTTGGAGGACTTTTTGGGAATTTAATGGAATAATCTAGGAATTAAATATTTATTTATAAAATTAAATAATTATCTTAATAAAATTATAAAATAAATATATAAATGGTAGTCCATAATTATAATTGGGCCAAAATACTTTTTAAATTATTTAATTATACTAAAACATTCTTAAAATAATTTTATTTTAAATGCTAATATATAATGTACATTTAATTTTAAATATAACTTAGCATATAATTTTTTTTAATATATTGTCTAAAATATGGGGTATTACAACTTATATCTACTACTTTTGTGTCTCTTGTTTATGAGGACATATTCATGAGGTGACCTTGAAGAAAACCTCCAAGGGATAGCTCTTGACCAAAAGAACATGATTTTGAGGCCTCACTTTCATCTTCTAACATATGGTGCCCATTTATTGTGGAATAGAGGATCCCGATGATGATTTTATGAGGGAACCAAATAGTATTTGTTGGAAAGTCAAAATCTGAGCTAGTAGAGCATGGTTTATGGAGAGAATATTAGTCTTATTTAATGGGATGGTTTTTTCTCTCTCCAGAATAAAAGATGGAGGCTTTTGTAACTGGTTTCATGTCCTCATTTGGCTCTAATCCGATCTTGTTTAAATTTCCTGAAATTTTGTTTTATAAATTTTGGTGGGAAAATTGAAATGATAAAAAGTTAACTTCCCAATCTAACGTGGCTCGTATCTAAACACCATTTGCTTTTTTTTTTTTGGGATGAACACTCCCCCTTGAGACATGTGATGGCAGCCGACATAGTTATTTGACTTTATTTAAACAATTAATGATAGCTCTAATTTTCCCATTAATTGTTCCAATGCATTTTCAATTTTGGTCCATATTAAAAAAGTTAACTTTTGGTAATGGGGCAAAAATTTGGGGACTGAGGGAGTACTTCTTAGTATGTGCTCGTGCTATGGTATGATATTTGTTTTAATTTGCAAATTTAATTACTTTTTTTATAAAAAATATCAATATTTATTGAATGAAATTATATAAGTTAGATTATTGGCTCAAAATTTAAATAGAATAAATAAAATTACAAAATGATTAATTAGATTATTTAAAGTTTTTAATATCTCATTAATTTTAAAAATTATTAAATTTATTAGATGCTTCGTGCATCTTTTATAAAGATATCTCTGTATTCCATATCATCAAATGATTGTGTGTAATTAATTACATTTATCTTAACGAAATTAACAAATTGTAGACAAACGTTATTCACAAATTTTTTTAATATACAAAACTTGACATCCTGTAATAATCTATACTTCTTAGCCAAATAATGTAATAAATTTTGTTGACATGATGTCTCTAATTAACGCCAAACAATTTTAGGTTTAGTGCAGACATCATCGGAGAGAGTTTATGGTTTATAACGGAATTGACCGGTCTAATTACATAGTAAAATAAAATAGAAAATGATATTACTTTATAGGCACTTAGGAGATTGATCCAAAAGTTGGAACTTTGGACTCTTGGATGCAATTGAAGTTTTGATGTTACAATTTGGATCTGTTTTATGGGATCTTAACCAGTGAAAAAGGCCCAAAGGATACTTACTTTGAACTTGGGTTGGGTATCCAAATGGGTCATTGTATTATAATAAATGTAATTTAGGCTTCGTTTAGTAGGGCGTAAAACGTTTTCAACTGAAAGTGGTTTTCTATGGAAAACCTTTTACAGTGGGAAACTCATTTTTATTGAACTTTTTCTTTGTTTGGTTGCATGGAAAATAATTTTATATTTAAACATTTTTCGTTGTTTGATTGAACTGAAAATCAACTACTCTTATTAACTTTTCTAATTGTATCTTGTCATTTCTTAACTCTTTTTTCCGTTGTATTTTCTAGTTGTTGACAATTAGCTAAATTTGTTATGCAATAATAAATATTTTTTTATAAAATCTACAATCACTAGTAGAAACTAATTAATGTGCGGTGGATTTTTTAGTATTATATGAGGCGTCAATAGGATACCAACATTTAGGTGTCAGGTATTAAAATGCAGCGGTTGTAGTAAAATACGTCGCATATTAGGGTATTAAAATGCGGAAGTTTAAGGCTATACACTGCATATAGTTCAATTAAAATGTGGCGATTTAAGACTTTACAACGCATATAGTTCAATTAAAATGTGGCGGTTTAGGGTTTATACACCACATATTTGTTTAATTTAGTAATTAAAAAAGCTACAAAACTATTAATGAGCGTCGGGTGTCCCATAGATCTGCCGCATATAGTTTACTTTTTTTAAAAAAACTTTTATTTGATCCCTACTATGCCAAATCTATTGTATATATTACCAAAATACAACTTCATTTCCATAACTTGCTATACAATTCTAATGGTACAAAAATCCGCTACTACATTTATAATTATCAACCAAAGCATATATAAATAAATTAATTTGGAATTCATTTATATACTAATAGGGTCATAAATCACCCATTTAAGTAACAATAAAATTACAACCCAATAAATAAATGACATGTATAAAAAACAACAATGTTATCATCTTGGAAATACACAAAAAAGATATGGTGCAT